>JAMZAV010001349.1:0-501263 GCA_024449915.1 Sweltsa coloradensis
AGGGGAACATAGGGGGTGAATGGTGGAAGGGACGGGCATAGCTGTGCAGGTGCGTGCACAATTCGTGCACATATTGTACAACAGGCTGGACATGCTTCACAACGGGGGCAACATGTTGAGCAATGGACTGGTAAGCATAGGCTGGCTGCGCATGATGCTGCTGGACAGGTGCGTGCACATACTGGACGTGCTTCACGGGGAGCAGCGACAGGTGCGCGGCGTGCCCCTCGTGGGTGACGACGGCCTGGAACCCGCTCTTACCCTCTACTGTGTAGTGGACCACACGACGGGTGCCGTCGGGCTCGACCAGGCTGTAATGTCCCTTCACGTGGTCGCCGTCGCGGACCTGAGAAAGAAAGAACCGTATGATAAGTTTGTAATTTTTCTTTTCTTAAAACTTTCTCTTAATATCATATTAATTTCCGGACAATCTGAGTGATTGATAAGATGTTTGACAGCCATTTACATTCTCCTGTGAGCAGAACTGATTTGAATTTGTGCAACAAATTTTTTATTTCGTGTCGAGCAGACAGACTGATCCAATGGATGGATAAGACCAAATTTTTATCCAACTTGCAACTATTAAATTATGTTTGTGGCATAATATTCTTATATAATCCTAAAGTTCAAGCAAATTGTTAGCTCAAAGTTGTTACAGATCATATTCTCGTTTTATACGTCCTACTTTTACAAATATCGAACTCTCCGTTACAAACTAAAATATCAAATTACGTTAGATATGTCCACAGAATGTACCTCTGTCTATTTTTAAAATCTTTTGAAATTAGCATGCAAGTATAATTACCTCATGTTGCTCCTTGATGTCGTGAGTGTGTAAGTCCTTAACGCCATACTTGAATTCGTACTTGGGGTGCTGGAATTAAAAGTAATCTTATTATTACCTATTGAAACAATTCAATATCTTGGCTTGGTGATTTTGTCTACCATATGACCCTTATGTTTAAACTTTCATCTGCCAATAATTGTTGGTTAGAATTTAGAAATTTTATTTTTTAGAGTATTACTCGATTGGTATTTAAATGAAATACATGATGCTTGGAAATAAATGTGTTGCAATATATTGAGACAATACCCCCCCCCCCCTAACCTAAATGGAACATAAATTGGATTCATAGCCGTAAATTTAACCAGGGAAGGTGTTTGAACAAAGCTTGAAGAATAAAAAATTACCTATCTGTTAATTACAGTTAGTTATAACTAAATATAGTATAAGCTATGTATATATATATATATATGTTAATAAACCGTATACTTCTGAGAATAATTTCCTTTTTCGCTCCTGAAGTTAATTTAATTGTGGTTTCAATAATATTTTTTTGGAAAATTAGTTATATCAGTAATACAGTGCAACTTGAACATTACAGTAATTTCAAAACTGACAGTTATTGTTATTGAATTTATGCGTAAATGATATAAATTTAATTCAATTATTATATAGTAAAAAAAATATATATATATATAATTTATAATCAACGTTAATAGTACAATTTCCATTCTAAACATAAAATGCTTTAGTTGCTAAAAAAAAATGCTAATTTATCTTTATTTTCTTAAATAAAAAAATAAAAAATCAGCTATTATTATTATATATTATAAAAGATTAGATGGTTTTAGAGAAGAATCCAACTTACATGGTGTTCCTCCACGTGGTGTTCCTGGTGTCCATACTGGGGGGCAGCCAGGGCGCAAGCCAGGGTCACGGCCAACAGGGCGATCTGGATCAAGAGGAAACTCTCATTACAATATTGTCGATTTCAGGTGTTCGGTAAGAAGTAGTTAACAGGCTAGCACGTTCAATGTAAACATCGTGACAAACTGTTATTAGCTCACTTATATTATGTTCGATAACTTATTTTGAAAACTACGATTTTTGACCAACCACATATAAGTATTTTATTTAACTTAAATAAATATTGTTTGTCATCATGAAAATAATGTTCTCATAGTGGCTAAAGTTTGCCAATCTGCAATGCGTTTAAATGTTCTCTCAAATGAAATCCTCGAAGGAATGCTGGTTTGAAAGTTGAATAGTAGAGAAGAGACGCGATGTGATCTATTTCCTTATTGCTAATGTCTGAATGCAAGTAGATGGAAGCAGTTTTTCATTTCGAAGACAGCATATTTGAACGTTATTCGGTATTACTCTTTCCGGTTCTCAAAAGGAAAGAATCACACATTTAAATTTGAAGCTTTTACTAGAAGAATCTCAATGTACTAAACCTACCCGGTTTGTTTATTGGTTAAACTTTGAATTGAAATTCTTTATAATTCTTTTTTTCTTCTTTTTATAATCTACGTGTTCGTGTTGGTGTCAGTACTAGAAGTGAACGTATGAGCGTAAATACAAATCGAAACATTTACAAGTTGAATACGTAATAAATAATGATCACAAAATTGTGTATACTTTAAATTCAGTGGCATTTCATATTTTTAGCCTCTCACATACCTGCGTCGGTTGATGGTTAAAGGGAAAATAAATAAATAATTAAACAATACATATTAATGTTTTAAGAGGAAATCCACAAGGTTTAATTTCAAGAAAATAATTATTAAATTGAGGTAAGGTGGTTTGTTTTTTTTAATAATGATAATTGATATAACTATTAAATTGACTTTAAAATAATGATATGAATAAATGAATAATAACAGATTTTGATTTTTAACAGGGAGGTTTGAGTTTTTAAATACTGGATTGTACCAAAATGTTCTCATTTATTAGCACAGTTAAGTATTAAATTAATTATAAAAAAAAAAATTTACATCATGATTTTGTATAAGGGACGTGTATTTTGTTCTTAAAAATTATTAATTTGGTCAACTAATGTTTAAACATTAGTGTTTATAATATAATACTAAATTGTTACCATACCTTGAAGTATCCCATTGCTGTATTGAGTGGTTGTGATGTTGCTTTGTCAGAAGTATGTGTTGATATGACTTCAGCTAGGATTCAACCGACTTTTATATGTGTTTGATAAGACGGCGTATAGTGTAAGGAATGTTACGTTGTTGGAAGCTAGAGCAACGCGCGTAATCAAAGCCCCCATGTGTGACATAACCTCCTCGTTCACTTCCTCGACTTTGCCAGTTATTTGGATAAAATGTGATTTGTTGGCAATGACAATAAAACCATTTCACTTTCAGCACGATTACGTATCTAGATTATATGTAAATTGTGAGCATGGTTGAACCAGATTTTAGTTAGTTACTTTTTATTTATTATATTCCATGGTTATCATAATATACTAATTAACGTAGGATATAAAAAACAAACTGGAAGGCAGAATTTTCAACAAACACGTAACTAATAACTAGATATTGTAAAATGAATTTTTAAATTGTGTTCGTTGGTGCTGTTGGTTTCGACTTAATATTAATTTCGTCTAGTTCTAGACTTTGAACAAATTCGGATTTATTTTATAATTTACTTTTTGGTCTCCTTCATCTATCAACGTTACAAAAGTATAACAACGAACACAAATCAACACGTTTTGTGGAAATGTTTTGATGATACAAACAAAACGTCAAATCTATGCTGTCGAGTGATTAATAAATAAGATGAATAATAACACATTGCTGTTTTCTATTATCGTGTAATGAGTTTTTAATTTTTTAATTGTAATGTATTAGTATTAGTATTTAGTATAGGTTGTTAGACACTAAATGTGAATGGGACTATGCCCTTTTCTAGCAACCAATAACGCAATCATGTGTAAAAACGATAAATAAATAATAGAAATAAATAAGATGTATGAACAAATAGTTGAGTGTTGTATCTTATGTTCTGGCAAAAATAATCAAGTGGATAATTCTAGAAATGTAATTTTTTCAAAATGTGTGTCACATTAATCGTTATCGCGACCATTTACCATTTTTAAAATTAACTTCATCACACACCAACATAGATAGTATGAGATTTATTCTAGAGGTTGACAATTTGATACCCACAACCGGCAATCCTGACAGAAAGTTCAGTCGTTGATTCGAATACCAGCGATTGAATCCTCTTAAGGCTGTTCCACCCTGTTTTTTTCCATTTTATAAAATATGCAGCTATTTTAAAAATGTGGTAAATGAAATTGATACCTGGCACAATAAGAACACCAAAACAATTATTTCTAAATTTTTGTGAACAAGCACCCGTCAAATATTGCATCTTAAATATAATTTTAAAACCCTTTCACTACCACATCAAATTTGTCAAAGTTTAGTTTTTTTAAGAAATAATTTTCAAAATCCTATTTTTCCTATGATTTTTAGTGTTTTTCAAATATGTTTTTTGTGTTTTTTTTTTTTTTTTTAGGAATTTTGGAAAATTTTGGATTTTGAATTAAAGCTTCTTTTTAAGTAAATTTGTAAATTTGATGTACATTCCTTCAACAAGATTTTTCTGAATTTTTGCATATGTTACATTTTTTGTATTTCAAATAGTAGCAATACTAGAAATATATTACTTTTTCGGGAAAAAATAAAATTTTCCCACTTTTAGCCTTTTTTGCAGATGTATATTTTGGTTTTTGTCTAAAAAAGCACTTTTCGTCCAATTGTGATTCTTTTTAGATCTTCCTCAATGTGTGTCATCTCAAGTTTACCAGTATGCTGATGATACAACATTATTTCGATCTATTTCAGGATTAGAGGATGTTTATGCATTGCAAGCAGATCTATCTGCTCTTGAAAATTTGTGCTTGTTGAACAAATCGCAGTATTACGTCTAACTAGGTCCAAATCACCCATTGCTTCTAATTACATTCTTTTAGGTAATGCTCTAGTGAGGCAAACAACTATTAAACTCCTCGGTCTCACTATATCGTCAAATTTAAAGTGGGATTCGCACACAAACAACGTTATAGACAGTGCTTCCAAGTTGTTAGGTTTTGTCAGTCGTAATTTAAATAAAAGTAAATCAAAATCTTTAAAAATTGCATATCTAACTCTTATCCTCCCTTTATTAACGTATGGTCTACCAGCTTGGCACCCAACTTCTCAGCTAAACATGCATAAACTTGAGGTTATTCAAACCGTGCAACTAAAGTTATTTAAAAAAATGTTTTTTATTCTGAAAGTGCCTCTGAGCGCTTAAACAAATGTGGACTGCCATCAATACAAAATTATTGTAAACAAACTGATGTTAGATTTTTAAGTAACTTAATTACCGGTGTTACTGACCTTGATCCATTTAAAAGAATAACAATTCAGAAAATACAGTTTAACCGACATAATACTGGCCTAATTTTAAACCCTCCCCGTACTAGAACATCTAATTATCAAAATCATTATCATTATCATTATCAATCATCAAACCGTGCGGTTACTTTATAGAATACTATTCCTCTAGAAATCTAAATGCTCAAAATTTCAAGAATAGAATAAAAGAATATTTTAGTTAAATTGTTTTTATATGTCGGTATACTACGTTAGGCCCTACCATATTTTGATACGACAATATTATGTTAATTTATTGACTATTTTATCCTTTGTTTTCAAATAACATTGAGTTATTTTGATTAGTTTTAATGAAGGGAATCAGGCATTCTTGCTATGGGGCTATGCCCTCTCTGATTCTCTTCAACATGTTAAGTGTACTTTGTAGCTTGATTTGTTGAAATAAATAATAATAATAAATAATAATAAAAAAGTATTTATTTTTAATGCTGGAAAAAATGGGGTCAAATTGAAAAAAACTTTCTTTTACCAGGATATAAATTTTGAAAGGTAATGTCCACTATAGTGGACTCCAGTAGCGAGAGGGTTTAAACTTCATTTGCGTCTAGCACATCGTTCAACGTAGATAGTTGTGTTTCTGTGACATTGATGTTTGACTGCTTTCTTCAGTTTAACAAGGAGAAAACAAGGGATTTTACACTCGGTATGGTCCACGAATTTGTTAGATAACAGGTATTTTTTTGTCAATTTGTACCGGAAAACAGAAAAATTCGCAGGGGAACACGGTACCAAAAAATTTCATGTTTTCTTTTTGTTAAACTGAAGAAAAACAGTCAAATATTAATGACACAGAAACACAACTACCTACGTTGAACGAGGTGCTAGATGCAATTGCATTTTAAAACGATTTTGAAGTTGATACATGCCGTGTGCAAAAAAAAATGTTTTGGTGTTTTTATAGTGCCAGGTTTCAATTTCATTTTCAATATTTTTAGATAGCTGCATATTTAGAAACTGAAAAAAAAAAAAGGGTGGAATTGCCTTAAACAGCCCTTTGAGCTTTGACAATCCCTTCATAACCATCCTTACCATAAATACCTACTTCTTGAATTCCTGAAAAGAAACACACATTGTTCCTAAACTGGTTTCTTACCATAAACATATACGCGGTGTCGGAGAACTTGTTGGAGCTCTAAGAACATACTCGTAAAAAACTTTTATTCCTTTTTGATAATTGTTTCACGGTATTGTGCACTTTTTACCATCCCTGCACCCCTGCACCCTTAAAGAAGATAAAACACATAAAAGCCTCCATGCCCTAATTTAGATCTCCGGTTACGTGAAACAAGCATAACACAATAACTCTTTATTCAACTAAAAATAAACTTAAAACTAGCACAGTTAAAAGATACTTGTACATTCTATCTTGCCCAAATGTGGCCATAACAAAAGGAGGTGGCGTTTGTGTCACTCCATTGTTTATTACACGCCCATATAACTAGGTTCACACATAACGACTCCAACCAATTATCCAGTTATACTGTCAATGTTGTGTTGTGTGTGTTATAATATCAATTATTGAATGATAGAACCAGTTTAATATCTACTTGGACAAAAACAGGAGAAAGAACAGTTTCAGCTTGAATGCATTCACTTGTGGTAGTGAAAGGCAAATGTAGAACGAGCCCCCGCGAAAAACTATTCATCAAATCAGTGTTACGTTTTAAGACTACAAATTAGGGCTGGCAAATATCAAAACATATTTTTTTCTATGTCGATATTTGATATCCACATCGAAATAATATCGAAATTGAAAGAAAAAACATGTTTTGTTTCAAAAACGAAAACGAGGATAGGAAATTTCGGGAAAGTAAATGTGTATGCACTTTATGCTGCAAATATCTCAGGAAAGTGGTTTTATTTCTTCAAATCTCGGCCCGCGTGGTGACGGGTAACCTATGGTAAATTCATCCTGACTTTTACAAATGGTGGAGGTGCCGCGGCCATTTACCTCGTGCGTGAGCTTAAATAAAGTTATCAATCTTTTCAACCCTTTTAGCCACACATTATTAATAGTCGTGACCGAAAATTTTAGGAAAACTATGGCCTTGAAATATTCCATGATTGAAAAAAAAATGAAATATTCTGGTTTTGACTCCTTGAGTCCCAAATGGGTCAAACTTTACAATAATTGTTTTGAATCAATAACTACATGTGTAGTAAAATACATTGAATATAATTTTTGTGGGAAGCCTGCCCAGGGTGCAGTTCATGCCCCTCTTCAGGTGTCTAAATAGGTATGTTGCGGCTAGGACAATTGTGAAGGGATGTCCGAGGGCTAAGAGGACTGAACCCCGCTCTTTAAAAAAAAAAAACTTGTGAAAAGACAATCAAGCCTAACAATCAAAAGCATTGAGATCTGAAAGAAGGGCCAAGCTGATCTTATCTACCCTTCTACATTTGCGCACTCTTTTGTGTAAGAATTACTTTTCCCCGTGACAGCATCGTTGCAAAGCTTGGCAAAATATAGTTCATGCAGATGATTTGATATGTGGGATGTTATCTTATAGATCCTAAAATTTCAAATTGTTTCTTGAAGAGGAACGCATTCCTAGTACCTTTAACTCGTTCCTTTTTCAGGAACTTTAAAAACCCTTTCTCGTCTGACGGGACTTATAAGACCCTCAGTTTTATTTTGGTATAGCATTAATATGGATAGGATCATAGCTCTATAAGCCTTACGGGACGTTTGAGTCCCACTTCTCCTGAGCACATAGAGCTATCGCACGTTCACATAGGATAATATTTACGCCTTGTACATAATTTTTAAACTCTTTTTGCGTAAAAAATTGAAAATAGTGGATTTTTGAAAATAATATATAAAAATCTGAAAAATTATAAATTTGCCATTTTTTATCCGATTTTCAATTTTTTTTATTAATAAAGATGCTTGTTCTTGAACTAAAATCTTTTAAAAAATTAAAAAAAGTTAGAAATTGCGGTACATATTCAAAATCCAAAATTTTAAAAAAATCTAAAATATTAAAAAAAAGAAAACGTTTCAAACAAAATTTCTCTTTGGGCATGTTTGTTTGACGAAAAAGTAAAAAAACAATCACTTTTTAAATTTTTCTAGGTTCGGGCAAGAAAGGGTTAATGGGAATGCGTTCCTTAAGGTGAAAAAAAGTGGTTCAGATCAGTGAAATTCGATGGACATATTTTTAGCATTGTAAAAAAATGTTGGCGCGAGCTCATCCATCCGTGTTAATTACTACATTTAGTTTGTTTTAATTACTCCGATGCCTTCCAAGCCTCAAGCCCATTCTGCGTTCGCTCGTCTCGCAGACAGATGCCCCCCAGTCTCTCGTGTCCTAGGTCATGGTCGGATACCACTTTCAGTCTCGCCGCTCAACAAGTCCACGCCACACCTTCCCGCGTGCGAGTTACGACACCGATCGCAGGAAGCTGGTCTGGTCAGAACCCGCGCGTCACGTACAATTAATTACTACCACGAGATAAACTAAAAACAGTTTTATTACACTGACTTTGACACGTTGATTAAATAAGTGAACAACAAGTTGACATAACCGGTGAACAATATACTACATAATCGACCTGTTGACACGATTTTGAGTTGAAATTTATTTGTTGATTTTTATTTGTTCGACGTATTTCAAAAAAACCTTTCATTACTGTCACTTTTTCCAAAGAAAATAGGAAATGATATGATTTACAAGTGACGTAATTATATGCATTGCTATTAATTTTCGTGATTGTAGTTATGAGCGCAATTAATCAATTATTTCACTAACTTAAAAAACAGGTTTTGTTGGAAACGTTTGTACTAAGTGCTGATAATTACACCAACAAATTTGTTCCTGTATCAAATATAATTTTTATCAATATTTTATCAAATCAACTTATTTAAATTGCTTATAAAGTGTGATTATTAAATTCTGCCTATTTAACCAACATGTAATGATATTCTTAATAGAATGGTGACTATCATACACATAAATAAAACGTCCCCGGCGTTATCCGGTGAAGGTGGTTTAATACTGACAATTAAGGGAGTGAAGCTCCCATACACAATCATACTTTTTCTGTCCTTCCATCCGTGGATCACGCTTCACGATTTAAAAAACCCAAAAAAAGTCCGATTGACAGGCGTTTTTTTTTCATGGGGAAAAATGTCGAAGAGTGTTGAAAAATTCATGGCTTGGCACCTCCATCATTACTGATTGAGGGAATAAGCTACGAACAACATTTTTAATGTTAATGCTTTAAATTTAAATTTTTTTTGTTGCTTTTAATGCTTTAGGCCTTTTGCTATACAATACTTTTGATATTCAATTCTTTAGTACTTATGGTCATGTATTTTATGATTTATATAACGTAAGCCTATTTGTAATTGTTTTGAATTGTATTTTGAATTGTTAAGTTTTAGTTACCTAACACTTGTGGGTTAAAACCGTTGTTAGAGATCAATAATAATAATAATAATAATAAATAATAATAATATATAAAAATAAAAATAATAATAATAATAAATAATTATATAATAGCGTAATAATAATAATGCTACATAACAACTAAAATAAATGTCAGAATATAAGCAATAACGTATCACAACCCCAACATTGTTGGTGGTTACAAACTAGTAAGTTCGAGATAAGTTGCTGGTTTTAAAATTCATTTATGTCTAGGAAACCTAGGCTGATAGGAAATTACGTTGTGTTGAAATAACATGCGAATCACACGATTTGCACTAAAAAAATGTGGTCGTCATGTGCTAAATGAAAACCCCTAGATTTCGAAACAAAGTTAATAAGGGAGTATGGAGCATTTTACGTAAGCACCGTTAATATTTTGCAGCTAAAGATCAGAGAAAGATGGAAGTATGCAGTAAATTCGTCAAATAAGAAAAGATTCTCAAGCTATCGAATAAAAAAGGAGAGCCAAACGGAGTAGGTTGAGAAGCGAAATAACCTCATCACCGATCCTGAAATTTGATGAGACTCATTGAAGCAAAAAGTGTTTTTTAAGTTCTATTTAATGATAAGTGCAGATTCAGAAACTTTATAAACAAATAACAAAAAGAAATAATAGGTGTAACTACGTGAAAGATGTTATGTAGAATAATTTATCTTAGACACAACGGAAAGAATTAAGGAGGATCTAACACGAGAAAGATTGGATGTTTCCAGAGTAATAGCGCCGGAAGGCAACACATGGTATGAGAACCACCATTACTAGGACCACACAAGCCCAAAGCTCGGAAAAACTTAAATGAGGACACAGCCGCATCAATAGTGGACAGCAAAGAGATAATAGACAGAAAATGAAACAAAATTTGGTGCTTGATGCGTAGGCGAATTATAGACCAGCAAGTAATACGTTATTAGAGACGGTTTATAATGGTTATCGGAACACAATTGAGCTGTCCATAGGGAGTTTGTTCGGTGAAATCAATTTTTAGAAGTAAGTGAAACAGAGACATCATAGCTGACCAAAGAGAATTATAGTTAAAAATAAAAATGTTACAGTAAACAGTATATTTGAAGAATAAAGTGGGGAAATAGATAAACGCGAAGTGTGTGCAAAGTAACGAGGAAACCATGACAGCAAGCACACAAGCATATTGTGTATGAACGGCAACCTCAAGGTAACCACAAGCAGAGGACAGCGAAAGAAGCGAATGAATCACTTCATACCAGAGCTACTGTACTAACAGAAAAATACCCAGGTGATTGCCACTTGACGGCAAACTGGAACTTTAAATCTACCAAGACACACCAAACTTCCAGACCAACAGACGTCCAGACCGATCTAAGACCGTACAATCAGACCAACCACGAGACATCGATTAGCCTAAGAACAGTCCAGGCGTTACCAGTGCAAACATCACAGAGCCTACCAAGGAAACGTCCAGGCGATATTACCATGAAGTCCACGAACCACTAGAAAAATACCAAAAACCCTAACCAGGAAGTATCAAAGATAGCCCAGGGAACAACTAGCACCGATCAAACACCCACAGGAGGTAGATATGCACTTAGCGAGCACAATGTAGTACACGATTATACACGCTGACAGAAATCAATCTAAAGAGAACAAGAACTAAAGCTTGTATAGCATTTAGCACACAGCATGGATCAGAGACTTCTGTCTGGACAACATGACAAACCAGGAACATGAAGGACACATAAAACATACCTAAAACACAACAAGCAACACACATAATGAACACACATGAATTTTATGCAGATATACAAACAAGGACGCAACTCTATCGACTTTGACAGACAGCTTTTGAATAGCACGGCGCATATCTGCCATTGTGAGCATCAGTCACTGTAAAGAGGCAGTGGTTAGATATTCTGGGGCTTTAAAGGATATAAGATCAGTGCAACATCAGCTTCAATGACAACTAAAAAAAACCAGGAGAGAAAAGTACAACGAAATGGGAACAAAATACAAAGGAATAGTGGCAGAGAAAGAACTCGTTGAATGCACGTCAGGAGAGAAATATCGGTTCGACTGGAACACAATACGCGAATGGCTAATCACGAATCTAAAAAGTAAAATGTATGATAAGAATAGCGTGCCAAATATCATATTTGAAAGATTCAAAGGTTCACGCAAAGCCTGAAACACTCTAACGCAAATTCATATCACGAATAGGTTTGATCACAAACTTAAACAAAATAAGTAAGTGCTCAGCTAAGAAGATTTATAAAAAAGATATAAAAAAATTGTAAGTATCTAGAAAAGAACCAAAACCGAATGTTTAAAGAAAAAGGAAAAACAGTTTTGACCAAACAACTATCTAGTACCGAAAGAACATGTACAATAAAGCGGACAATGGGAACACCAAACATAAGACAGAGATAGGAAGAGCCGTTTTGGAAGGGAATCAATGTGGGGTTAACCCGGTAGCACACAACCAGGATGCACAAAGGGATTCAAGTAGGACAATAGGACCACCGCCTCTTACTCAGGCCCTCTCTCCGTGCAGAGCCCCAGTAGAACTGTCATATAACAGCCAGCATGGCAGTGATGAGATTCCGAAGGAACCTCCCGCGCCCCACCCTCCGTGCGCCAACCTGCTCACCGGCACTCCACCAGCAGACCCGCATCTCCCTAACGTGTGTCAATGACATGTTTAATATATCCCAACCCAGCCTTTTCCCACACGACTGTGAAGGTACCTCCCCGTCAAAAATGTCTTAAACGAGTTTATAAATGGAGTTAAAGAAATACCCGAATTCTTTACTGACAAGGAGTTAACCTTCTCAAACCAAAGGACAATGACACGAAGGAACCCAAGTAAATATCGGCCCAATTCACGAATGTTACGTACACCAAAATACGATCGTCACACGATTAGCTGAGAGTATATGAAAAATATTGAATTCATGCTAACAACTAAAGTTAGTATAAATCATTGCGGAAAGAACCAAACACTTATTCACTGGAGGCCTAGAGATGGATGTAAAACGAACAACTTATTATTGACTCTTACTGTAAGTGAAATACAGGCTTACACAATACAGAAAAGGAAATAATTCACACGAGTAAAACTAACATTGATCCTACAAGCGAGAAACGCCCTTTCAATCTATCAAACACCTCCGTCAACTACCACACCAGCATGGCGTGTTAGATGTTCCACGAATACGAGATTTGTCATACCAAACAAAGAGAAAAAGATTCCCAAAACACGCGAAAACTATATTTTGTAAAAACTTTTGCCAAGACAGTTAAGGAGCAACAATAGAGAGAACAACTCCACTAAATAACTAAAATCTGAAAAAACCAGCAGACTAAACTACGATCCAATGACACATTAAAACGTGGGCATATTATTGCAAAAGAGTGACGTCCACAATTAAGTGCATTTGGTATTGGTCTGTCATTTAAACCCACATGTCAGCCAATATGATTAACGATTGGCACATACGGATATTAAAAATAAAGGAAGGCAATAATGTGCGTATAAGACACACCAATTTCCCACACCTATTCTAACATGGATGACCTAAAGTTGTATGCATCAAATTTGCCTTCAAATAAACGTCTAGTCAAATACAACATTAGAATTTAGTCAAGATATCTGCATGGAGTTTGGAGGTAGAACAAATCGTTAAGACGCTGACATATCGAAAAAGGGTTAAGGTACACAAGCAGAAGAGTTCCAGCTAGAGATGGAAATAGGATTGGAATACATGTTTTTACGATAACGCATGTATACAAAATATTTAGGATTCGCAACAAAGCTGCCAGATTGAAACATAAAGTTATGAAAGCAAAATTGATAGATACATACAATGAAACGACTAAAGTCTATCCTCAAGACGCAACTAAACGGTAAAAAAACGAAGATCACACCAAGCCTAATTAAATACCCATATATGCATGGTACCACAGTACTGACATATTCATTCGGCCAAAATCAATTTAACAATAGAGGAAGCGACAAGCACAAGATCCCAACGCGTTGGACATCATTCTTAACTCGTAATAGCAACCCGTTAACCAAACACACAGACAATAACATCAGTCCATAAATAACACCGCAAATAGCAGAGAGATGGACACATGAGTGCAACCGGAAGAAAGCTACCTAATGAATCCTAAAGAGAAAAAAGGGACGGACGGTTGGTCCATAATTGATACTAGGACAAAATAACACTCTACTATAATATCAAAAACAAATTAGACACTTTAGAAAATACATCTTGTTAACAATAGAGCAACCCAATCCAGCATCTCATAGGGCTGTACGTTGCTAGCTGACAAAAAATCATTAAACTCCACTCAATCTAGCAAACGAAAAATGTCAATCTACAAGGGAAACTCATAAACTGACGCTTTCAAAAGAGTTACGTCTCTCAGAAAAGACCCTACACAAAGAGACATTCATGATGGAATCTACCCACATAAGGTCACGTAGATATTAAAAGCATCAAATAGGTGGTTAAACAACCGGGCGAATATATTTGGAGAAAGCACGAAGGTTTTATGATGGCATTCAAGACAGAGTGATTGCGACGAAACAATTATAAAAAATACATTAATACAACCGATGCGACAGTAAAACGATCAATGTAGAAAAATGGTAGTGCAAGGGGTGAAACAATCGGAACACATCATTCCGGGTGCAATTCATATGTTCAAACAGATACCTCTACAGACATAACCAAGTAGCTACATTATTCATCAAAAAACTAGCACCAAGTACAACTCATTGACACACAACACACCTTACTACAAATACAAACCAAGAGAAAGTACTAGAATAGTAAAGATTACAAATTATATTACGACCGCCCAGTTATAACAGACCAAAACGATACATAACAACAGACGGTTTAATAATAATGACAAGGGAGAGGAAACAAGACCACGTACCCTTATCGACGTTAGCATTATCCCAATGTTGCCATATTTTACGTCCGAGACCACCGTGGAAAGAATAATTTTAAATATTGAACCAACGTAGTAATGAAATTAGATGAACTTGCAAATTGAGATCAAGAAGATGTATAGGAAACAGAAAAAGGTAAATACAATCCCATTTCATTATATCAGCCAACGCCCAAGTGTACACATACCGAAGAAGAAAGTACATTGAAAGCATTTTAAACAAATAGATCTTCAACAACCCAATGTATAGTTACATCGAGACTTCACAAAAGAATGGCAGTAATATCAACACGTGTAGAATAGTTCGTAAATTTCTAAACTAAGCAATTTATACTTCGAGATTTCGACGGGACAGCTTCCAATCCTGACATGGTTTCGTGGTTTCCCATAGTCCGAAGAGGCAAATGCTAGGGTATGCGACGAGAAATTCGGGCCAACGACGTACACTAGCAGAAAGAAAACATCATCACAAACAATATTAGAATTTATAAATGACCTATTGTAGTTAGAGTTAAGACAAAAGTAATAATGATATGTAATGGTACAAATGGAAGTACTTGACCGTAAAGTCCGTACAACACTGTCTTAGCCCTGAGTTTTAACCGAGTTTGTATGAAATACATCCGAATACAAATAATAATAATTAATAATACAAAAAATAATAAATAATAATAATAATAATAATAAATAATAACACACATTATTGCTCGGGACATTTCGCGCGGTCGAATCTGCTAAAAAGCATCGAAATGTCACGAGCAATTAAATGTGTTAATTATTACGGGCCGCGGAAAGCCTTTAAAGTTGAAATAATAATAATAATAATAATAATAAAAAAAAATAATAATAATAAAAAAAAAAAAAAAATACGGCGCAGCCCCCAGAAGATGAAAGCACAGTTGAACTATTTTATTTTTGGTATCTTCTTCGAAGATCTGTTGATCAAGTAGCTTCTCCCCTCTCTTCCTTGGTTACTCCCGTGACCCTGCTTGTTGTAAATAATATTATACTAAACCGTACGGTAATGACTTGTCGCGTACACAGGAGATGACTGCAAATGCTCCACAAAACGACGCAATGGGGGTGGGTGTGGGGGCTATGCACCCCCACAATAGAACCTGAACAATAAGTTTTTTTAAACAAGTGATTCTAATGTGTTTAGATGAAGTTTAAGGTGCTTTGCCTGAACGGAAAAAAGAAAACACTATTGATATGGATGATGCAATGACGGTTCTGTAAGTCAAGTGTTGGAGGGATAGGAAGAAAAAAGTCTTTCCTTATTGAATAATTCAATTGCTAATCAAAATATAATAAACAAGCTACTAAAATGTCGCTTACTAGTCACTTCTGAAAGTATGAATTGAATCGTTTTAAACGAGACCGGCGTTTAAGCGCATTTTCGACCCGGTTCTTTCGTTGAATTACTAAAACCTACAGGTGTTCCGAACTTGTGTAACTTACCTATTTGAAGTATAGGGGGGGGAGGGGGCTGCCTTTAAAATAAATGTCAATAAAAAAACACAAAAAAATGTTATTGTTTATATAATAAAAAAAAGAAGATTACTCCTGTTGTAGAAATGTAGTAAAACTTTGTAACTAGGTCACAAACATGTTTGTTCTTTGCTAGGGCCTCTCTACCTATCGTTATTAACCATTTAGGTCATTATTAGAGCGAGAAAAAAAACACTCTTATTCCAGCAATAAGCTATTTTTGTGATATATATGCTAAATAATATCAATGATGGTTCATCTTCGATTTTCATGACCCAAATTTGCCTCACTATTTTATCCTCTCACACTCGTAGCTGGTCCCCATATTCCCAGCTCTAATCCTCTGGCCTAGGTTTCTCCGCTGTGGCTCCCCCGTCTCCTTCTTCCCTTCTCAATCCTTATTTGTACATTTCTCTGTGGGCATAATATTCTCTTTCAGTCATTCAAACATATGCCCTTCTTTTCTCCGATACAATAATCTATCCATGCATTACAACAAAAAAAACTTTTACTATGAATAAAAGGTTACAAATACAAGGGACACATTATTGGTTTCATAGAAAACCTTTAAAAAGGATATGAGATATTTGTATTCACTTAGACTAATACAGGTACCAAGGAAACACTTTGCCAGAGAAGTGAATAGTCTATATTAAATAATAATAAAAGTGATAATAATAAGAAATACACACTACCATATGTTTATGTTAGAGTAGATGCAAAATAATTGTATGCCCGTGGTATAGTAATAGTATGATACTGATATTGATATTGATATTGATATTGATATTGATATTGATATTTGATATGATATTGATATGATATTGATTATAAGTATGATATTAATATTGATATTGATATTATTTTATGATGGTGATTGATTGATATTATATACACATTGTTTAGTTAAAGTATAGTAGATGGCAAACTAATAGTTACTCGATTGAAAACAAACGAAAGCTTGGACAGGAGTGAATATTATAATATTATTAACCTACACATACTGTCAACCCACAAATCATGCTTGCATCACACTCACATTCACACCACTCTCCTACTCAACACACCCACACCCACACTCACATCCACTCCCTCCCGCGCCAACCAGCGTCTATGAACCGCCCCGCTCGTGTTTTTCAAACAGGTTTTCGGCCTTACATAACGTCCATCGTGCCACCACTCACAACTTGCTTGGCTGCAGCGCCGCCTAGCGAGCATTTCCCAACTAAAACTAGGAAGTTAGTAGTTCACGTTCTCGGATGCAGTCTGTTTACTGGAGCAGAACACAAAACAATACGTGTGATGCAGGTTCAATTGAAATTACAAGTGCAAGGTAAGTTATAAAAAAGGCCGATTCAAATGTGATGGAATTCGACGTTTCGCCGGATAAAAGCACGCAAGCCGCGGGTCAGTGGTCCGTACGCCGGAATTCTATTTCAAAGCGTGGAGAGGGCGGGGGGGGGGGGGGGGGGGGGAAGAGTGGGGGGCATTAATTTGTTTTTCAATGTGTTTACTCACTTTGCAAATCGAGAAAGTATATTATTTTAATTGTTTCTCTATAGACATTAAACATTGTGCCAAAATTAATTAAAGCGGGATTTCGAAGTGATGAGACCCCCTCCCTCCACTATTTTAATAAATAGTTTTCGATGGTACAAATTTTTGTTTTAAATTATTTATTTGGTGGGAAGATACAAAACGAGTTATCAAAACAGAATAAATAATGTAATTTAAAAACTATTTTATCGATCTGCCCCGAACAGAAAAAGATGGGCGTAAATTCCACGACCGACTGCAACAAATGATTCGCGATAAAAACTTTTGAAATTAATATTCTTTGCTAATTGTCTAAAATCTTAAAACTAATAAAAAAAACGTCAGGATATTTTCAAACATCGAGTTAAATGAGAGTAGGTATGTGGCAGTGGAAGAGTTAAGTGACAAGCGTTGAGAACTAATACAGTGCCAGGTTGATAAATAAAGAGCGTGATCAATCAGGGCACAAACTTCTACACGACTGCTGTACAATAATTAACTGTTCAGTAATTACCTCGTTAATTTCTATAATTTACGTACGCTAATTGATTGTGAACAGGCTCGATGTAGAGCCATCCTTCTTTATCTTCTAACGTACCCTATACCCGACTGGAATCAACTTTTAGAACACAAACACGCATTATTTTGAACTTGACCTAAATTTAGCTATGTCGTTGAAAGCTGTACCGAAACTGACACCAAATTTGATCGTTGCATAATGATGTTATCAATAAGGAACTAATAAAGTTATTTAACTAGAGCGAACAAGTTGTTAAATTAGCGACATAAATGCATGCGTCTGGATTGTAGTTTGTTCCACTAAAAACGAAAGTGTGTCATCGCACAATGATCGTACACATTTACATACTGGCGATATAGCTTTGGGGTGGGAAAACAAAAAATCTTGATCACCGATTAATATTATACACAAATGTTTGTGTTTGTGCGTGTGTGTGTGTGTTGGGCCTATTGACATTGTTTTAGAATTATGCAACATCGAAAGTTGAGCGTGTTTTATTGTTTTGTTGACTAATTCTACTAAAATTATAACGCACAACATAGCCATGTTGCAAAATTATTTCTGTTTCGTAAGAATTTCACAAAGAATAAAACGTTTATGCATATATAAAAATGTTTCCTATTTAATTTACTGGTTTCTATAGTTGCTCATTGTTCGCACGTCGATCGTGTCGGCGCCATCAGGGTTGGCTTGGTCTGTTTTAAATTTAATGCCCACCTCTAAATTTAAGTTGTGATAATTATAATATTTAAATAATATAATTATCACATAACTTTTTTTTTTTACATTTCAGTGCATTGTTCGTACATTGAGCATGATGTTGGTTTTATGCCCCCCCCCCCTCCCCCCTTTACACAACACGAAACTTTATTTCTATTAAGATTGAGATGGATCAAGCAAATTTAAAACTGGCGTTTATAAAAAATAATAAGTTGCCTTGAGGCAGAAAAATAACACTGAGGTAAACAAACGATATATATTTTTTATTTCGACCAATTTCAAAGAGACTTTTTGTAAAACGGAACTGGGTTGATCATATTTTTTTAAAAATAATTTAGAAATGTCAGTATGACAGGAAGTTCTAAATACTATTATCCAACCCTCTCTTGACACAATGTGTGCTCCTTAAACATCCCTTGCCTCGTCCAATTTCATATGTGCTAATAAATAAATAACTAGGAGCGAATAGGACACATTTGGCAGTTGGCACATAGCTATTCGCTCGGACGGTAAGAATTCGACGTATCCGCAACTTTAAAAAAAAATGTGAAAACCCTATCGTAACACTTGGAACGCCAACCAGTTTTTTATTCTACCCATTACAAATTGTATTTCAGAAAGGTCTCTTTTTAATAGTGGCATTAGAATGTACAGTAAAATTCCTGTTAACATAATGGTTCAATCTATGTAGGCCTATTTATTTAAAGCAGTTGAGTGAGTTTGTGAAAAAGGAGTGTCCATTTGGTAATTGTTAGTTGATAAATGATATATTCGTCTGCGGGCATTGTGTAGAGTTTTAAAAATAATTTTTATATAATTCTAATCTGTTTTTAAATTTAAAGGTTACATTTATTGTTTTAAACGATTCTTTATTCAAAATCGGGACCCCCCGAAAGTAGATTAGTGGGGTTCCGAGGGGATGGGGGTCGCGAAGCGCCGGGGGGGGGCTATAGCTGACCACGGCAACGCGCTTCATGCCCCCCCATGGCACTTCGAGCCCCCCGCCCCCCCCACTAACCTGCTTTTTTGGGGGTCCCGATAATGAACAAGTACCTTTTTATCTTTTACTTGAGAATTGAGTGTAATGTACTAGTTCTGTAAAACTAAATAAAATAAATTACAAAAATACACACATAGTTCATTCATACATAGTTGTCAATAAAGCATACATGGACTGCCCTACACTTACAGTCTTAGATTTTTAACATGGTATGTTTATCAGACACGATCAATTCACAAAATGTGGTCGACTTTTTAAGAAAATCCAAAAACATGGAAATCAATTTAATTTTTAAAAATTATTTAAAAATAAACTTCTTGAAAAGTGTTCTGTGTTACTGTAGAGCCCAATGTGTCCGCTTCCTTGACAACTACCCAAAATTGTAATTATATGTGGTGTCAGTCGGCCGAGCGAACAGAAATTTGCTTAAAACGCACGTCCTATAATATCCTCTCAAGAGCTTGGCTCAACTTTGATTATAAGCGGGCGAAGCGAGCGTTTCCATTTGACTCTGCCGGAAAAAATAGTCACTGGTTTTGTTTTTGTTTTTGTTTTTGTTTTTGTTTTTGTTTTTTTTTTGTATGTCTCGCCATAACGTTTGAACGGAGGCTCGGATCGAATTAAATTTTAACCTTCCGCAAGCTTCGTTCTCGATTAAGCCATAAGTTCTGTGGCAAAATCGTTCAAAAAGTTAAAAAGTTACATTAAAGTTAATGGAAAGTTTTTTTTTTCAAACTAAACGGCGACAAAATCTGAGGTGGCCAAATCATTTAGAATATCCGTCCGGTCACGAATATGTTAGTTTTATTTTGACCCGATAAGTAGTGTAGATGGAAATTACATTGTAACAAAGTACCGTTACCATGGCAACGGAAAGTCGCGCAGCTTTTTTGGCTCATGGTTGCGGTCGAACGGAGGTTCGGATCGAGTTGAAATTTGGACCATCCGCAAGCTTCGATCTGGATTGAATGCCATTAGTTTTGTTGCAAAAACGTTTAAAAAGTTAAAAAGTTACATTTAAGTTAATCAAAAATTTTTTTTAAATAAACAGGGACAAAATCTGAGGTGGCCAAATCATTTAGAATGTCCATCCGGTCACGAATATGTTAATTTTATTTTTGATCCGATAAGTAGTGTAGATGGAAATTACATTTTAACAAAGTACCGTCTCCATGGCAACGGAAAGTTGCGCAGCTTTTTTGGCTCATGATAGCGGTCGAACGGAGGTTCGGATCGAGTTGAAATTTGGACCATCCGCAAGCTTCGATCTGGATTGAATGCCATTAGTTTTGTGGCAGAATCGTTCAAAAAGTAATTAAGTTACATTAAAGTTAATCGAAAGTTTTTTTTTAAACTAAACGGCGACAAAATCTGTGGTAGACAAATCATTTAGAATATCCGTCCGGTCACGAATATGTTAATTTTATTTTGATGCGATAAGTAGTGTAGATGTAAATAACATTTTAACAAAAGTAACGTTACCATGGCAACGAAAAGTCGCACGAAGCTGGAGCTTTTTTGGCTCATGATAGCGGTTGCACGAAGATTCAGATCAGTTTGAAATTTGGAACATCAACAAATTGTATAGCACGTGCTCGCTTATAAACGCGTCCAACTGAGCGTTTTCCTAGTAAAAATAATAGTAGAGGCAACTAAAACAATGTGATGAATGTATGCGTGGTCAGAGGTGTTGGAAAATATTGTTCATAACGTAAAGACGATATTTATTAGGTGCACAGGAATGTGAGATCCATTATGACGACGCTGGTGTTAAAGGGCTATTACCCCTAAAAATTAGTTTTTACCACATAATCTATAGCATAAATGACCTTTTACAAATTTATAGTTTTTAACTGTAATTTAACACGAATTTTTCATGTTTTTTGATCTTGAATTTGGACAAAAATTGGCGTTAACTCGGATTGAACATGCTTATTTTTTGTTCTACATTTATACCAGAGAATCGTACGAATCTTAAATAACCCTTTATAACATCGTGTCTTGAAACACTTAAATGTGCAAAAATATGTCTTCCGAAATCACACCCTTTCTTGGCAATCAGCATATTTTGACCGAACCACTTGCCCAAAATACAAAACAAAATATAGCGGATTCAAAGAAAAAGCTGCCGAGCACTTCAATAATGGCAAATATTTTTTTGTGGTCAAAATACTACAAGGTCACGGGGCACAAAGATCGTCCCCATATTATTTCTTATGGGAGATTTTACTACTACCTAGCTCGAAAATTACAAAGTTTGACAACTTTTTCAATATCATGGTGGTCCCAATAATTTTTTGGTTACTTTTTAAATTAATAACAAATTAGCCTAAACGAAATATATTTTTTGAGTTTAGCTGGTGAATACCCCTTTAAACATACCTACACACACACACACCTACATACCAAGTTAAATTTATTACCCATTTGGTAATTTATTCGTGGAATTTGCCAGGTGGCTCCCAGAAAGATCATCTCTGAACATCTTCATTGTATTTCCGTCATGCCTTCTGAAACTATAAATCACAGCTAGGCATCGATCTTGTTACGTCATTTGAGTCACTCGTGCATCCCAAGTCTTGAGTGATGTGACATTTCGCTCACTACTTTGCATAGTAAACCTACCTGCTGTGAGAAGACTAAGTCGCTACGCACACTCGTCTAATTATTTATATTTACATTCTTCTTTGACTTCCTGTCGACTTAGTTTCTTCGCTTCCCTTTTTTTGGGTATTCCCGAACCCGTTTGTATGCAAAGTAGGGATGTCGTTCCCAAGTAGCACAGAAAATGAGTGCGCTTATGGGCCATCAGCGGCAAAGTGATGGCAAAGTTTTGCGTTGTGGGCCGCCTATGGCCCATAAGCACACAACCGACAGTCGGCGAACAGTAGGCGGCCCTCCTATGGCCCATAAGCACTCAACCGACAGGCGGCGAACAGTAAGCGGCCCACCTATGGCCCACAAGCACACAACCGACAGGCGGCGAACAGTTGGCGGCCCGCCTATGGCCCATAAGCCAAAACCGAGGGGTATCTAATGAAGTATATAACAATTAGATGATGGTTTTAAAGGGAAATTTTTAAATTGTAAATTTTTCATCATGTTTTGCTAATCATTCTCGCTCTTTTTCGTCGATGTGGGGAATATTGCGCCCCACATTAAAAGGTATATCATTTTATATCTTTTAAAACTTTTTATTTGAAATATTAAAAAATTTTGATAATTTTTTTTATTATTTCGACAAATCAAGCTAAAAAGAAAACACTTAACATGTTGAAGAAATCAGAGGGCATACCCCCATAGAAAGAATGCCTTTTTCCCTTCATTAAAACTAATAAAAAATAACTTAATGTTATTTGAAAACAAAGGAAAAAATAGTCAATAAATTAACATAATGTTATAATATATTTTATTATCTTTCCCGATCCCAAAATACTCCACTGGGTTTTTCCAAAAATTAATACTTTGATTATTGTTTTAAATCGACATATTTTTAAATTTAATTTCAAAAATGTTTATAAATGGTAATTAATTTTTCATTGCAATATGCAAAATTAACCCGCTGTGAATGCTGCCGTATCTAAAATTGCCTTTGCATTTTCCCGTTTCGTAGTGGTTTTCCCACTACTTGACCAGATGGAAAAAAACGAAAATCTTCTAAAGAAATATATCTTAAAAATAAAAAATTGTCAATTTTATGTTTTTAAACTACAGCAAAAAAATCGGACTTTTTATTTTTAAAAATTTTTTTTCCTAAATCTTATTTTATAAATGATATGTCATATTATGACACCCAAAAAACTTTTGTTATTTTTTTTTGGGTTTAGCAGTACGCCCAGTATAGACGATTAAATAAAAATTATGACAGTTTACCCCAGACTAATTATTCCAGCTAGTAATTTTTTTTTAAAAAGGCAGATTTTTTTCTTTTTGAAACATTACTCTTGTCTACAAACTGACATACTTAAAAAATTGCATTTTTCGAATTTTTTTTTCCACCGGGACGAATAGGTGGAAGAAATAAATTATATAGGTGCAAGATTTAACGACAAATTTTTTCCAAGTGGGGCCTAATAGAAATAAAAAATATCCTTAAAACCCAAAATTTTATGAGCAGGATAGTCCGGGTATACGAAATTTAATTTCTCTTAATTACATTAAACCCAAAAAAAAAAATAAAATGTTTTGAAAATGGTAGATGATCAAAATTTGAAAACTATACCCGTTTTTTTTTTTTTGGGTTATAAAAAAAAAAATTGCCGATATGGAATTTTTGGGTTGTAGGCCTTTTAAAAAGTAGGGGGGAAGGTTTAAAATTTAGCGATTAACTTTACTTTCTGTCCGTCTCCCGTGTGTGACGGGAAAAAAATAAAAATAAATGCAAACCAAAACCTGAGTTTCTAATCATTTTCCGTCAATTTAATTTCATCCCCCATTTGATGTATGGCATGATCTCTTTGGTCAATTTAAATTGAACAAGAGTGGCCTACCTTAAAAAACTCAATTTGAATCATATATTATTAATTTTTTAGTTTATGAAAAACCCTGAGAGGGCATTTATTTATTTTCCTGTAAAAAAGGGTACGAAGTTGAACAGATTCCCACAATGCATACACGCTGGGTACATTTTCATAAGGTAGCGGGCGCGCTCCTCGAGTGATCACGGTGGTTAGGGTCACTTTTTCCGAGCCCGGGCGCAGCAGGTTGGGGTTCGAGTACGGCGATGGGCGTAAAATTTGTGTATGTCTATCACTCCTCTGTTTAAATTAAAAATTTTTTCTCTTGCCAATTTTTATAAAAAAGAAATGCTCGCACAATTAAAAAAATATAAATTTTTAAAACTTTTGTCAGTTTAATATTTCGTTTGTGTGGTGATTTCCCCTCGCGTCTCTACTAGAGGTGCTAGTGTTCCCGAACATTCCACCCCGGGGCCGTAAGCATCCCGCTGTGACAAAGTGAAGCAACTGTCGGTTTTTGCTACAGCGGCCCGCCTGTGGCCCCAAAGCGGCGAACTGAGGGAAAATGTTATCCCGGCTAGGCCAAAACGGGCCGTTGTCACAAATGCAGACAGTATTTCAAAAATGCTGGTTTTTACTACAGGGGGCCGCTTATCCCCAAACGGCGCGTTTTAGGGAAAATTTATGGGCCCCCGGGCCCCAACCCCCATAAGGGGGCCATAAGCGCATCGCCGCTTAGGGCCATCAGTAAACGATGCGATGTTCAGCTCCCATAAGATCGCCATCACTTGGCTATTTGGGTTTTTGTATAAAAGTAGGGATGAAATTTTTCGATGTCCACCCAGTTTTTGCATTTGATATTTGTTTTTGGGAAGTGTCCTTACGAGACTCTATATCAGGAATCTCGGGGTTTGAATACTGTCGCCTTAATCCCACCGAGATTGATTACGTGGTTTCCCCCCATTCGTTAATGCAATGCAAGTGTTGATCCCCTTATGAGACCTCGGACATCCCTCCAATATACCTAGTTCACATCGGCTAGCTCTGATGTGTACCATACAGCGGCGCGGGAATCCTTACGAATAAGTTTTTTTTCCTACTAGAAATTTTCAGTGATTATTTCCGTTAGCTGTAATCGATCGGACAACCTCCATAGTGATATTGTCTTGGGTTTACTAAACCTTTTTTTTTTTTTTTTGAGTCCTCTTATGAGACCTCGGACATCCCTCCAATATACCTAGTTCACATCGGCTAGCTCTGATGTGTACCATACAGCGGCGCGGGAATCCTTACGAATAAGTTTTGTTAATTATTATTAGTATTATTATTAGTAGTTAGTTGTTGTTGTTTTTGTTAAACTTGTTACGTTCCTTGTATTTTAAGGGACAACCCCTACCTCTACTATACACCATAAATTGTTTGTTCCCAAAACTGTTTTAAAAAACTGACATTATTTTATTGTTTATTGGCACTCACAACGGGGTTAACCCCCAAATGTTTGGTAACTAAAACTAAAAAATTTAAAAAACAATTTAAAAACCATACAAAACGTTTAAAAAATTAAAAACACGAACAAGTTTAAAGTTGATCAACAATTACAACAAGAAAAACTTGAATAACAAAACTATAAATATATAAAACGGATGAAAGCCCAAGATGAATATTTACGAAAAAATAATTAAGAAACGATATTTTAAAATACGAACGTCCAAAAACCAAGAAAGTAAATGGTTATATCACACTATTAAAAATAGTTTTTCAATGTTCTTCAAACCCCCACACATCTCAAGCCCATATGTGTAAGTCGAACTTTTGAAAGTCAGTTTGCACCGAATTGAAAGTGAAATGTGAGAACAAAAAGTCCAACATATTGTTACATATTCGGCAAGTAATTGGGTCCTCAAACTACCAGACACGTAATAATATCTGCTCGAGTAACATTCTCCCCTTACTTCCGACTCTCCTCGTGATCGGTATATAAGGCGGACGCTGCAAGGAGGCGTCACAACCACAGCCACCTTTACTCGTGACTCTTCTAGTAGAGCAGCGCTCGAGACACCATGGCTTACCTCAAGGTAAATAACTAACCACCTTACGATACAATCACGATATTGCAATATCACATGCAGTTATATTTTAAATGTATAATTCTGCGTTTTTATAAAGACTAATAAAATTGAACAAGAATAATACAAATAAATTCAAAGCGTCTTGTGTCAATAGTAGGTTAAATCGCAAATCGGTCAGTGGTTAGAGCTAGATCCAGGTTTAATTGCTAATCGGGCCAATCTGTTTTTATAATATTAATATAATATACAACTTTTTATCAACTTCCTTTTTTTGCTAATGATTTGTTTTTCTTATTTTAGTAATGTAATACGTAAAACAATGTCGTTAAAATCCAAACTGTTGTGTCTAAATCACGTTGTACATTAAAGCTTAAACCTGTGATTTCACATTTTAGTGTATGAAACACTTAATTTTTGTCGATAATATTTAAAGTACGCTGTTTATCATAAACACTTTTTATAGTTTTTTTTTTAGAGATACATTATAACAGCTAAAGTCTTCATTTTCGATCATTGTATGGCATATTTGATCAATTTCCATTTTATTTTTAAATGTCCAAAAGTTTTATTAAACTATAAATCGAGACTACAGATGTGGGTATGCTTCTCAATTATTGTGGACATGGAAAGTGATATTTCAATTAAAAATATATTTCTTAGAAATAATGCGGATAAAAGTAAACAATGTGTATAAAAAACGAACATGAAAATGTAAGGTAATACACGTATCACATTATAAAATTTTATTCGTGTTATTTTGATTTAAATGAACTATGTTTGGGAAAAACTATTCTTAACCTATGGAAAATGTAAAATTCAATTTTTTACTCAATTGAGTCGGGGTTCGAACTTTTCACCGCAAAAAAGCTAAAATTAAAACGCATGAATATAATTATAAATATACGTTAGCGTTTTGATTGCAATTTAAAATTGATAGTATATTTCACAATGCTTCTCCAACAAAAGTCCGTCTACATCTTCCACACAGTTTTCCAATTATAACATGCTGTCTGTATGAGTTAATAGCCCCAAAACCTATTGTTAAATTTAATCGAGCCCGTCCCCCTGACAAGTTTAATTTATTTTTCTCACCCAGCTTTGGGGTACTTCGGTAAAGGTGGCCGAAATTGCGTAACACTTAAAACTTAAAAATGCACATTTTATACCATCAAGTAGTGCAGAGTAGGTTTTTTATAATTTGATCAATCCCGTTTTCTGCTAATCACTTTCTCTAAAATACTACCTTCAAGTGATACGAGAAACAAAATCACGTCATTATTATTGAGTAGTTAATAATTAGGTTTTACAACTTCACGCGAATGGGAATTGGGTTGTTAAATCACTTAATTTAGTATATGTTGTTTGTTTTTTTGGGGTCAAATATTAGATCAGGTATTGCATATTATCTTAGCTATCTCATTATAATAATCGATCACTGTATTTTATATTATCTTAGCAAGAACCCACGAAACGGAATAACAAAATCTTTGCGGCTGCGTCCGGATGTACGACTTTAATAATATTTGTGTGTTATATATATAAGTTTTCTTCAATTTACGGGCACTACTTAAGTGCAGTTAAGCTCAAACTTGTACCGTACTTTTGAAAAATATTACAAGTTTTAAAGTATCAATTGCTTATTTACAAAAATCAACTTAATCCCTCTTGACTGTCCAAAATTTGGTTTTTCCCCTTTGGGGATAAGTATAACACACTGTTGCTATAATACACAGTTGCTTTAACACCGAATTCACCAATTCAATTATAAAAACTCATTTATATATAAAAGTTACAATTATGGTTCACTTTTAATTTACGTACACTACATCAAACTAAATTTGTTTAAAGTTTTTAATGCTAATTTATACTCAAACACAGTATTGGAATAATCCGCATTTGTGTACAACAAGTATTAATCTCACAAGCATAATGATCTAACGGATGACGCGCCCTTACGCCGAAAATATAAGAATATTTTCCAACACAAAACAAATACATACATTTTATAATCGATGACAAAATTACATACCTTTACAATATTTGTATTTCCTATAACTTTTGTAACATACGTGGCTAGGAAAAACATGTTGTGCTTCAACGCAGAACAATTAATAAAGTATTGTTTAGGGTGCCTTTTTTAAAACAAGTGGTGCTAAGTGTGTTATTGGTCATATCCGATTGCATTTTGTAGATTGACTATTATTAAGTAATGTTTTGTTAAATATACTATTCCATATTATAGAGTTCTCAGCCATATACAAAGCACAGGGTCTTGGCAGTTGACATCGAGGAGATAATCTGTATATATCTCTGCATGGAATCCACTATTTGTATAATAGCAGCAGGAACATATTTTTCTTTGCTATACCTCGTTTTCTTAAGTACAATTGCTTACTTATTTAAAAGCACACTTTAAGCAACAATTTATTAACATTGTATGTCTTGTGTAAAGTAAAAGATTGTATTAATAGCAACCCTTCCATTGGTTAATAGTATAATATTATAATAACATTAGGTGTATATAATGTAAGTTATATAATATATTGTGTAATTTACCCTTGCTCTAACTTGAGCTGTGAACTAAATAACGAAAACAGAGTATAATAATTTCCCACCATTGATTATTTCTCTTGACTAATCGATTATATTGTTGTAGATCGCCCTGTTGGCCGTGACCCTGGCTTGCGCCCTGGCTGCGCCTCAGTACGGACACCAAGAACACCACGTGGAGGAACACCACGTGAGTAAACATTACCTATCACCTGGGCACAGAAAACATGTAAAAATTAATTGCGTTTTTGTTTAAAATGTGAATTTTGTTTAAAAATGAAACAAATGCATAATATCCATATTTCAGTAAAGTTAGTAAAAATATTGTTATTTCGACTTTACGTCTTGGAAAGCGATACTTAAATTTAAAAAAAAATCACACCCTAACTTAAATTTCTTATTTTAATTTGGTGGCAAACCTTTTATTATTCACCTTAAACAACGTACGTATTAACTAACCTAATTTTTTTATATATATATGATAATAAAATCTATGGGTTTATATTATGTAGTATATAGCAAGTTCGAGTTAAATACGCAAATTTTTGGTAGATCACTTTTGTACTTATAGTTTCACTTTTTACACATCATTACCTTTCACACTCGTGCTGCGATCTTGTGGCGACTGTAACAACTGTAATGAACGTCTACTAGACTTCCCTTCTAACACAAATGTAAAAAGCTAGGTTCATCTCGAGCTTCACTTTTCTTAGGGTTTATCTATCTTCTTATCCATCTTCTTCTCATCGGAACGCTTTGTCCGTGAGTGGCAATGTAAATGCCGGCCTCTGATGGCCATCAATTACGGTTTGATGGGGGTGCCTGATGATGAGAACGCGGAGTCGTGGATTTTTCCAGACTGTATGATTGGAAAAGGGGGATTTAATTTGGGGAATAGCGGATCATCCGCCAGATAATTGTACAGTATGATGTGGGTGGGGGCAAAATTAAGTTTACAGTAGGAACGGTTTTGTTATTCCCGTCTCTTCTTGGCGGGCGGTGGAAGACCTCCTTGGAACATCGGGGGCCGCTTTCGGTTGAGATGACGAGGTGGTATGGTGAGAGGTGTTCTGTTTGCTGATATATAGGTCTAAAATATATGTCGTTTGGGCTCGGAAGGAACTGTGTCTGCGCCTGGATGGTCGGATTTCTTCTGTCTGGTAGGTCGTTGTAGAATGTTCGGGAGACATCACGGAGGTGCTCGGCTATTGATGCCATTTCTAGGTCTTCGTGGAGAAGGTGGATGGGAGTTTCGCGCGGGGCGAAGGACTATTCTTAGGGTACTATTTTGTAATTGTGAAAACAAATATGGATAGAAATACAAAGAGTATCAAATACAAACTGTCCATCGGCATAACCAAACAATCAATGTAGGCACACGATGTAATATATACAAATATACTACAGTCGCTTTAACGCTTACAATGGATCCCCGCCTCCCTTAATTAGTTTTTTTAAATATTTTAGAGCACAAAAAGTCAATATTTAACGGTTTTTAGGAAAATTATTTCAAATTTATTTTGATAATCGGGAGCATTTTAATTTTAGTTGGTGTTAAGATGTTAGTAATTAAAAAAGCGTAAATGAAACCAAGCTAATAAAATCAAACACTATTGTAATATTTTTAATGAAGCTGCATTTCGACAACCCAAGACAGGAGTTAGAGATAAAAAATCTTTTAACAAGTAAAAATTTGATAATTCATACTAATAAATCACACTTAGCACAAAGCATCATATAATTTCATTTTTAAATTAATGTTAACAAAAGGATTCCACAATTGAATTACTAAAACACCCGAAGCATCTCAACATAGTTAACAATACGAACTTGCTCTAACTGATCAAATAACATAGCAAAGCAAACGAACCCATGAAATAAATTGTACAGCAAATTCCATACTTAAAAAAACGAAATATGACAAACATTTTTCATGAGTGGATGTAATATTATACTAAATCGTATTATGTAATATTTTCAGGCTCACCCCAAGTACGAGTTCAAGTACGGAGTGAAGGACACCCACACTCACGACATCAAGGAGCAGCATGAGGTACGTTCACAGCGTAATAATATAAAATCATCACTATCCATTTCTGATTCGAGGTCAATTATTTTTGAAGGCACTCATTTTATACTAAAAATCTATTTGATGTTAAATCAATACATATTTACAAATTTTACGGACTTATAAAGTTATAAATGGTATAGGTTCTAAATTTGAAATATCCCATAAAGTAAGTCGTTGGCCGTATAAGTCGACTGCTATTTTTTAAATGGCACTTAAAAGTATAAAACCCCAAACAATCTTATGATACAATTAGAATACAACGATATCATTCAAGTTAGTGTTTTTTTAAAAATATTTTATTATATCTACCACATTCAGTTTATTAACCCCTTAGTTGGGGTACAAATTTTGATAAGCAATTTGCATGCAATAATTACATCCACATAGTTTTGTTTTGCTTGTTGTTGAACAAACACTTTGTAGAGTACAATGCTTGGTTTTGCTACTTGTATATTTGAAGCCAGTGACATTGTATTCCATCGCAAAATCTGTCCACTTTCACAAAACATGTGTCAACCACAAACTTCGAAGCTATATACATAAGATAATTGAACAGCTCAATACAAATGTTAAACTTTTTTCTATATTTATCTCCATTTACCCTTTACTACATCCCTACCAGCTTGGAAACTATATTTACCTTATGTACGTGCCTTACTTATAATTTTATTGCACATCCATCGATAAGGTACTTTATGTTTAAGATAATACATGATATTACAGAGGGGTATTGTAAATAACAACCTATGATTTATTCACTTATTATGGGGCTGATGGTCTCATGTCAATATTTGATGTGTTATATGGTTTCGGTTCTCTTGACAACAATGGTGATGTGTGTAAAATCGTAGTCCAGAAACTATAGAAAGTCAAATAAAAGATGAAATAAATATTCAGTCAATTCATTGGTCCTCCGGGCCGGATTACAACATAAAACTATATGAATTGTTAGAACGAACACGAAACAAATTCCATCATTACGCCCGTTTGCAAATTCTATAAATAACAAAATAAAAATATTAACAATTTCATTTGCAGGTTCGCGATGGAGACAACGTAAAGGGATATTACAGTCTGGTCGAGCCCGACGGCACCCGTCGTGTGGTCCACTACACAGTAGAGGGTAAGAGCGGGTTCCAGGCCGTCGTCACCAAGGAGGGACACGCCGCGCACCCTGTCGCTGCTCCCGTGAAGCACGTCCAGCCTGTTGTCCAATATGTGCACGCACAGCCTGCCCAACAACATCACGAGCCAGCCTATGCTTACCAGTCCATCTCCGTTGGTCATGGACATGGTAACGGCCAAAACTAAACTAGAAACATCAAAAGCATTATCAACTCCACTTCATTTTTATTGTTAATCGTTGCATTTCATATTTCAGCCATTTAGTTATTAAAACCATCTCACCGTTACCATCAATTCATTTGTTATTTGCACTGCTTTTTATAGAACCTAAAATGACGACCAAGGAATGAGTATATTGTTCTTCTTGGTCAAAATTTTAATTTCAATCATATTCATATTCATGTTCATATGTTTGTTAATTCATCATCAACACGACTGTATGTTTTTTATAGAATAAAATGATAAAACAAATTATGTGTTACTCAATGAAGGAACAGTCTTAGTCTTTCCCCATTATGATAGTGGGTAGTGTATGTACTTTTAACATATCACTCACCAAAAATCATAAATGCATACTACATATTATTTTACACGTGACATACTCCAAAATACTTCGAATACTTCGAAAACAATTGTGTTCGTCACACTGCTGAATTGCAGACGTCTGTTGCTGTTCAATCACATGCTTTTGACTTAGGGTCGTCCTGGTTTTGTGTGACAGTTTTGTTGTTGTGGTACTTCTTGGTACCTCTTGCCTTGAACACTATGATCGATTCTGTATGAAAATCGATATGGCATAGCACATGGTTTATTACAGGATTTTGCAACTTTTAACTAAAAAACCATTACACTACAAACTTTCTGATTCAGGCAATGATTTCCTTCAGCCAATTGATTTTCGTCAAACCACCTGTAATTATTTTAAATACTAAAGACCACGAAGTTTTCTGCTACATACAGCAAACCCAATTTGTGACAAAAAGGCGTAATCATGTACGTTCCCCTATTATCATTAGCATACCTGACGACAATCCGTGTATTATTAAGCACGAGAAAACCTGGTTTTTACGCAGAACGCAGAGCTTTAGTGTGGATCACCTGGAAGCTTTATTGTTTGTTTGACTAATCGGGCTGTGGTTTTGCACCAAAATGTTAAGTAAGAATTTGAGAATGCGTTATCAGAGCACATTTTCCAAAAACTACTCACTTTGTTTATTAACTGACCGTAAATATGCCACCAAATAGGTAATTTGTAGTAATATTTTCACAAGTTTGCGTAGGTGTAATATATTGGAAGATAGCGACATGCGCTCATCCATTGTGAACATCGTCCCAAAAATGCAAACGTTTTTGGATGAAAATTGGAGGTCGATAAGTGGTCCAGACTGTATGTGAAATTATCTGGATTCGCCGATCAAGCAAATTTTTAAATGCACATCAAACATTGTAAAAACGTTGGCCAGAGCTCATCAAACCATCTTAATCATCATTGCCGTTATAATTTAATGTCATTTTACGGCCATTGCTTATCATAAACATACGCAAGAAGTTTCCGAGTCCTATCCACTCATTTCTCTCTGTAAGTGGAAAAGAATCATGCCCTTTTATATAGTTAACATTAAAAATGGCGTCGAGTAAGTGAATACGTCAACTTACAGGTTTCAAACCAACATGTGCTGCTATATCGGTGTTTACGATGTAATATTTAACAGAGCTGGTGATGAACTGATGGAACTGGTACTGGTGAATGGGAAACGAAAGTACTGCACACTAAATTACAACTACGCTCAGTAAGATACCTATATCAACTCTGTGGGTGATGGTTATGATGTTATATTCCTGAAAAATAAAGATAACTGACACAGTACTTCACGTTTAAATTTTGTACAACGGTTTGAATTTTCCACTAAAATTTATGGGTCACTTCACACAAGGACACATGAAACTGTCACCGAAAAAGGTGTCTGGCCCACTGCAGTGATTGGCTGAGTCGCAATTACCCAACAGTTGGTCGACTTCGCAATCGGTGTCGAACAGGGTCACAGAGATCGAGCCGAATACCACCCATGATACATTGTTTTCAAAGGGAGCTTTCACGCTGAGTGACCGGTGACTGACATTGAGATAAGGACCAGGGTGGGAACGAAAACCGCGCAGTTCTCTCGCAGAGTAAGTAAAAAAGGTTCCATGACCTTGAATTTATATTCTACGTTGAACAATGAGTGAGTTTTGGGCATGCTGGCAATGTTGGACACTGGTGACACACCAGTGGTGCACAGGTGTTTTTCACATTCACATTGTTTTTAATGATGCTCGTTTCGTTCTGTCCTGTTCCTCATCGGAACACTTTGTCCGTGAGTTGTAATGTAAATACCGACCTCTAATGGTCATAAACTACTGTTTGCTGGGGGTGTCTGATGATGAAAACGCAGGGTCGTGGATTTTTGGATTGGGAGGGTTTTAGTTTGGGGAATACTGGATCATCTGCCAGATAATTGTTCAGTGTGATGTGGGGGTGAGTTTATAGTTGGAACGGTTTAATTTACACCCGTCTCTTCTTGGCGGTCAGTGGAAGTCCTCCTTGGCACATCGGAGGCCGCTTTCGGTGGAGATGACGAGGTGGCATGGTGTGGGTTGTTCTGACTGCGGATATTGGTCGGATATATTGGTCGTTTGGGCTCGGAAGGAACTCAGCATGGATGGTCTGATTTCTTCTGTCTGGTAGGTCGTTGTAGAATGTTCGGGAGACGTCACGAAGGTGCTCGGCTATTGTTGCCATTCCTAGGTCTCCGTAGAGAAGGTGGATGGGAGTTTCGCGTGGGGCGGACACCATTTGCAAGATTCTATTCTGTAACCGTTGTAGTGAATCAAGGCTGCTGAGTGTCACACCGGACCACACTGGGCATGCATAGGCGATGGCCGGTCGGAGAACATGTTTGTATATGGTCAGAAGTCAATTTGTAGGGCTGCCCCTTTTCCAGTGACTTTGCGATGGATGTTTTGAACGTGATTAAACCAGGTAAAGCGCGCATCCATCTCTGTACCAAGGTAGTTGGCCGACGTTGACCAAGGGATCTGTACTCCTGCTAGCTCCAGATAGGGTAGTAGCGGCTTCCTCCGCTTTGTGAAAATAACCGCTTTCGTTTTGGATGGGTTGATCGAAGTACGCAACTTGGCGTACCAGACTGACATTTTGTTGAGACCTGTCTGGAGTAAATGATGCAAATATTTCAACATTAAACTATTATCAATAACAAGACACACTCTTATTTTGTATTCTACTCCACACTTCCACTGCTCCCTGACTTACCACGCTATTGTTAGAATGTGGTCATTCCACAACGCACAAATGAAACCAATAGAGATTTTTTTAAATTAATGGACCATTCAGTTATTAAGCCTGTAGCCAAAAGGATTGGCTCTTACAAGAGGTTTTTCCAAGGTTCTAGGATGAATATAATTATGTGCTATTATTTAAAACTGTTGTTATAAATTATTGACGAACAATTTTATTATAACGTTTTATTAAAAAACATACATACATGTTGATGGCGATGTAACAATATGAAAATGAATACGATGCACTACAATGTTTGAAGAAAGAACATAACGGTAATTTTTCTTATAATATAATATGTAACGTTCAAATGATTGATGAATTCTGTGATACTTGTAATGACTAATTACCGATATTAAAATGTCATGAAAATGATGTGATAGTGATACATTAAGTTAAGTGATTATGTTTTTCATGATAACAATTTAAAATTGGTTGTTACCATTGCCATGTCCGTGACCAACGGAGATGGACTGGTAAGCATAGGCTGGCTCATGGTGTTGCTGGGCTGGTGCGTGAGAGTAGACGATGGGCTGGACATGCTTCACAACGGGGGCAACATGTTGGGAGATGGACTGGTAAGCATAGGCTGGCTGCGCATGATGCTGCTGGACAGGTGTGCGTGCACATACTGGACGTGCTTCACGGGAGCAGCGACAGGGTGCGCGGCGTGTCCCTCGTAGGTGACGATTGCGTTGAATCCGCTCTTGTGGTCAGCGGTGTAGTGGACAATTCTCCGGGTGCCGTCGGGCTGGACCAGGCTGTAGTGTCCCTGGACCTTGTCCCCATCGCGGGTCTAATGGGAGAAAACGACGGTTAGTTGATGATTTAATTAGTCTTACATCTTACGTACTGTTCACTTAAATCAATTCTTTTCTGACAAGCCTAAATCTCAAAATTGTGTTTGTTACAGGTTCGGATGAGATGTACCTTGCACTCAAACATTATTTGGGCAAATACTTTCTTCAATTTTCGAAAGCAGTTAATTTGGTTGAACAAGACAGTTTGTTTGTTGCAAGGTATCGCCTGGGTGTCTGGGCAGAACATCAAGAATTTGACATGATGAAATAGTTAATTTTATAGGCAAGTTATCAATATTACCATATCAACTTCTAGAGAGCCTTCTGAGAAGCAAATTAATAATTCACATTATTTCGTAACAACACGAACCTCATGCTGCTCCTTGATGTCGTGAGTGTGCAAATCCTTCACTCCGTACTTGAACTCGTACTTGGGGTGCTGGAAAAAAGAACACTTATATAGTCCAGTTAATTCTTTTTTCTCAGTGTGTTTTGGTGCAAATGAGACAAAAACGCCAAATTTTACAACCGTCTTGTAACATTTAATAGTGTCTTATTAAATCATGATTGGAACTATTATGACTAGAGAAAAAAACGACCTATTCTGTAAATCCCGTCTATACCTGAAGAGTATGTTAGTATACATATATTTATAGAAAAAAATATTCAAAATACTTTTTTTTTTAAATTTAAATTCATAGTCCAAATGATGTTAAGTATACTCGCCCTCAGTTCTCATTTCGTTTTTCTTTAAAATGTATTTATTAATTTAACAAGCTAATATTTTATCGTACACATTCTTTTACAAAACATCACGTATATTTTTTAACACACGGATTTTTAGGATGAATAATATTACAGATGAAAATCAATTTTATCCAGAAAATAATGCATTAAGGTAATCGTATGCATGCATGATTTCTGTACTGCTAATAGTCACTGTGACGCTAACAATTCATATTTATTTATTTTCCCGAAATAATAATAATTATGTATTTATGAAGCAAAAATGTACTCACATGGTGTTCCTCCACGTAGTGTTCTTGGTGTCCGTACTGAGGTGCAGCCAGGGCGCAAGCCAGGGTCACGGCCAACAGGGCGATCTACAACAACATGTTCTATTAGACTCTACACACGGTCACTGGAGGACTTTCAATGTGACTATCACAGGGAGTTTTGGAATTATTGAATATTATTATGATGTGCCAATCACGTAGTGTTTGTTAAATAGAAAGCGGATGATTCAATAGTTTGTAGTTGTAGAATTGAGCGGTAGATGTTAGTAGATAGATTTATTTTGATGAATATTTTTACAGCTACAACAAAAATGGCGAGGTGCTTTCTTGGCCACATTAACATCGAATCAAAAAATAAAATAAGATGATCAACATACTCGAAGGAAAAATGAAATACTTTAAATGATATCTCGAAAAATTAAAATTATTGTTTATTTACAACGTCCTTAAACAAATATTTATATTATGAATATAAGTCAATTGGATTTGATTTAACATTGGAACAGACACGTCAGGTTTGCCGTTGGCATGTATCGAACTGACGATCTCCTATTAAGAATTACCATTTTTTAAATAAGCTGTTGAATCATTTTGCTTCAGATATTCTATAAAATGTCAGTTATCACGCTGGAGTATCTAAAAACTTAAACACTAACAAAAAACAAAAGCGTATCTGAAAACGACATTGGAAAGGTTTAAAAGCAAATATTTACTGGAAAGTTTTTCAAACCTATTTGCCGTTGCCCACCATTGTTTGTTTTAAAACCTGATATCAATGTTATTGGAGGCGATTTTAAAAATAACATTCAATCTTTAATGCTACCTTTAAATAATGTGTATAGAACCATGGGGTTTGTAGATCATGTAATATTGTTTAGACTAGACCTGCGTGTAATTAAAATATAAGAAGCTTCTATTTCTAATATTAATATTTCATTCAAGAGGATTCAGAGTTCACAAGTATTAAATATTAGTTATAATGTAAAATAATCAAAAATTGTTTATATCAGGATCTTTATTCACTGTAGTTTAATATTTACCTTGATAGCTGCCATTGTTGTGTGTGGAGCTCGCGGTGTTGCTTTGGTAGAGGTGAGTGTTGGTTTGAGGGTGATAAGAACATGCCTGGCTTTTATATCTGTGTGCCAGTCGGAAGTAAGGGGGCATGCTACTGTTGTATAAGAACACTAATACTGGCGCAAATATGTAACAATATTGATAATGCATTCTCTTACATACATTCTTTTCTTAACTATTACGTCCCCACACAACAAGTTTCTTGTTGTTTTTCGACTGAAATAAATGGTGCGTAAAATATGAAAGCAGGCGACCTAGCCAGTGTTATCAACAACAAATAACTAATTTATTGCGAATCTCCACACGAATACACTCAAATGCTCGTTACATCTCACAGGAGAGTTACATTTTACTTTTAATATTTTTGTTGCATTGTCATCCCCCGTCAATTACTTGAAAATTTAAATTACTTTTATTATGATCTGTATTTAAATGTTCCCTTTGTTTTCTCTATTAGACAATCAGAGGTGTCTGCAACACGAACATCCTTTGATCTCATAACTGAATATGAATTTACACAAAGTAAGGACTGATTTGATTTTCGACGTATTCCTTTTACATTAATAAAACAACAAGAAAACAACTTGATGTTATTGCTAATAATAGGTAAATGAATGAACCTATACTAGATTTTCATTATTTATGAAAAATCGTTTAGAAAATGTTGGACTTATTTTGATATTTTGACGGTACTTTAATACTTTAATTTATTTTAAGATTTAGTAAATTTTCTTAAGTCAATTGTGAAAATGTTTTATGATCAAAGGTTCATTTCTATTTAATTCACCGTAATGACGATGCTTTCCTCGTCTTAAATATAAAAATTATTTAGTATTGCCCTACGTTTGAGTATTGTAATCCTCCATAATGCGTTTTTGGATCTATTTGCATGTACATGTTGTTAGTAGGATTTGTTTTGGATTTCCTTGTAAATTTATAAATTTCTTTTCGCAAGTAATAATGTTTTTGGGGACTTATTTCGCGATTAACTACATTTAAAATAGCCAGGCAGATCTATCGAAAAGTTGGAGTTTATGATTGAAATCTTATTGTACAATAAAATCACCCTTTAAATCATTGTGAAATAAAATAAAATAAAATAAAATCGAATCGATGCATGGTGGAGAACATCTTACATCATCTAGATAAAGAGTTGTAGGCATTATCTGTGAATTGCATCACAAATATATTTATTCGTTTATTTTATTTTTATATTATATATTTGACTGAATTGTGAATTAATAATGAGTAGGACAAACATAATTCAAAAAAATATACGATACTATTAATACTTACAAGTTCGTTAGTTCGTTTACATTTTGTGCATTGATAATTAATTCATAATATTCCCGTCTAATCAATATGTCCGAAAGTTCATTCTCAATCGTATTAAGGAAACGACCTGCTTTTTATTATGAAAATGACACATTCCTTTTATGGAAAGTGTTATTTTTCGCCGAGGAACGGGTGAATCGACCCAAATAGGTCGACTTCCTAAGTACAGAATGGCCAATGAAGTTGTGTAACATGACAATTGCATAATGACTGGTAGCTGTTTGAATTAATTAGTGAACATACTTGGTGCGCGACCTTGGAGCGTGCTCTTCCGTGCCTACATTCATGTCACGGGTCTGGCCGGGCTCGGTCGGAACCGGAGGCTCGCCAGATCGCGCCCAGTATGTGGCAAGACAATGTCAAAGTATCAGTCATCTTCGCGGCATCACAATCAGCCTTAATATTAATGCACTAAGGCTATTCCAGACGATGCGTAGTGAAAGATGAGGATGAAAGAAGAATAGAAGGAAAGGGGAAACCCGGTACCGGCACGTAGCCTACATACTTTCGAATAGTACAAAAGGGGATTTACGTCCCATCAGAAAGGACTATGTGACCTTGACGGTCTTATAAGTTCCTCCACTAGCCCGGACTGCCGAACAGACGTCGAGGAGAACAAAGCCGTAACACTAGCTCTCTCTAACCAGCGGTATACGCGTCTCGGGGCAGAGAGTTCACCCACTCTTAACATCGGTGTTCGAGTGGGAACCGGCTAAGCGACCGCGACTAACCGCTGACTACAATTGACTCATATAATACCAGTAAGTATATATTTAACTACGACCATCTCGCAAACATCAGCTATAGGAAGAGGGGAGTATTCCCTGAAACTAGAGGCGAGCTCTGGCAATCTTCGTCGGGGACACTTTCTCTTTCCCTTGACCTCCTCGACGTCGATGAAAATTGATAAAACGAACGAACGATGATGACATAGACGTTGACGATTGTGACGTGACCCCCCCCCCCCTTTCCACCCCGTATCCATGGCTGGTTCTGGCCCGCATGGTTCTCCCCATATCCATGTAGGCTCGAGTGGTGCATTATGAGTTATGACCTAACGGTTGATGCGTCCTTAATGCAAATAAACAAAACAAAAAATTCAATTAACTTACAATATCACAGGCGGCGCAATATGAAACAACCGGGTGAAGCGCCCTGGCTTCTCACGTCGTCTTTTTTTTTAAAAAGGAGGAAAAGTCCACCTCGCAAACATCAGTTAGTAAGAGCGGAGTATATTACTCGCCGAAACTAGAGGCGAGCTACTGCAATCGTCGTCGTGGACACCTCCCCTTCCCCTTGACGACCTGCCCGACGATTACAATGACACAACGAACGATGAATACCCCCCCCCCCTTTCCACCGTCCAACCGTGGCCGGTTCTGACCAGCATGGACCCCTCCTCCCCTTATCTCTTGGGCTAGAGTGGTGCATTAAGACCTAACGGTTGACGCGCCCTTAATCAAAATTAACAAAAATAACAATTGCCAGAAGATGTTTTGGCACAGTGTTAGGCTCTGCCATCTTGCAAACAACAGCTTAAGTAAGTAGGGGAGTACTCCCTGTAACTAGAGGCGTGTACTGGCAGTCGTCGTCGGGTACCTCTCCTCCTTCCATTGACGACCACCCCGACGCTGACGACTGTGACACAGACGATGACGACCACAACGAGAGAATCCCCCTTCCCACTATACCCGTGTCTGGCTTTGACAGGCATATGGGTATTTCCTCCCCATATCCCCTCTAGGATATATTAACAGCATTATGACCTAACTGTTGATGCGTCCTTAAGCTTGATAGTCAGTGGCGACTTAAGGCCTTGGTTTACTAGGCACGCGCCTACCCAAATAAATCCATTTCCATATTGTTTTTCTATGTTCATCACTGCCACTATACTTTCTTAGGCATTCTTTCAATAGTTTGTCGAATTGCTTTTAAGTATTTTATACTTGTATAAAATAGGCACTTTTTTTGAACAAATTTATTTGTTTTAGAGTGCCTAAAACTCGTTAAAATGCTCCAAACACACTCTAAGAATCGAACATTTTCCCTGGCTATGCGCCTCGGACCCGCATTCGCTGCCCCTCCTCCCCAGACCACCCATATTCATAATAGAATATGGCCCCCGCAATTCCTCATCGCCTGGGGCCCCAAATAACGTTAACGCGCCTCTGGCTACAGTTGATCATTATGACCTAACGGTTGACGCGCCCTTAATCCCAAATAAACTTACATTCGCTACCAGTGGCAACTGGATGTCTACACGTGTGTGAAATCTTTGCCGCTTTGGTGTTTCCGTAGTAGTTGGAAGAGCGAAGTGAAGATTCCATTTCACAACACTGGAGAAAAAAAAATCCGTAATGTTTTTTTTTCTGTTTGCTAACACGATTCCGGCTAAACCGATACTTTAATCGTGTTGAAATTTTCTGGAGGCCTTCGAAATCTCTGAACTTAGAACTGCCACGTTTTGAGCGCAATAGAAATATATTATTTCTCATGAAAATCGCAATTTTACGTTTTTTAAAATTTTTAAACAATTTCTTCGACTTATAACACCTACATGCTTTATTCGATTGTTATGATTTTTTCACAGAACCTTAATTATACAAATTCATATTTTTATGTGAAATTTAAGCGCAATCGAAATATTATTTATCATGAAAATCGCAATTTTACGATTTTTTCGATTTTTAAACAATTTCTTCGACTTATAACACCAACATGCTTTTTCCGATTGTAATGATTGTTTCACTGAACCTTAATTTTATGAATTAATGTATTGGTGTAAAATTTGAGCGCAACCAAAAAAATATTTCTCATAAAAATCGCAATTCCACGTTTTTTTCATTTTTTAAAATTACTATTTTTTTTTCGTTTAAAAAAATGTTTTTTGCTTAGTAATGATTTTTTCACAGAACAACAGAAAATCTGCATAACACATGGCAGCTCAATGCACCAATTACGCTTATCCAGCAACGCGCTTGAAAAAGAGTTTGCGAAGCTTCCTAGTAAAAATGTACGTATGTATGGTCAAATTTGCCTCACCTGTTCCAAGTGGAAAGGGCTTAAAGCTTGTCACTGTTAACGCGATAAAACATTGTGAGTGGGATTGGTGATTGTACAAATTTTTATAATCGAAATTGACGGCAGACTGGCCGCCCGAGCCTGCCCAAAACACTGTCGGGCTACCCGGCAGCCCGTTAGGCTGCCTGGAATTTCACACACAAAAAGCAATAAAAGGTTGATTTTCCTTAAATCGGAAATATTACGTAAATATGCATTAATCTCACAACTGTTGTCACAATATATATTTACAAATTAACAAATGTAAGTTATATCATCTCATGAGAGTGATGAGACTAGCATGTGAGGTATTTGAAGACGGAGTTTTCGTTATATAGCGTTATTTGTCAACACCGATTGTTATCACCGGTTAACACCGACAGGGCGACTCTCCTGCACCTCACAAGTGGCCGTGACGTTGTCTCCCTTGTAGTTCAGGTTCAGAGCTGGTGCAGTGGGGCGACCTGAAGCAACACATGGCATGACTGAGAAAATACTGAGGAACTTATTTGTTTATTGTATAGAGAAAACAAACAGTAGGCCTACATGAGCTATGCAGATTCCTCCGGGATATTACCCTTGTGAAATTTAACATTTGTGTTTGTTATATTATGTCATTATACAATAAAATGTGTTTAAGATGAGACATGGCTATCCAATATTTTCATTTTTACGCGCGTACTTTTCGATGTGTTGCTTACAAAATGAAGAGATTATCTAGCAGCGAAAATCGGTTTACACCATCGTGTTCGGACGAACGATTCCGTCGTAATAGAATCATCACCTAACCAAACAAACCTCGGAGGAAACAAAAATGTAAATTTGTACCTAAAAGTGAGCCAAACGTATTTTTACTTGAAACTATTCCTCAACTATCTAAACTCATCGCGCCTGATGATGTTGAGAAAAATATTTTTTAATCGGACCATTATTGGTAGATCCATCAAAAAAACTAAATTTTTCATGCCAAATATTGTGTTTTCGTCGTAGTTAAAATCAGTTAACACCATCGTGTTAAGACGGTCAATCCCATATTCAAAAACAGAATTGGCCCGGAGCATGGCTCTGCTAATCGTACAAGGCGATTCAAGAGAAAAAGTCCACCTCGCAAACATCAGCTGGTTAGAGCGGAGTATATTTCTCCCTGAATCTAGAGGCGAGATCTGGCAATCGTCGTCGGGGACCTTGCCTTGCCATTCCCTTGACGACCTCCCCGAATACGATGACAATGACACAACGAACGATGACAAAAGACGATGACGATCGCGACGTGAGAAACCCCCTTCCTCCCCTTACCCGTAGCTGTTTCTGACAGCATAGGCCCCTCCTCCCCATTCCTTAGGCTTGAGTGGTGCATTATGACCTGACGGTTGACGCGTCCCTAATCTAAATAAAAATCTCGGACGGTGTATGTGACATGAACGGTTAATAATAAGGTAAATTTGGTGCCGGTTTTAACCAGTTTTTTACCAGTTTTGAAAAAGTAATTTTTCACGATTCAACTCCTCCGTTCGAGACTCGTTCAGTGCAATAGACGGTTGACAAATATCGCCTCCCCCGCACTAACTTGGCTCTGCCTGATCATCTTGCAATACCGGTTTAATTGAGCTTTATAGTCTTTGACCAAAAATAAAATAATAAACATGTTTTTATAATAATAAACCTCAAATAGGTTTCTGCTCCCGGTGATGTTGCCTCAAGACACGGAAACCAAATAAACTTTACAACTTATTTACTTTCATTGCAAATATTAAACAAGGAATGAAGTAAAAACAATGATTATGTTGGACCAAATAAACCTGGTTGGAAATAAGCAATACACCTTGACTCACGTGCCACAACGAGCGCAGTGTGTCTGTGGTCATTCTACCATGTGACAGACTGAAAAAAAAAACCTGACCGGTCCATTGTCCTTCTCGACTATGTTGGTCAGCTTGAGGCCACACTCGCCGCTCTCTGGTCCGGCCCCGAGGTAGAGGTGCCGGCCGGTGCTGTGGTTAGACTCGGCTCCCTCGTGTAACCAGAGCTTATAAGATACGCTAGGCAGGTTGAAGTTGCAGTATTCCAGTGGCTCCCCCGCCTTTATCATGTACCTCGCCCCCCCGCCCGGGAGGACGACCTGCGCACTCGGTGTCGTCATGTTGTGAGGGAGGGGTGCAGCACCTCCTGTAACAAGGGAAAAACACATTCCGTGTTGTTGTCACTCAGACTAGACCGGGTTAAGATTGTCTAGTGTTCAACTCCAGAGAACCATGTCCGACCAGAAACCTTCTCGGTGATATCAGAGTGAGAGTCTGAACACTTTTTGCTTGGATCACTTTCTGGCTCAACAACATAAACAATAACAATAACATCAACAACACAACTACTTCTACAAGTACCGAGCCAAGTCGGGGGGGGGAGGGCACATGCAGCAGTTTGTGTGTGTGTGTGGGGTGTTTCGCCATGTACAAAGTTAGTGCGGGTGAGGCGATAGAAGGAAAACATTACTACACCGAAAGACAATCGAAAAATCTAGTTAAAACGTGGAAAAATCTTTCTCTAAAACTGTTAAAAACTAAACAAACCGGTTCCATTTTTACCAAATTCTTAACTGTTTCTGTCACATACCCCGTTCGAGGTGTTTTTAGAGACGGGATCGACCATCTGAACACGATGGTGTCAACCGTTTGCGCTAGGACAAAAAAAAATAGATTTAACATTGTAAAAACCGGGTTGTAGCCCGGTTTGTACCATGTCAAATCCAAGGTTCTTGTCCTAGAACAAAATGGTTGACTCCACCGTATTCAGACGGTTGATCCCGTATGAAAAACATCTCGCATGGGGTGTGTTGACGTACGGTTGAAAATAAAATAATAACAGGGCTGGTTTAAACCAGTTTTTACCAGTGACGAAAAAAAAAACTTTCATTTTCAACTTGTGCGTTCGAGACCCAGTCTATGCAATTTATATTTTCCGAATAATATCTCACTCCCCACTAACTCTGGCCTTGGGAGATGCTGCACATGGTGCCTTGGCTCTGCCACACAAGACCCTCGACCCACAACATACATTAAACCAGTTTGAGAAACCTCAAATTATTAACACGTGTTCCACTTGACTGCTCGAAAATCTGTCTCTACTGTGACTTGGTTGAGGTTTCTTGTATTATTCCGTCCTAGGTTGTGAGGGTGGGTGGACGTGTCTAATATCCCGTGTTGTTACAGATACTATACTGTGTGAAGACTGTGTTTAACTCACTGCTAGCAAACAAGTCGGCCCTTGCGTACTTCCAGCCTCCGCTCTCGGTTCGGACGCGACAGGCGACCATCCATTGCTTCCAGCCCTCAACCTGCAGCGAAACCCCGCAGTGTCGTATATTGCGCGTGGGTTTATAATATGAATAATAAAATAGTCTACACGTGAATATGATTCTAACGACAGTATTATTATTAATTACTTGGTACAGTAAATATGAGTGTGATTCTACCAGTCAGCCATTGCGTCTCGTCTGTGATGCCTGGTAGTTCTAGAGACGGCCGCCAGGTAGCAGCTCTTGATGGCTCGTAATTTAAACACAATTCAAATACACAACACCTCCCCTCTGAGTTAGCATTCACCAGATTACATGTTATAATATTAATTAAATTACAGTAGTACACTGTTATTGAAAATACAAAGTTATTTTATATTCAACTGAATCACAATGTCTACTATGTTCACAATATTAAAGAATACTTTAAAGATACATACTAACAGTAATCATTAAATCTAATAGGACGCCTGATAGCACGTCTGGGCCTAGGTGAGTACCTTTGTTGTTTAGGACCGGACCTATCTCTGGCTCAACAGTGAGGCTGTCGTGATTGTCATCAACATCAAAGTACTGATCATTATGATTATTGTTAACCATGGTATGCCTTGACTCAAGAATATCTCTTCTATTTCTCCTAAGCATACTTCCTTCTGATGTGTTAACTATATATGATCTAGGTGCGCTATGCTTATCTACTACAATGGCAGGTTGCCATTCCTTATTCTTTCTAATGCAAACATTTTGTCCTGGTGACAATGGCTTTAGCTCTCTTGCCCCTCGGTCATGAACAGTTTTCATGATAGCTTGCTTTTTCTTTATCTCCTCTCTTACATTAACGGGAAGAGAAGACTCTAATAGTGGAAATGTTACCGGCAGCTTAGTTTTTAGACGTCTATTCAGCAATAGCTGAGCAGGTGACATAGACAGTCCTGCTACTGGAGTGTTTCTATAGTTTAATAGTGCTACATGGATATCTTTTCCATCTTCTGCCATTTTTTTAATCATGCTCTTAGCCGTCTGAACTGAGCGTTCAGCTAATCCGTTCGACTTCGGATAGTGAGGGCTAGACGTGATTAAGTTTATGCCCCACTCACTTGCAAATGCTTTGAACTCATTGCTCGCGAATGGCATGTTGTCTGACATGATTTTATCTGGTATGCCAAATCGTGCAAATAAAGATTTAAGCTTCTGAATAGTTTCGCGTGCTGTCTTTGACTCTACCTGTAATATTTCCAACCACTTACTATAGTAATCAGTAACAACTATGTATTGTTTATGATTTAGATCAAAATAGTCACAACACACTGTTTCCCAACATCGTTCTGGAACAGGATGAGGTATTAGAGGCTCTTTTTGATTGTAAGCCCGATGTTGTTCACATACCCTACAGTTTAGAACAGTTTGTTCTATGTCAGCATTGATTCCCGGCCAATACAATGTTGGTCGATCATTGCTTTTGACTTTGCAATGCCTTGATGGCTTTCATGGATTACATTGAGAATTATCTGTCTTTGAGACAGAGGCACTATGAGTTTATTTTCAACAAAACTAGACCATCATCTACGGTAATGTCATGTTTTCTGTGCCAATAAATTCTGACATTTTCTGGACACTTATGTTTTGTAACTGGCCAACCTTCTGCGTTTAATCTAATTAGATTTTGCAAGGCTTGGTCATCTTTAGTGGCTTCTTGTAGTGCTACTCTACGATCATTAGATACAGGCAAATACTTGCTGATAGCATGGACTACTACATCCATTTCTGGGTCTGAAGTTACTGGTTCTATTAAATACGCTCTCGACAACGTGTCTGCGAGGAACATCAATTTTCCTGGAACGTAAGTAACAACTAGTTGATAGCGCAGTAGCTTTAGGAGCATACGCTGCAGGCGCGATGTTGTCAAATTGATATCTTTTTTTAGGATTGACTCTAATGGTTTGTGGTCTGACTGGACTTCGATTACCTGACCATATATGTATTCATGAAATTTCTCACAAGAGAACACTATTGCCAGTAATTCTTTTTCAATTTGAGCATATCTAACTTCTGCATCTGTCAAAGCTCGAGAAGCATAAGCGATTGGATGATTGTTTTGCATCAAACAACAACCCAATCCGTCTTTAGAGGCATCGGTTTGAATGCATAAAGGTTGTGACGCATCATAAAAGCTTAGTACGGGTGCGTTACACAGTTTAAGTTTGAGCTCAGACAGTGCTTTGTCATGATTTGCATCCCAATGGAACTCAACGTTATCTTTAAGTAGATCACGTAAGTGTTTAGTCGACTGACTCATGTTAGGAATGAACTTGGCTAGGTATTTAACCATGCCCAGAAATCGCATTAGATCTTTTTTAGATTTGGGAGTTGGCATGTTTGTTATAGCCTTGATACGATTTTCATTAGGTTTGAGGCCATCCTCTGATATGACATGTCCAACATATTGAACTTCCCTTACTTTGAACTGAAACTTTGTTTCATTAAAACTTACATTGTTGGTTCTTGCCCTTTCCAAAACCTCAAGCAAGATTTTTCATGTTCAGCTTCTGAACTTGCTGAAATTAACAAATCATCAAAAATGATGTGTACACCAGCAATGTCACCAAAGATGTCTTCATTTGCTTTTTGAAACACCTCCGGCGCACTTGAAATACCAAATGGTAAACGCTTGAACATATAGCGGCCAAATACTGTGCTGAATGTGCAAAGCTTAGAGCTTTCAGGGTCTATTTTTATTTGAAAAAACCCATCCTTGAGATCGAGTACAGAAAAAACTGATTTTCCGGCCATTTTCATAGCTATATCTTCAGCAGTTGGTAACATATGATGACATCTTTTTATTGCCTTATTTAACTCAATAGGATCTAGACATAACCTAAGTGACCCATTTGGTTTTTCTACAATTACCAAATTGTTCACCCAGTCAGTAGCTGTATCAACTTTTTCTATTATACCTTGATTTTCTAGCTTATCTAGTGCTTCTTTCACTCTGGGCTTTAACATGATTGGTATACGTCTAGGTGGATGTATTACACCCTCAGAATTAGGTTTTAATTCTATTTTGTACTCTTTAGGAAATTGACCTAACCCCTGAAAAACATCTTTATAATTTTCCAGCAACTCATTCTTAGTTAGGTTAGTTGTGGATGGAAAGCTAGTTTTAACCACCACAATTTTAGGTGAAGGCTTTACACTCTCCACTACACACTTATGTGCTTTTTCATCACTTGACTGACATGCATTTATCTGCTGTGCGACAGTTCCAACACGAGAAATTAAGTTTAGTTCTACACATGCTTTTAATCCTAGTATAGGTAGTGAATCTGTGTCTGCTACTACAAAACTTAATTTTACTGATTCTCTGTTGCTCTTTGAACAAACAAGCTCAATTTTGCCTTTAGGCTTAATTTTAAAGTTTCCATATGACAGAAGGACTATTTTAGTGTCTGTCACTTTGTCTGATAACCCTAGTTGGTCTATGAGTTTGGAAGGAATTACATTCACTTCTGCCCCCGTGTCTAGTTTAAACTTGATTTTCTTAGAGTGTACCTCCAATGATTGAGTCCAACATTGTTCAAGTGTTTTTGACTCACTAGACAATGATCCTACAAAGAAACTATTTTCATTGTCAGAATTATTGTTGTTATTCTCTTCTTGAGAAACTGCATGCAATACTTTACCACTTTTCTTCTTGCACACTGATGCGAAATGATTTGACCCTTGGCAGTGGTTACAAGTTTTTCCGTATGCTGGGCACTTGCGCGAAGCATGATTGTATCCACAGCGTCGACAGTCAAATGTAGATTGGGAGACCCCGGATGTGGATTGATATCTGCTGTGCTGACCCCTCCTTGTTGACTCTGCTTGGCCTGGACTGCTGGTTGATCTTGGTTCTGCCACTTTTTCAGGTTAGGTTTTCGTGTACCTCCTTTTTGTACGGACTGTACTGACTTTATGGACCCGCCTACTTCATGTAGTGTTTGTACTTGATTTTTACTAACTTCAGATGCGCGACACAGTTCGATACATCTAGCAAGTGATAACTTTGATTCACTTAGTAATCTCTCTTGTAGTTGTTTGTTGCTAATTCCAAAGATTATTCTAGCCCTTAGAATGTTGTCATAGACATCTCCTAGTTCACAGGTTGCTGCACAGTTTTTTAACTCAGTCACGAACTCATCGAAGCTCATTCCCGGCTTTTGTGTGACGAGAAAAAAATTATGTAACTCAATTGCTAAGTTCTTTTTTGGTAGACAATATTCGTCAAACTTTTTTAACAGTGTATTTAATGTCACTGTGGCGTCTGTTAATCCAAACGTATTGTAAACACGAACTGCTTCGAAACCAACGAGATTCAGAAACATGCTGACTTGAACCTTGTCTGGTTTGTCTTTATGACCGGCTGCTGTCATAAAAATGTCAAACATCTGCTTCCACTCAGTCCAAGATTTAGACAAAGCAGATGCGTCCATCTGGAGTATTGGTGGCTTTCTGAATTCCCCCATCTTAATTTATGGTTGATGTATTAACTTACTGTTCAGTTCTAGTCTTCTTGACTTCTTGTATTTGCTTCACTTGCGAGCATACAAGCACGTACGCTTATTGCGAGGCCATGTTTAGGTCGCTCACTCGCGCGAGAATTGGCATGTTTAGGCCTAGAATCGCGTGTTCACTTTACACAGGTTTACTAGCTTTTAAGCTTAGTTCCACTTTTGACACCATGTCGTATATTGCGCGTGGGTTTATAATATTGAATAATAAAATAGTCTACACGTGAATATGATTCTAACGACAGTATTATTTATTAATTACTTGGTACAGTAAATATGAGTGTGATTCTACCAGTCAGCCATTGCGTCTCGTCTGTGATGCCTGGTAGTTCTAGAGACGGCCGCCAGGTAGCAGCTCTTGATGGCTCGTAATTTAAACACAATTCAAATACACAACACGCAGTCCCCGGCTCCCAGACCCCGGCCGCTGTAGCCGTAGCCGGTTTAGCTTCTCGTACTCTGAGTCGTAGAGGTGGGCAGGGTCTGCCTGGGACTGAGGCCCCTGGCTCAGCTCCACCAGCGGACCTGCTGCCTTGTTGATATTGTCACACCACCTGACCTGACACCCGGCGAGGGCCATGTCAGCTGAGCAGGTGAACGAGACAGTCTGGGCGTCCGCGTTCAAACGGACATGGTCTGGGCTGATGGTGAGGTTGAAGGACACGACACCTGGAGACAAGACATCAGAGTTTGTGAGACAGATGTTTGTCCACACTTACTTCACTTGATTGAACTAGGGTACCCCACTGGCCGGGCGGACATATAAATACTAACCAACCGATCCTGAGTCTAACCAACTTGTGAAATGTTTCAATTATTATGAGATCTGGACCCCTATTCTCGAGTTTTCTCACTGGCCTTTCATGGCCTGAAATGGGCGTGTGATGGGAGTTCACTCACTGACGGCAGATAGCTATTCTCGACTTGATTTCGCGTGTTTTGTGAGTGTACTTGCTCACTCACTCGAAGTTACTGTCACATTTGAAAACCTTTGTGACTTCTCTCACAAAGCAATTGGGCCCGTAATATATATTATAAAAGAGCATGCGTACACTTCTTTAATATTGGTTAGATTATAATTTTAAGTGAAATGTATCATCAATAACGGCATAGACATAATAAAATGTTGAACTACTTTGAACTATTTCCCTACGCGCAAGCCTACCCTAGGCTCCTACTCTTACCGTCGGGATGTAAACAAGCCAATTCACCACAAAATGCATCACATAATCTTTTGTTATGTACTTATTAAAACATACCCCATAACGTAGTCAACACAGTATTTTAATGAAATATTTTGCATGCAGGGTGTACACAGCTTAGTATTTACTTCACTTTATTCATATTATTTCGTGATGCGCTTGGGTAGCCTACAAGACAAGGAACCACTCAACTCGGTCCTCCTAGCGACAACAAGTGCATCAAATCACCTACCCCACACCCTCGGTGTGTCCCGTTACACGAGCCAAGGGAGGGTTGCTATTGGCCGGGTGAAACAGCTGTTTTAAAACTATTTGAATCCTATTGGTTAGGGGTTCGCGGGGCAATATTGGCTAACCTCATTGCAGGGTCCCAGTGAGAACTTTGTGAGTGGAGGAATTCCTTCTCAATTTTATCTCGAGAATAGCATTTGGTGCGTTTTGTGACTCACACATCGTAATGTGTGTGAATTCACTCACATGAGTGGGAACTTTCACGAATATCGAGAATAAGGGTCCTGAATACATGGTACAGAACTGCCAAGAATTTGATGTCTTTGCACCGACTATATTATAATATAATTTACTTTGTGCAGATACAATGAGGGCTTATTTCTAGACTAAATCAGATGAGAATCACTCCCGTACGGGAGATTTTTGTACTAACACAATTCTAGAGCTAAATATACAACTTGAGTGTGGTTTGAACCCTGGTGACGGGTTTACCAAACAGACATCTAAACATATGACCGCTTTGTGCAACAACACAACAGGACAACGGCATGTTCTTGCAGTGAACCTGTGCTGATAAACCTGTCATCACAAATATTTATATTCTTCTATAATATAATATCAAATATAATACGATAAAATATTGACATGAAATTGATGTGTTCCTAGAAATAAAAAATCTTCAACACAACATATTTATTGACGACACGATGGAAAGCGTAATAAGTTTTTCCTTAAAAATGAGTATATGTTAGCAATTTGGAGAAATTGTAAATTGATTAATAATGTTTAGATTACTTGATTTGGTGATTCGGGAATCATTCCTGAAGTTGGAATTGTTAAAATTTATTACAATTTTTCAGAAATTTAAAACTGAGACAGAAGAAGTTACTCACGGACGTCCTGGAGACCTGCCATCACAAGCAGTGCAAACAACACCTTGGACATTGTTGACAGGGAGATAATAATATTGTAGATGTAACGTCAAAGCTCTGGGCTGAGAATGACGGGTAAGATAATAGTCGTCGCCTTATACAACCGGCCTCGAGAAACACCACGTCAGTGGACTTGGAAGCAAGAGACAAACAAGATGTCCGTCATCCAATAGTAAACACCCAACACACGTTCTAGCTATGGCGTGTTGTAAAAAGGCCAATCCACTTACGCCGAGTCGACTTAGTTGCAGTTCATCTCAAGATGAAAGCCCTGGGTGGCGTGAGGAGAACAGGTCAGAAGTAAAGGTGTCAGTGATAAGACTGATTGGTAGCCACGAGTGTTGGTGCAATCACGAAAATGAACTGTTCCAGAGGTCACAACAACAATTATGAAATTTTTTTTGTTAACATGACATCACCTATTTTACAAGCCTTGTTGCCTTGTTTTAAAAACTATGCAAGTCAGTACTTTAAAGATCCGTAACTTCATCACCTAAGAGGGTAAGTGTACCCCTCACTTGATGGTGTAGAAAGGTGTGGCTCGTCTAGTGGCTACTTCCTGCTTCAAGACAGATAAAACTAATTAAACAAAATAATGTTACATAACTGAAAAGTGTAATTTAAATCGCGCAGTTCTATCTTCAACCATGACCTTCAATTTAAATTCTATAGTGAACATTGAGCGAGTTTTAGACATGCCAGTAGTGTTGGACACTAGTGTCACACAAGTGTTGTGGTAAACACCGATGGCCGTCTCCGTTGACAAGTTTTTGTGTCCTAGTGTGAAGCGGCCCTAAATTAATACGTGTCGGCATGTTATTTTAATTGCATAACTTTCTACATTTTATACCAGCTTTGCTATTATGTGTTCTAGGAAGATTGACAGTGGAATGAAGGAGTGTGCATTTCAAATTTTATTATCAATTATTGAATAAGTAAAATTGTGTTTAACAATGCTAATGTTTTTACGTAAAACTATTGTCAATAACAAAGTCACACTCTTATTTTTTAACACTAGTCCAAACTACCATTGCTTCCTGATTTAGCATACCATTTAATGAATGTGGTCGTTCCACTACACACAAATGAAACCAATAGAGATGTATTTTTAAAAAAAGGACAGTTATATATTTGGTCAGGAAGATTGGATCTTACCATTACCATTACCATGGTTCTAGGATGAACGGAATTATGTACTTATATTTAAACTTTCGTTATAAATTATTGATAAACAAAATTTGTTTAACGTTTTATTAAAAAAACATATATACATGTTGATGGTGATAATGATTTAACAATATGAAAATAAATACTATGCAATACAATGTTGGCATAAAAGGATGAATATCTTAGAATATAAAATTTAATGTTCAATGATTGATGACTAATAGTGTGATTCTTGTAATGACTAATTGCTAATATTAAATTGTCATGAACATGATGTGATATTGATACATTAAAAAAATTATTACGCTTTTCATGATAACAATTTAAAATTGGTTGTTACCATTGCCATGTCCGTGACCAACAGAGATGGACTGGTAAGCATAGGCTGGCTCGTGATGTTGCTGGGCAGGCTGTGCGTGCACATATTGGACGTGCTTCACGGGAGCAGCGACAGGGTGCGCGGCGTGTCCCTCGTAGGTGACGATTGCGTTGAATCCGCTCTTGTGGTCAGCGGTGTAGTGGACAATTCTCCGGGTGCCGTCGGGCTGGACCAGGCTGTAGTGTCCCTGGACCTTGTCCCCATCGCGGGTCTAATGGGAGAAAACGACGGTTAGTTACTGATTAAATTATTCTTACATCTAACGTTGGGTTTACTTACATAATTTTTTTCTGACGACCCTAAATCTCAAAATGGTGTGTCACAGGTTCTTATAAGATATACTTTGCACTCAAACAATATTTGAACTATTACTTTCTTCAATTTTCAAAACAAGTTTATTTTCCACCAGTTTGTTTGTCTCAACGTATCGTCTTGGTGTATGGGCTGAACATCAATAATTTGACATAGCAAAATAGTTAATTTTGAAGGCAAGTTAGCAATATTACCATGTCAACTTCTTGACAGTGTTCTGAGAAGCAAAATAATAACACACATTATTTCGTAACAACACGTACCTCATGTTGCTCCTTGATGTCGTGAGTGTGCAAATCCTTCACTCCGTACTTGAACTCGTACTTGGGGTGCTGGAAAAAGAACACTTATTTAGTCCAGTATATTGTTTTGTCTCATTGCGTTTTGGTACAAATGAAACAAACCCGACACATTTTACAAACTTCTTGTGACATTTAATAGTTTCTTATTAAATCACGATTGGAATTATTATGACTAAAGAAAATAAAGATCTGTTTTGTAAATCCCTTCTTCATCTGTTAGCATCAAAATTGATTCAAGATTCACTTATTTTTACTCGCCCTCAGTTATCACTAGGTTTTTCTTTAACATGTATTTATTTATTAAACAAGCTAATATTTAAGGGTACATATTATTTTACAAACGATCACGTATATTTTTTAACCCAAGTTTTTTGAGGATGTTTCATTTACAGATGAAAATCAATTTTGTCCAGTCAATATTGCATTAAAGTAAACGTGTGCATGCATGCATGATTACTGAACTGCTATTGTCACAATGATACAAACAATTAATTATAATTATGTATAACTAACGTAAATGTACTCACGTGGTGTTCCTCCACGTGGTGTTCTTGGTGTCCGTACTGAGGCGCAGCCAGGGCGCAAGCCAGGGTCACGGCCAACAGGGCGATCTACAACAACACAATTATATTAGGCACATCACATGCAGATCACTGTCAAGCACCCCCCTAATGATAAGTGAGGGTACGTAGTCAAATATGAATAGGAAGTAATTAAGTACTACAGGGAATTAATTAAATTAAGCATGCTTGATAATAATTACACTTAATTAAATAATTAAGCTGACGATAATGTTTCGGTTTAGTGAGATATGCACTGATGCCTAAACGATGTTTTTATAACTATACAATATTTGAGGTCTTAGAAAGTTGAACCCAGCAAATAATATTAATAATTAATGAAATATGCCGTTTTTGTATTTACCTTGATAGCTGTCATTGTTGTGTGTGGAGCTCGCGGTGTTGCTTTGGTAGAGGTGAGTGTTGGTTTGAGGGTGATAAGAACATGACTGGCTTTTATATTTGTGTGCCAGTCGGAAGTAAGGGGGCATGCTACTGTTGTATAAGAACCCTGATACTGGCGCGAATATAATGTAACAATATTAGCACTGTACATTCTATTTCCAACAATAACATTACGTCCCCGCACCAATCGGTTTCAGGTTGTCATAAGTTTGAATCGACATAACTAAAAGAACCGTAAATGGTAAAAGTAGGTGAATACTGTCATCAAGAACACAATTACAAATTAGCTCACTCACTCACTCACTCACTATGTTAATTATATAATATCTCATAGATAGGTTAATCCGAGTGCAAACGGTAAATCGACTGGACTCAGAATCAGCCGGTGGACACGATTTGCACCAGTGAAATTTAAACAAAATCTTCACAATGAACATCGATGCGCAGCTATTTTAGTCGTTCAAGAAGCCCGAATTTTTAAGCCGGTCATTGATTGTTGAAAATTAGTTTTCATATAAAATCATTGGAAATATATTGCACAATAATGGTATTATGACTACCTACCACTTGAATGTGCCTTTTATTTAATGTGTATTGAATTCTTATTGTTTATGTTTATATAGGTCATTGATGAGATTTATTATATATTACGATATTTTATTATTCTTAATGAAAACATTGCCTTGTTCAAGTATGCAACATTCTGTTACCAAGGCATATCACAACAATAAGACATCGCCTGAACATTACTACCAAGACCAGTCCAGTTGACCCGGACGAAAATAATATTGATCGCACCCTCTCTAATTGTTTCATTAAAAATATACTATTAGGACAAAACGTTTATCATCTTTGGCAAACTATACTCTTAGGGAGAAAAAATAATTAGGATAGCTTTTTTTATTATTATTTATTAAACGTCTATCGTATTCAGTTATAAAAACTAATTTACAAAGGAAGACAACTAAATAAATCTAATTACATAGATGCAGACACAACAATGAACTACAGTTAAGTTAATATTTTAAATAGTATTATTACAACAATGCATTAAAACATAACAATTTTATAACTACATTCATCACTTCTCTAACCGTCTGTGCGTGTGTGTCACGCCTCACGCTAAAACTAAACATGACTTCCGATAGACATGCTTTTGAGATGATGACGTTGTCCTTCGTAAGGGATGATACAGAATGTTTTGTGATCATGGTCGTCAAGGTTTGGGCTCGCATCACCTATAAGTAGTATTCTATTCTATCATTCTATTAACCCGGCAGCTCCACCAACAAGGGGATTTCAATGCTCGATTGATTGGATATTGCTTAACGTCTCATATTTATGCAACTTGGCTAATCGAGACGAAGGGAGGGACGTAAGGGATGACGCGGGGGGACAAGGGGTGGACAGGCCTGAGCTGTTCAGAACCAGCCACAAGCGTATGGGGGAGGGCAGGGGTTCCCCCGCGTCGTGGTCGTCTCCGTCTGTGTCATCATCCGTCCGTCTTGTCATTGTCGTCGCCGTCGGTGAGGTAGTCAAATGGAAGGGGAAAGTTCCCCGACGACGACCCAGAGCTTGCCATTAGTTTCAGGGAGAAAAACTCCCGTAATCACGGGTCAAACCACGAGAAGGTTGCGAGTTGGAATTTGATGGTCGAGCCAAACGTTGCATTATTTAAGCTTCGCTACCTATTTTGGATACCGTCGTTCCCGTTGTTTGTATTGAAACCAAAGTGTTTTTTAAATGCACGGTAAGTTGACACGAAACGAACAACTTGCAAGTTTATATCAGGAAACGACCTACATTATTTGAATTAAACAAATTGAGTTTGATGAAAGTATTGTTTTTTCGTCAACAAACGATTCGATCCACATAAACCGGGTTTATTATCTTATAATGATCAATAAAACGGTGTAACACTTGACCACTTGCATAATAATAAAACAGGTAGGTGTTTAATGAATGCGTGTATAAATAGTTGTTGTGTGACCTTGGAAAGCGTGCGGACATTCTTTATGTCTAGCCTGACGTCGAAATCTCACCGGGAATTGCAACGCAGACGCGGGATTCACGAGTATCAAACCAAGGCTCGAACCCCGTACAACACAAGATATTAAGGGATCATTTGTCATTATCGTGAATCACAGTTTGTCGTCTCGAATAACACGGTTTTACGAATACAGACGTGAAGCAACATTGAGCAACTCCTGCAATACGACTTCCCAAACTTCAATTTTTTTTAAAGAATGTTAAATGGTCATTTAAAAAATCGTTTCATCGCCAACACCCGCAAATTTCACATACATTCTGCACAACTTTTCAACCATCAATTTTTACCCTAAAAATATAATATTTGGGACTTGGTTTGAAATGGATATGTCCATCCCGCGATGAGGGAATGAATCTCAACATTTAGAATTTTTGTCTCCACACAAGTTTTGGAAGTTCTTAATTCAACTTGACGTGCACATGGTACATGAATAACTCCCGAAGGAGAAGGTGAGTAGACACTAGACAGGTTACATAAAAAGTATAAGGAAACAAGAAGAATAAGAAATATAGTTCGATGAGCGAAGCGAAGACTTCAATTTGACTTTGTGTTTTTTTGTTTGTTTTTTACTTGCGTTACCCCAAGAAAAATAGCTCGCGTGTTTTGTTTTTGTTAGTTTTTTTGTCTGTTTGTTCGCTCTCTACTGGACAAACGGCATATGCGATCTTGATGAAAATTGGAGGGGACCTTCGAAATCTCTGAACTTAGAGCTGTATTGTTTTTGGGTACAATCCAAGAAATATTTCTCTTAAATATCATACTTTTACTATTTTTTTCGATTTTTAGTGCGATATTTTCGTGATATTTGGCAAACGGCTACCCCGATATTGATGAAACTTTATAGGAACGTTTAAAATCACTGAAATCATATATGTTATGATTTTAGAGACATTTGAAAAAGTATTTCTTATAAAAATCGTACTTTTACGATTTTTTCTCCGGTTTTTAATACAATATTTTCGTGATATTTGGGCCGATTTTGACCAAACGGGTGGGGCTACAATGTTCATATTTTACATTGACATATAGATTATGGTGATGTAGTGCCTTTCGAAAGAAAAAGTTGAAAAATTTGGTTAAAATTCATAGAAATAAAGGTTTTAACATAAGCCTTTTACAGGTGTATAATGAACAAGTAATATCAAGTAACTGTAGAAAAAGTAAGGAGATTCCACATAAAAACATAATCATTGGACAGAAATATTCCAAAAAAGCTCATCCATCAACGCGACTGGAAAAAGCGTTCGCGAAGCGGCCTAGTTCTATTTATATAGTAGTAGTAAAATTAATGTAGAAAATAAACATAATTTAATGTTGCATAACTTGCATAACATTAATGAAATAATTTATAAGGTTTAACATGATAGATGGATTAGTTAATAGTAAATACATTTCATTACATTTAGGCAGAGAGAGGTATTCATTGAGCGAGTAGAAACTTTTAGATATAAGAAATGCGTTTCATATTAGACTTAAAAGATGAAAATATGGAGGGAGAGATTCGTGTGTTGTTTGGTAGTTTGTTATAGAGAGGTAAAGCTAGACATTGTGGTCCTTTTGATAAAAGGGTTAGTTTATGGTTGGGAATGTGAATTTGGAGATTTGCTCTTGTAAAATGGGAATGGACCGAGGTGTATAATGGGATAAGGTTGGGGTAGGAACGGACAAATGTCGCTGCAGCTTGAATAAGAGAGCAGGCCAGAGGTGGTATTACTAGATCATTGAAAAGCTCTCTACAAGTATTTGGTTGTTGGCCTATTTACAGACAGTGAAAATGTTTGTGTAAATTTATTTGTATATATAACAAAACTTTAACATAACATATTGCGTGCAGATTCTTGCAAAATGTCATGGGTGGCTGCATGTGTTCTTTATTTTCGCAAGTGGATAAATTTAGTTGCTATTTTATTTGTTTGATCAGATGTCTAAATTGGCATTTTGGATTAAAGGTAGTCTGTAGTAAATGAATGTCAAAGGGCTGTTTAAGAGTACTCAATAAGTTGCATTCGCATTAACAATAAGAGAAAACATTTGGAGACAATTTTTAGGTCAGAATTATTGCGGCTGTTTGGTTTTGCATTATAAGATTTTTAAACTTACACTCTTTTAGACTACAGATACTTTATTTTTCCAGAGGGAGATATGATACATTAGAAACAAAATAGACAGTGCAACAATTTGATATTTGGCTGAAATGTATTGTATTTTATGTAGTGTAATAATAATTGCCACAAATGTCAATCATTGGAGTAAAATTCACGCCAAAAAACTAATAAAAACGTTTACGAAGATTTTTGTAGTCATTAACACTTTAGTCGAACAAAATTTATGTAAGGTAAATTACAATAATATATACCCACTGGTACTATTTGAGGTTAATTGTGATGCCGCGAAGATGACAGATACTTTAACATTGTCTTGCCACATACTGGGCGCGATCTGGCGAGCCTCCGGTTCCAACCGAGCCCGGCTAGACCCGTGACATGAATGTGGGCACGGAAGAGCACGCTCCAAGGTCGCGCTCCAAGCATGTACACTAATTAATTCAAACACCTACCAGTCATTATGCAATTGTTCATGTTACACAACTTCATGGGCCATTCTTTACTAATGAAGTCGACCTATATGGATCGATTCACCCGTTTCTTGGCGAAAAATAACACTTTCCATAAAAGGAATGTGTCACGTTCATAATAAAAAGTAGGTCGTTTCCTATAGAGAATTTAGAATTCACTTTCAGACGTATTAATTAGACGGGAATATTATGAATTTATTATCATTGCACAAAATGTATACGAAATTACAAAATTTACGTATTAAGAGTATCATATATTTTTAGAATTTTGTTTGTCCAATTCAATATTAATTCACAATTCTGCCAAGTATACAATTAGAAAAGAAAGAAGATTATCTTATTTTTTATATAACCTGTTATACAGTGGCTTTTTTAAAATTTAGTCAATACCAAAATTAGCCCCCAAAGAGCATAATTACTTGTGAAGAGAAATTTAAATACATAAACGGAAATCTGAAACAAATCCTTCTCTTCTCACAATATATATGTGAAAATTGACCAAAATACGCATTATTAGCTGAGGGAGCGCTGGGAATGAGTGAGTGAGTGAGTGAGTGAGTGAGTGAGTGAGTGAGTGAGTTGAGTGAGTGAGTGAGTGAGCGAGTGAGGGAATGAGTGAGTGAGTGAGTGACTGTGTACGCCGAAAATCAGCCGAATCCCTGACCCTATTGCGCTGAAATTTTTAAACAGACATCCGGTACGAGTTAACTGAGAACAGTTAACAAAATCAGCAACGTCCGTTGCGATTTAAACCAACAAGAAATAATAAATTTAAAAATTGGAAAATAGGCTGACTTGTAGGATTCAATTTCACAATAATGCGGTTTTGGTCTTCAAGGAGACATTTTTATCGAATCATGTTTGTCAGGCCATGAAGGCATGCAGTGACCAAGGTGTACCGAATATTGTATGCTCAAGGTTTCCCAACATTTCGCTTGGAATTAAGTTAACCTTGCAATATTTACACGTATTTCGTACTGTCTATGTTTTCCATAGTACCGGTACTGTATATTTATTTCAAAACACGCTCTTTAAATTTTAATACACTCCAGGAACAAAAATGCTAGCTGATGTTTAACCCCGGGTCTTCACATTCCAGATATAAATACGACTTAGTCAACTTGACTAAAATCCGCCAAAGACGTTGCAAGACGAGTGAGTGCGTCACGTTTGAGCAGCCGGGAACATTTGCATTTAAGTTGATTCACTTATAAGGTATAAATGATAGAGTTTTGAGTTAGTTAGTACAAGAGCGCGTTTAATGCGCCAATCTAGCCTATGATAGGCTGAGGAGGAAAGACTCATACTATCTAGATCCAACGGTAGGTAGGGGGAGGAAAGAGAATTTTCAGAGTATACTTAACACATTCACGCTCACTCGTCTAACAACGACTTGGCGTTTTCTTGTTTTAATTGCATAACTTGCTACATTGTCTACCAGCTTTTGATATATTGTATACTAGGTTCGACAGTGAGTATTTTAAATTTTAGTAATGATAATTGAATAAGTTAAATTGTGTTTAATGATGCTATGTTTTAACATTAAACTATTATCAATAACAAAGCCACACTTTTATTTTTTACTCTAGTTCAAACTTCCATTGCTTCCTGACTTAGCACACTAATTTGTGAATGTGGTCATTTCACTAAACACAAATGAAACCAATAGCGAAAACGGGTAGCGAGACATTTAAAAGTTTTATCAATAGAGATGTATTTGTTAAAAAAAAAAGAACAGGAGAATTGGATCTTACAAGAGGTTTCACCATGGTTCTAGGATGAACAGAATTGTATGCTTATATTCTAAACATTCGTAAAAAATTATTGATAAACAAAAATTGGTTTAACGTTTTATTAAAAAACAAACAAACATGTTGATGGTGATATAACAATATGAAAATGAATATGATACAATACAATGTTTGGCAAAGAAGAAGCACAACGATATGGTTTTCTTAGAATATAATTATTTAATGTTCAAATGATTGATGAATTCTGTGATACTTGTAATGACTAATTGCTAATATTAAAATGTCATGAACAGGATGTGATAGTGATACATTCAGTTAAGTGATTGTGTTTTTCATGATAACAATTTAAAATTGGTTGTTACCATTGCCATGTCCGTGGCCAACGGAGATGGACTGGTAAGCATAGGCTGGCTCATGGTGTTGCTGGGCTGGTGCGTGAGAGTAGAGGATGGGCTGGACATGCTTCACAACGGGGGCAACATGTTGGGAGATGGACTGGTAAGCATAGGCTGGCTGCGCATGATGCTGTTGGACAGGTGCGTGCACATACTGGACGTGCTTCACGGGAGCAGCGACAGGGTGCGCGGCGTGTCCCTCGTAGGTGACGATTGCGTTGAATCCGCTCTTGTGGTCAGCGGTGTAGTGGACAATTCTCCGGGTGCCGTCGGGCTGGACCAGGCTGTAGTGTCCCTGGACCTTGTCCCCATCGCGGGTCTGAGGGGAGAAAACGACGGTTAGTTACTGGGTAATTAATTCTTACATCTTATATTCGGTTTACTTAAATTAATTCTTTTCTGACGAGCCTAAATCTCAAAATGGTGTTTGTCACAAGTAAGGATAAGAATCTTATCCTTATCTTATAATTCATCAGATGTACTTTCCACTCAAACATTATTTTGAACAAATACTTTATTAAATTTCGAAAAACAAGTTAAATTGTAAGAACAAAACAATTTGTTTGTCGCAGCGAATCGCCTGCGTGTCTGAGCAGAACATTAATTATTTGACATAACCAAATAATTACTTTTATAGTCAAGTTATCAATATTACCATAGCAACTTCTAGACAGCATTCTGAGAAGCAAATTAATAATTAACATTATTTCGTAACAACACGAACCTCATGCTGTTCCTTGATGTCGTGAGTGTGCAAGTCCTTCACTCCGTACTTGAACTCGTACTTGGGGTGCTGGAAAAAAGAACACTTATTAGTCCAGTGTATTGTTTTGTCTCAATGTGTTTTGGTAGAAATGAAACAAATACTGGACAATTTTCACACGTTTATTTAACATTTTAAATCATGATTGGAATTATTATGTCTCGAGAAAATAAAGCCATTTTTCGTAAATTCATTCTTTAAATTCGTAATAATATAAACATACCATAATTTAAAATACAAATTTAACTTAAAAAAATCATAGTTTAAGGAAGGTAAACTTTACTCGTCCTCAGTTTTTAGCTCTCATTTCGTTTTTCTTTTACATGTATATATTAATTTAACAAACTGCATGCATGATTGCTATACTGCTTATAGTCTCTGTGACGTAAACAATCAATATTTATTTATTTTCCAGATTTAAAAATTATGTATAAATAAAGCAAAATTGTACTCACGTGGTGCTCCTCCACGTGGTGTTCTTGGTGTCCGTACTGAGGCGCAGCCAGGGCGCAAGCCAGGGTCACGGCCAACAGGGCGATCTACAACAACATGTTCTATTAGTAGAGATGTGCAAAAAATGGTGAGAACGAAATTCGCGATTTTTTTAAAAAGTTGCAATAATCCTTTCAATTTCAGTTTGCACATGAATCACCCGAATTGTGATTAAATTTTACCATGGATACCGCGAACTAGTGGCGAAATTAGCAATTATGTCTTTAAACGCGAATTAGGTCACGAAATTTCAAAGTTGTTTTTCAAAGTTTTGGTGGAGGTGCCGGGTAAGAAGTCGAAATTAAATTAATCCTGGCTGGAACATATTATGGTGGAGGTACCGGGTCATAAAACGCGATTGTGAGATCGTAATAATCGTTTGTACGCGGGTAAGCTCAAAATACTTCTTATCAAAATATCGACATTATGCTAAAAATGCATAATTTCGTAATTTTGGTGGAGGTTCCGGGTAGTCGAAATTAATCGTGGTAAAAACTGTCAGAAAATTTGAAAACTGAAGGCTGAAATTGTGCTTAAAATTAAAACTGATTCTCACTCTCATGTGCTTGTTTTTCTTTTAAATCAATCATAAAATTGTCCTGGAATTTGTGATACTGATAATTTTAAACTAGAAGTTTTTTAAAAAAGTTGTGCATTATCAAATATTTTTTTGTAAATAACGAAAAATCACGAATTTTTTTCAAGTCGCGAATTTTCAAACTCAATAAAAACATTTTTGCACATCTATCTATTAGACTCTACACACGGTCACTGGATGACTTTTAATGTGATTTGTTGAATAATATTAGCGAATCGCGTAGTGTACAAAAAAGGTAAATAAATAAATAAACGAATAAGAAAAGAAGAGGCCGATACATGCTGGAAGAAAAATGCGATCAAGGTTTGTCTCACTAAAATTATTATTATTTTTTTTTAATGTCTTTCATGTAGAGAAACAATAATCTGTATTAAGAATTAAAGTTCTGTGTTTTGAAGAAACCGGCCCTGGAACAATATTTTTAAGTTCCCCTTTATTTGTGTAACTAGCAACAAGTCACAGCTGACACGCCAGGTTTGCCGGTTGCATGTATCGAATCGACGATCACCTAAATAAGAGTTTCCATCGTTTTGAATCAACTACTTCAGTGAAATTAAATCATTTCGCTTCAGAGATTGCATCAAAAGTATGTTATTACAGGAGTATCTAAAAACTTATAATAAAGACAAACGATAGCGGAAAACGAAATTGGAAAAGTTTAAAAGTTAAGAATAATTTGAAAGTTCTTCAAACCCATTTGTAATCTCTTGACCACGTTTTAGAACTTGAAATCAACATTTTTAGAGACGATTTAAAAAAAACGTTCATTTTATACCTGTTAAATATATATATATGTACATATATGTATATATATATATATATATATATATATATATATATATTTTTTTACTGGGGCTTTTTGCCGCGAATAATTTATTAAAGAAGAGGGCACTGACTTACCCCTCCTCTCCTGACGTTTCGGGAAAGTCGCATCTCCCATCTTCAGAGGCCTTCACTCCACGATGTGTTGCCTGGAGCTCCTCACTCGCGAACTGACTGTTCTCGTTGCTGTCCCTCTCGCGTGTATGTCTACGTCATCGTGCTTATCTCGTAGTGAAACAAGTTTGGATCGACTACGCGTCATAGGTCCTCGTTCGGGTATAGTTACCGTTTAGCAGTCAACAGTGGCAAAGAGACATCTGGTTTGGCCCAACACGTCAAGAGTACTGGCCACTCAATTAACTTTGAAAACACCAGGACGTTAGCTTCAATCAAAGAGTTCAAAGTGCGTATCATTCGAGAGGCTATTGAAATAGAAAAACGACCGGGAAGTCTCAACAAACGGGATGACGGACAACGGTTGCCTACTTCCTGGAAACCTGTTCTCCTACAACATCAACAAGAAGCCCGTGTGCTACGTTCTAACAACCCCTACGTCGTGACGCCAACACAAGACCCCATGCTCCAGCTGTTGTGTTGAAGCCGTCACTATACCAGAACGAGGACCTATGACGCGTAGTCGATCCAAACTTTTTTCACTACGAGATAAGCACGATGACGTAGACATACACCCGAGAGGGACAGCAACGAGAACAGTCAGTTCGCGAGTGAGGAGCTCCAGGCAACACATCGTGGAGTGAAGGCCTCTGTAGATGGGAGATGCGACTTTCCCGAACGTCAGGAGAGGAGGGGTAAGTCAGTGCCCTCTTCTTTAATAAATTATTCGCGGCAAAAAGCCCCAGTAAAAAACAATATGTTTACATATGTCCGCGAAAATCTGAAATTAAATATATATATATATATATATATATATATATGTGTTAAGTTATACTTTACGGAAATAATCACGCTTTATTGGATGTTTAAAAACAAATATTTAATTAAAACTTCAACGTTTCAGAAGACTAGGCTTCCATTTTCAAGAAGAGTTGGTATAAAACAAAAAAAAACAAAACATCAGCAACACAATAAAAATATAAACAACTTAACCGCCTTACAAAGGCAAACCAAATAGTAAGTACAAAAGCAAATCAGGTGCAGTGAAAACTTTTTAACCACATCACTGTGCTAAGCGCTTTGCTTGACTTCTAGTCACCCTTCTCACAGGCTGATTCTGTTCTTCAACTGATGTTGTAGAATTGCTGGAAATTGTAGGACTTAAATGTTGACTTCTTGTCAACATTCTTGTAGGAGGATTCTGGTCAACTGTTGGTACGACTCTTGACCATGTGTATCCAGCGCAGTAGTCTGGATTATCTGTTTTATGGTTTTCAGGCACCAATCTATTTGCCCAAACAGGCTTCCAAGACTGGGCCAGACGTTTGCCATCATCTTGCTTGTTCAAGTTATGAGGGCGTTTTTCAATTTCTACTGCCTCTCTGACGATACGGCTAGTCAGATGGCTGATCATGGCAAGAGACCTCATTCCTTCAAAGTCTATCGAATGACCCTTTTTCTTGACATGTTGCGCCAAAGCAGAAGACTTTGATAGACTTTGAAGGAATGAGGTCTCTTGCCATGATCAGCCATCTGACTAGCCGTATCGTCAGAGAGGCAGTAGAAATTGAAAAACGCCCTCATAACTTGAACAAGCGAGATGATGGCAAACGTCTGGCCCAGTCTTGGAAGCCTGTTTTGGCAAATAGATTGGTGCCTGAAAACCATAAAACAGATAATCCAGACTCTGCGCTGGATACACATGGTCCAAGAGTCGTACCAACAGTTGACCAGAATCCTCCTACAAGAATGTTGACAAGAAGTCAACATTTAAGTCCTACAATTTCCAGAAATTCTACAACATCAGTTGAAGAACAGAATCAGCCTGTGAGAAGGGTGACTAGAAGTCAAGCAAAGCGCTTAGCACAGTGATGTGGGTTAAAAGTTTTCACTGCACCTGATTTTGCTTTTGTACTTACTATTTGGTTTGCCTTTGTAAGGCGGTTAAGTTTGTTTATATTTTTATTGTGTTGCTGATGTTTTGTTTTTTTGTTTTATACCAACTCTTCTTGAAAATGGAAGCCTAGTCTTCTGAAACGTTGAAGTTTTAATTAAATATTTTTTTTTAAACATCCAATAAAGCGTGATTATTTCCGTAAAGTATAACTTAACATAAACCATGAATCACGAAAGCCTACAACAGAACATATATATATATATATATATATATATATATATATGTACATATATGTATATAAAGAGATCCATTTGGCTTGTAGATCTTGTAATATTATTTAGACTTTGAGCTTTACTTTTAATTATTAATATTTCATGATTACAAATCTAGAGGATAAACAGTTCCGAAGTATTAAAACATGTAACAAAAGAAATTATATAAGTTAACCAAAAATTGTATATATTAGGATCTTCATAATATTTTACTCTATCTTGTTATATTTACCTTGATAGCTGCCATTCTTTTGTATGGAGCTCGTGGTGTTGCTTTGGTAGAGGTGAGTGTTGGTTTGAGGGTGATAAGAACATGCCTGGCTTTTATATCTGTGTGCCAGTCGGAAGTAAGGGGACATGCTACTGTTGTATAAGAACCGTGATACTGGCGCGAATATGTTACATTATCGACAATGCATTCTTTAACATACATTCTTTTCTTAACTATTACGTCCCCACACAACAAGTTTCTTGTTGTTATTTGACACAAATAAATGGTGCGTGAAATATGAAAGCAGGCGAATATGCCAGAGTCATCAACAAATATTTAATTTATTTCAAAGCCCCACACGAACACACTCAAGAGCTCGTTACATCTTACGGGGTATTACACTGATTCGGAAATATTGTGCGTATTGATTGAGTTATTGATTCGTATTGGTAAACAACAACGTTATATTTAACAGTTTGGTAGTATTTTATTTTATTTTCGTTTAATTGATGGCGCGATATACTGAGATTTAATTTTTTGTTTGCATTGTCATCCACCGTTAATTACTGGAAAATGAAATCTTATAGTTTTATGATTTGTGTTTAAAAGTCAACTATACTTTTTTGAAACTTTTTGGGAACTTTTCCTGCTTCCAGTTGACATCTGATAGATATGCAATTTTGCGTTATTTTTAAGCAAGAAGATGGTCACTCTTCTGAAGTGAAAGATTACTAAACAATGTTGCGCAAAACGCACAATTAAATTCCGAAAATAACCATTTTTTAAAATTTTACCAAAATCCAAAATCCCTAAAATCCATTTTTATTCATTTCGACTTTTTTGTGATGGTTAAAATAAATGTGCTTCTATCGAAGACTGTATATATACACACATGACTTTAACATGTGTGCAAAGTGTGGTAACAATCTGATAAAAACTGGCTTCAGGAAAAGTTCCAGGAAAAAATCACTGGTATTGATTGACTAAGATGTTGTTATGAGACGAGGGAGCGCAGCGACAGAGTCTTACAATTCAAGACAAACGGCACTTCTGTCATTTTGTCTGTGTGTGTTTGTACTATAAAAATCAGCCGAATCGCTGAGCTGATTGCGCCGAAATTTTAAACAGACATCCGGAAACCTATAAGAAATAATTTAACGAGTGAACGCAGCGTTTACAACGCAAGTCGATCGGGCTTTCGTTGTGACAATATTCGTCTGTCGTCTGTCGTCTGTCGTCTGTCGTCTGTCGTCTGTCGTCTGTCGTCTGTCGTCTGTCGTCTGTCGTCTGTCGTCTGTCTGTGTTACGTTTTGTTGATCACAGAACCAAGGAATCTTACACTTCGTTTGGGAAATACGTAGCTTATTCTCGTTAAGCATAGTGATTAGTGAATAATACATAATAGATTATTTTGAAAGGAATGTATATTATGTTATTTGGTTGATTACGATAGCCAAGAGTTTTCAATATCTCAACTCAACTCAACTCGTCTAATAAGAACATTTGAATACAGACCATATAAGATATAATTTTCCAGTAATTATTGACGGTGAATAACAATGCAACAAAATTTAAAATTACAGTACATCCCGCTATATTATAATGTTCCAAACAGTTAAAAGCAAAGTTGTTTTATTACATGTATTTGTTAAATTTGGCGTTGTTGTTTTCCACAAAGAATCATACGCTCATCATTTCCAAATAATATGTAACTACCCCTTTGAGATGTAAATGTAACGAGCGTTTGAATGTGTTTTTGTAGAGATTTGCAATAAATAAGTTATTTGTTAACGACACTGGACTATTCGCCTGCTTTTATATTTTTAGCTCAATTTAATTATGTTCAATAACAAACAAGAAACTTGTTTGCGTGGAGACGTAGTAGTTGAGAAAAGAATGCATTTTAGAGTATGCGTTGTCAATATTGTTACATGTTCGCGCCAGTACTAGGGTTCTTATACAACAGTAGCATGCCCCCTTACTTCCGACTGGCACACAGATATAAAAGCCAGGCATGTTCTTATCACCCTCAAACCAACACTCACCTCTACCAAAGCAACACACCGAGCTCCACACACACAAGAATGGCAGCTATCAAGGTAAATACCAAAATACAGTGAAATATTAAAAATAACATCCTCATAAATATACAATTTTTGGTTAACCTAGATTTTTTGACTTTAATATTTTAATACTTAAAATTCGCGTTCAAGAAATATTAATAATTGAAATTGAAGCTTCCTGTATTGCTATTTCCCGAATGTCTAATGTCTAAACGATATTAAATTATCTACAAGCCCCATGGATCTTTATATTTTTAAAGGTACTCAATCATAAACTTAATGTTATTTTTTAATCGTCCCATATTAAATTAATATCAGGATTTTAAACAAACAATGATTTGCATCGGATCGAAACTAAATTTCGGCAAGAGTACAAACGGGTTTGAAAAACTTTCAACTGCTTCTTTGCTTTTTAACCTTCCAAATGTCGTTTTGCGATACTCGTTTGTGTTTTGTGAGTGTTTAAGTTTTGTATATACCAGTGATAACTACTTTTAATTTAATCTCTGGAGCGAAATGATTCAATTTCACAGAAGTAGTTGATTAAAAACGTTCGAATCTCTTATTTAGGTAGTCGTCGGTTCGATACACGCCTCCTCAAACCTGGCGTGTAAGCTGTGCCTTGTTACAAGTTACACAAATAAAGGGAAACTTAAATATTGTTCAGGGTCTGTTTCCTTCAAAACACAGTCTTTAAATCTAAATACAGATTATTGTTTCTGTACACGTAGAGCTTTGCAAGAAAAACATTTTAGTGAGACATAATTTTACCACATTTTTCTTCGAGCATGTAACGGCCTCTTCTTCGCTGGTTAGTTGAAAGAATTATCCTGATGATTGAACCTCGCCTTTTTGTTGTTGTTGCTGTAATAATATGAGTCATCAAAATAAACCTACTACCATCATCAATGCTATACTGTTACTACACTATATTGAACTATCTGCACTTTTTTAAGATTAATTACGTGATTGGCTCATCATAATATTCAATAATTCCTAAACTCCCTGTTAAATGATAATGACATTGAAAGTCCTCCAGTGACCGTGTGGAGAATCTCATGGAACATGTTGTTGTAGATCGCCCTGTTGGCCGTGACCCTGGCTTGCGCCCTGGCTGCGCCTCAGTACGGACACCAAGAACACCACGTGGAGGAACACCACGTGAGTGCATTTTTACATTATTTATACATAATTTATAATATCGGAAAAATAAGTAAATATTGATTTGTTTGCGTAACAGTACAGCAATCATGAATGCATACAAAATTTTTATCTTAATGCAATATAGACTGGTTAAAATTGATTTTTAACCTGTAAATGATACATCCTCAAAAATCTTGAGCTAGGAAGAAACTTAAGAAGTGTTCTTTTTCCAGCACCCCAAGTACGAGTTCAAGTACGGAGTGAAGGACTTGCACACTCATGACATCAAGGAGCAACATGAGGTACGTGTTGTTACGAAATAATGTATATTATTAATTTGCTAATTTAATTAATTAATTTAATTAGTTAATTATTTGTCAAGAGGTAGACATGGTAATATTGATATCTTGCATATAAAAATTAACTATTTAGTTATGACAAATTGTTGATGTTCTTCTCAGACACCCAGGTGATTCGTTGCGACAAACAAATTGTCTTGTTCTTCCAAATAAATTGTTTGAAAATTGAAGAAAGTATTCGTTCCATAGTGTTTGAGTGGAAAATACATTTTATTCAAACCTGTGACATACACCATTTTCGAGATTTAGGCTCGTCAGAAAAAAAATGATTAAAGTAAACCGAATGTTAGTTGTAAGTATTTTGTACCTAGTAACTAACCGTCGTTTTCTCCCCTCAGACCCGCGATGGGGACAAGGTCCAGGGACACTACAGCCTGGTCCAGCCCGACGGCACCCGGAGAATTGTCCACTACACCGCTGACCACAAGAGCGGATTCAACGCAATCGTCACCTACGAGGGACACGCCGCGCACCCTGTCGCTGCTCCCGTGAAGCACGTCCAGTATGTGCACGCACAGCCTGCCCAGCAACACCATGAGCCAGCCTATGCTTACCAGTCCATCTCCCAACATGTTGCCCCCGTTGTGAAGCATGTCCAGCCCATCCTCTACTCTCACGCACCAGCCCAGCAACACCATGAGCCAGCCTATGCTTACCAGTCCATCTCCGTTGGCCACGGACATGGCAATGGTAACAACCAATTTTAAATTGTTATCGTGAAAAGCATAATCACTTAAACAATATCACATCATGTTCATAATATTTTAATATCACGATTAGTCATTACAATATCACACAATTCATTATTTATTTGAACATTAAATTATTATATTCTAAGAAAACCATATCGTTGTGCTTCTTCTTTGAGAACATTGCATTGCATCACATTCATTTTCATATTGTTATATCACCATCAACATGTTTGTTTGTTTTTTAATAAAACGTTAAACCAATAATTGTTTATCGATAATTTATAGCGAAAGTGTGGAATATAAGCACACAATTCTGTTCATCCTAGGACCATGGTAAAACCTCTATCCAATCCTCCTGACTAAATAACATAATTGTCCTTTTTTTTAAGAAAAAACTTCTCTATTGGTTTCGTTTGTGTGTAGTGGAACGACCACATTCATACAATAGTGTGCTAGTCAGGAAGCGATGAAAGTTTGGACTAGAGTAGAAAATAAGAGTAAGACTTTGTTTTTGATGATCTAGGTGCCCGTTAGGGCGCCGCAGCCAAGCCGCGGTGCGCTACACACTCAAGAACTTTATACAGCAAGCAAAGTTAGGGTGATTTCAAGGTGTCACCCAGCCGTCATGAAACGTGATGTGAACTTAAGAACTATCAAAATCAAGGAGATTTAAGTACCTAACAACACATGCGAAATTTGGTTGGGGTACAAGCATTCCTTCTTGGTGAAAAATGGCTTGAAACATGCTCAAAATCACTTTAAGGATGTTAGCTACTGCTACTGCTAGCTACTGCTACTACTACGGTATAATTCGTCTTTTTTAATCGGCAAGTGATTCTGACCAAACGGGTGGGCTACAACTTTCATATTTTACATGCACATTAAGGTAAGAGAGATATAGGGTTTTTTGAAAGAAAAAGTTGAAAAACTTAGCTGGTAGGTTTCCAAATAAAGGTTTCAATATAAGCCATACCAGAATATATAATCAACAATTAACTATAGTTACTTGACAATGATCGACTAAATTGTTTACAAAATGCAAGTCTTTGACCACTAGATATTTTCATCCTATCGTTAATTGGCAATACCATAGAAATTAAATCAACTTTGATAAAATTATTATATTATTTTTACAAATAATTTAGCAATAATAATTGAACTTGAAAAAGTAATGAGATCACACACATTACAAAAACTTGTAAAAATACAGCCAAACCTTACACACTCAAAAGAAATGAGATCGAAAAACGGCCAAGCTCATTCATCCTTTCACATTTGCGCATTCTCAAATTAACGTACAGTGTCCCGTAACAGCATCCTTAAGAAGCTCGGCAAAATAGAATTTGCATGATATTACGTTTAAATTATCTAGAAAAAAAGAACTGGATGAACTATTACAATCCATTCAGTGGAGAATTAAATTGGTTTAAAATTAAGTTATTTTAAGCAAAGATGTTAATTATAAGTGCATTTCTAAAACTAGATTTTTTTCTGTATTTTTTTGTGTGCATATTTTGGATTTTGTGTACCTCAAATACCTGCAATACTAGAGATATATCAAATTTCCGGGACAAATACAATTTTCTCGTTTTTAGCTGCTTTTTGCAGATTGTTTTTTTTCAGTTTTCTCTAAAAGAAGGCACTTTTTGTCCAATCGGGATGGGGAAAAAAGTACTTTTTTTAGTGCACTGGGAAAAAATGGGGGCAAATTGAAAAAACTATCTTTTATCCGGATATAAATTTTCACACTGTATGAGTTAAATTAATAATTGCAAATTCTATTTTGCCAAGCTTTTCAAGGATGCTGTTCCGGGACACTGTACGTTTGTGAATTAAGAATGCGCTCATGTGGAAGGGTAGATGAGCTTGGCCCTTTGAAGATCTCATTTCTATTGAGTGTGTAAGGTTTGGCTGTATTTTTACAAGTTTTTGTTATTTGTGTGTCATTTATACCTTATATGAGAATCAACTTAAATGCAAATGTTCCTGGGTGCTCATACATGACGCACTCACTCGTCTTGCAACGTCTTTGGCGGTTTTTATTCAAGTTGACTTCGGGCGCAATTATATCTGGAACAGACAACAGCTGGAATTTTTTTGTTCTGGATTGACATAAAATTTAAAGAGCGTGTTTTGAAATGCATATACAGTACTATGGAAAAAAATAGACAGTACGAAATACGAGTAGCCTAAAGATTGCAAGGTTAACTTAATTCCAAGCGAAATGTTAGGGAACCCGAGCGTGTAATATTCGATACACCTTTTAGTCACTGCATGCCTTCACGGCCTGACAAACATGATTCGATAAAATGACTCCTTGAAGAACAAACCATTGTCGTTAAATTGATTCCCACAAGTCAGCCTATTTTTCAATTTTATAATTTATTATTTCTTGTTGGTTAAAATCGCTACGGATTTTGATGATTTTGTTAACTGTTCTCAGTCAACTCGTACCGGATGTCTGTTTAAACATTTCAGCACAATAGGTTTAGGGATTCGGCTGATTTTCTGCGTACACAGTCTGTACAGTCACTCATTCACCTACTCACTCACTCAATCACTCACTCAGTCACTCACTCACTCACTCACTCACTCATCACTCACTCACTCACTCACTCACTCACTCACTCACTCACTCACTCACTCACTCACTCACTCACTCATTCACTCATTCACTCACTCCACTCACTCACAAATACATTGACAGAATAAGAGCCGTTCGTCTTGACGGCTAATAATGTGTTTTTGGGTCAATTTTCACATATGTATTGTGAGAAGAGAAGGATTTGTTTCAGATTTCCGTTTAGGTTTGAAAATTTCTCTTCACAAGAAATTATGCTTTTTCGGGGCTAATTTTGGTATTGACTACATTTAAAAAATCCATGTATAATAGGTAGAGGTGCGTGTATATAGCATTTCCAAGTGTCATTTTATAGCGTTTTGTAGCATCCATTTTTAGGCTCATTTCAAAACCTTGTGTAAGAACTTTTTTCAGATTTTTAATTTGAAATTTAGTCATCAGGATTAAATTAATAGCAGCTGAATAAAGATGTGTATAAACAAATTATATAGATACAATGCAAAATAAATTAGAACTTGAAAACCTTAGTTTTAAGTAAAACAAATAGCACTTTGTAGCATCTATTCACAAAACAATATTTTCACGAAGGGCCTACCTCAAATAATAAGTTATAAAATAAAATAATATAATTTTCTTTCTTTTCTAATTGTTAACTTGGCATGATTGAGAATTAATATTGAATAGGACAAACAATTATAAAAATATATGATACTCTTAATACGTAAATTTTGTAATTTCGTTTACATTTTGTGCAATGATAATAAATTCATAATATTCCCGTCTAATTAATACGTCTGAAAGTAAATTTTCTATAGGAAAAGACCTACTTTTTATTATAAACTTGACACATTCCTTTTATGGAAAGTGTTATTTTTCGCCAAGGAACGGGTGAATAGATCCAAATAGGTCGACTTCATTAGTACAGAATGACCATTGAAGTTGTGTAACATGAACAATTGCATAATGACCGGTAGCTGTTTGAATTAATTAGTGAACATACTCGGAGCGCGACCTTGGCGCGTGCTCTTCCGTGCCTACATTCATGTCACGGGTCTAGCCGGGCTCGGTTGGAACCGGAGGCTCGCCAGATCGAGCCCCGTGTGTGGCAAGACAATGTCAGTCATCTTCGCGGCAATTACAATTTGCCTCAAATAGTACAATTGGGTATAGATAATTGTTTACCCTACACCAATTTTGTTCGACTAAAGCGTTGAATGAATATAAATCTTCTTAGACGTTTTCATTAGTTTTTCCCATTGTTTATATCTGTATTCCAGCCAAAAATCTATTGCTGCATGGTCTTTTTTGTTTATATTATTATCTCCCTCTGAATGAACAAAGTCCAAAGACTTTGTATTTCATGGAAATCAATCCAAAAAAAAAAAAAATCTCACCATGGTAACGAACCCAGTCCCTCCCAATTTTCGGTCGGGTGCTTTACCCCTCTGCTACCGAGACGGTTAACTTCATAACATGTGGATTGTTGGTGCATTGTATATCTGAATAGTAAATAACTAAAATCAATTACAAACAATTACACCTAGGGGAGGGTTTGCATATGAATGAAATTGAGAAAGACTTTGAAGTCTTCAAGAGTGTAAATAAATTCTTAAAATGCACAACAAAACAAAAACGCAAACAGAAATATCTCGTGTTATGCGTGATACTCTGATTCCGGAGATTTTGCTTCGATATGCGCCACCCGCAATAATTTTGAACTGAAACTCCAAATGTTTTCTTCAATTGTTAATGCGAATGCAACTTATTGAGTTGTCTTAAACAACCCTTGGGCATTTCCTTCACTACAGACTACCCTTAATCCAAAATGCACTTTAGACATCTGATCAAACAAATTAAATAGCAGCTAAATTTATCCGCTTGCGAAAGTAAAGAACCAATGCAGCCATCCATGACCTTTTGCAAGAATTTGCGTGCAATATGTTATATTAAAGTTTTGTGAAATGGACGCATAAATTTACATAAACATTTTCACTGTCTGTAAATAGGCCAACGAATATCATATAATTTTATTATTTATTTTATTGTTATTTTATTATTATAAAACTTGTGTAGGAGACACAAATTTTAAATGTTGAGATAAATGCCAACATCGCGGGATGGACACATCCTTTTCAAACCAAGTCGCAAATATTATATTTTTGGTGTGAAAATTGATGGTCGAAAATGGTGTAGAATGTATGTGAAATTGTCTGTTTTTGTTAATCAAATGATTTTTCAAATAGCCATTTATTTAACTGTTTTTTCACGTCTGTATTCGTGAAATCGTGATCTTCAAGACGACAAACTGTGATTCACAAGACTGATAGATATTCTCTAAATATCTTGTGTTGTACGGGGTTCGAACCTCGGTGCGATACTCGTCATTCCCGCGTTTACGTTGCAACCCGGTGAGCTATCGCCGTCGGGCTAGACATAAAGAATGTCCGAACGCTTTCCAAGGTCACACAACAACTATTTACACGCATTCATTAAAGCAGCTACCTGTTATTATTATGCAAGGGTTCAGTGTTACACCGTTTTATTGATCACTATAAGATAATAAACCCGGTTTATTTCGATCGAATCGTTTGTTGACGAAAAAACAATACTTTCATCAAACTCAATTTGTTTAATTCAACTAATGTAGGTCGTTTCCTGATATAAACTTGCAAGTTATTCGTTAAAGGGGCTAAAAAACCCAAAAATTATTTTTTACCACGTGATCTATAGCACAATACTACACTAAAATGACCGTTTAAAAAATCATATCTTGTAACTGTGATTTAACACGAATTTTTTAATTTTTTTATCCAGAAATTGGCGAAAATTAGTGTTTTGGGAAATTTCTTAAATCGGCTTTAACCTGCTTCTTTTTTGGTCCACATAGATACTAGAGCATAGTACCAATCTAAAATGCCCCTTTATAAAATCGTGTCTTGAATCTGTGCCCAAATATACCCTCAAACACGCAAAAATATGCATTCCAAAATCACACCCCATCTTGGTTATCAGCATATATTGACCGAACCACTTGCCCAAATTACAAAACAAAATATAGAGAATTTACAGAAAAGGCTGTAGAGTACGTCAATAATGGCTAATATTTTTTTGGATCAAAATCCTCCAAGGTCACGGGGCATAAAGATCGTCCCCATGTTATTTCTTATGGGAGATTTTTGTCGATGGGACCTAGCTCTAAAAATGTCATGTTTGACAATGTTTTGGGAGGTCATGGTGGCCTCAATAATTTTTCTGTTAATTGCTAAATTCATTACTAATTAGCCTGAATGAAATATATTTTTTGAGTCTAGCGGTTAAATACCCCTTTAAGTGTCAACTTACCGTGCATTTAAAAAACACTTGATTTCAATACAAGCACGGGAACGACGGTATCCAAAATATTATTATTATTATTTTATTTCGAAATTGTACACATAATCGTATATTAAGCTGCACAACTCCATAGAAAGTTAGAAAAGGGCCATAAGGCCCCAGTCACAATGTGTCTAACTTACTATGCCTAAGTTATACCTCTTTGAACCACATTATAAAATACAATAAAATAAATTAACAAATATTATAGAAAGGTGAAAGTAAAGGGTGAACAATAGGTAGCGAAGCTTAAATAATGCAACGTTTGGCTCGAGCATTCAAATCCCCTTGTTGGTGGAGGTGCCAAGTTTATAGCATGAAGGAATAGAATACGAGCTTTAGGTGATGGGAGCCCTGTCTTTGACGACCATGATCACAGAACATTCTGTATCATCCTTTATGAAGGGCAACATCAATGTCATGTGTCTTGTCATGTCATGTCATGTCATGTCATGTCATGTCATGTCATGTCATGTCATGTCATGTCATGTCAATCATGCCAATCGGAGGTTATGCTCAGTTTAATCGTTAAATAAAAATTAATAAAATAAATTCGTATTTAGAGTCTACCCACTCAGCCATATAGGGCTAGTTGATTTTCAGTGGGAACTTTAGACCACAGCGACCAAGCCAAACCTGGAGGCGTCACACACGCACCGAATGACGGACGGCTAGGAGGTATGAATGTATTTATTTATTATTTATTTATTATTTATTTTCATCATGTTAAGACGGAATACATAGATACATAAAATGTGATACAATATATCAGTCAGAACACAATGATGGTAGTGAGCGTCAGAGCAAGCCCCATATACACATGTGATGTGCCCCACTACCATTCTCTTATCAGCTAGTTCTTAATCCTAGGTTCTTAAATTTATGTCAATGAATGATATGAGTGATGAGTGATTGTACAACTGATGATAAAAGGGGTGAGCATGTTGATAACTTACATATTTACAGTTCTATGAATAGGTTGTGTTTGAGAGTGAATGTATGAGCTTGGGAGTGTGCGTGTTTGTGTTTGTGTTTGTGTATGTGTTTGTGTTTGTGTTTGTGTTTGTGTCTGTGTCTGTGTTGTGTTGTGTGTGTGTGTTGGTGTTGGTGTTGGTGTTGGTGTTGGTGTTGGTGTTGGTGTTTGTGTTTGTGTTTGTGTTTGCTGTGGTGTGTAAGTGAGAGTGCGTGTGTTAGTGTCAATTTGCCAAGCTCTTAGAATAAAGACTGCCTAAGCTGCTTTTGGAATGATTTAATAGAGTTAGTGTTTTTTGTTTCGTAATTTAACTTATTGTATAAGTTTGCACTCCTACAATAGAAGCCGTCTTGGTAAAGTGAAGTTCGGGCAAATGGTGGACAAAGCGTGACTCCTCTGCCATATCTTGCCGAGCGATAATTAAGTTTAATTCTGTGCAGTGGGTCTAAGTCCACTGTATTGTTAAACATCTTCTTAAGGAAGACGATGTCAATTTCAATTAGACAGTTTTCTATGGATAAGATATTGCAAATTTTTCGCCTTTCTACGCTGCTGCAGTCTTTTCTTTGGCTGATAAATTTAGTGGCTCGATTTTTGTATGGTTTCAAGTTTTTTTATGTTACCCTTAGTTGTGGGATGCCACGCAGGGCATCCATATACTAAGATTGACTTGATTAGACTAATATATACAGTTCTTTTTACATTCAACCTGGCGCTATGCAGTGTTCTAGAGATGAATCCTAAAGTTTAGCAGCTCTGAGTCTGACAATTTCCGTTTGAATGTTCCATTTTAAATCACTAGTTACAGTTATTCCGAGAATCTTGAGTGATTGTACTGATTCTAATTTTCTATTGTTTATGTGGTACGTTGCTGTAGCTGGCCGCTTTGCTTTTGTAATGCTCATTTGGTGACATTTTAGTTCATTTAAAGACATGCAGTTAACTTGACACCACAGTTGGATATTGTCCAAGTCACTCTGTAGTATGCCCTCATCTTCCTGGGAGTCATTGACGCGTACAGGGTGCAGTCATCTGCATATTGTCGGATTTCGGATTTAACACATTGAGGAAGATCCATCATGAACACTGTGAACAACAGGGGCCCAAGAACCGACCCCTGTGGAACCCCTGACACTGCACTAAACTCACTAGAGTGAGCTCCGTCATAAGTCACACGCATATTTCTTCCAGACAGGAGCTTTCAAGCCATTTCAGAGCGTAGACATTAATGTTGAGACGTTGTAGTTTGTTGAGCAGTCTCTTGTGCGGGATGGTATCGAAGGCTTTGGCCCAGTCCAGAGTGATAACATCAACACGGCGTCCCGGCTTGGCGTCGATCGCGTACTGCCAGTCGTCTATAGCAGCGTTCAGCATCGTAGCGCAAGATCTTCGAGGCAAGAAGCCATGTTGATTTATGTTATTGAGATGTTGCAGGAGTTGGTAGTTGACCATCTTTTCCATTAGCTTTCCCACCACGGACGTAAGTGAAATTGGGCGGTAGTTCTGGTGTTGCTTTTATCGCCACTTTTGTAGATAGGAACTACGTTTGCCGCCTTCCACTCTTTCGGTATTTCCCCGCAGGTGAGGGACGCGTTTGAAAAGGTAGCTCAGTGAAGGCGATATTGCTTGAGCGCATTTGTGTAGGATTTTGCTTGGTATTCCGTCGGGGCCCGTCGCTCCGTCTGGCTTCATACGTTTGACAGTGTGGCAAACATGCTCCGCGGGAAAGACAAACGTTTTCACTTTTTGGATGTTGTTATTCACAGGGTGAGGCGGAAAGATCTCAGGGTCATTGGCTGGGGGCAGGTTAGGTTTTCTCTGAAATTGTTCGAGAATGCCTCGGCAATTTTTTGAGAATTAGTTTCCTCAATCCCGTCTATTATGAAATGTCGAGGAGCGGCGCTGCCTGTCCTACCGTGAATGTATTTCCATAGCTGCTTTCCTGATCCTTCTCCAGTTTCCACACGTATGCCTCATGTGCTCTTCTTATTTCGATCTTAACCTCATTTCTTATACGTCTGTACTGTTCCCAATTCTCATCTGTCGGCGATGTCTTGTATTTTTTGTATAATCTGTCTCTGCGATGTAGCTTATTTACAATTTTCTTTGAAATCCAGGGTGATTTCCTCTTTCCCCGTATAACAAATTGTGGTACCGCGTTATCTACACATTTCCAGAAAGCCTGTTTCCACTCAGACCACAGTGCTTCGATGTTATTAGGGTCTTGTGTGAAAACGGGCAGATGTTTGGAAAGAGATCGTTCCAACCATCTCCAGTTTGCTTTAGTATAGTTGTACGCTTTTCTCTGAACTTCTTTTACCCTTGGCAGCTGCCATTGTAGATCGAACTTGACTGCCATGTGGTCGCTGACGCCAGTTACCACCTCCGTGCTCGCTATCTTGTCTGGGTTGTTTGTCAGAACGAGATCGATGATGGACCGTGAAGATTTGGTAATTCTGGTTGCCTCTCGGACCATTTGGTGTGGTGTGACATCAAGAAACGCGGACAGAAATTGGTTGGCAAGGGGCGTAAGTGGATAGGCGTGATCAGTGTGTCCCCAGTCTATTTCCAGGTTGAAATCCCCGCATAGAATTATGGCGTTGTAGTTTTGCTGGACGTCTTGAACTTTCATGATTGAATTGATGAGGCCAGTGTTTGTGTCATCTTTTGAACTTGGCGCGCGATACGCCGACCCCGCCAGTACCCTCTCTTGCCCACAAGATAGCTCCACCCACACTACTTCAGGGTTGAATCTAAAGGCCGACTTTGCTAACCTTCCCCCCCCACCGCGCGCTCACGGCTCGCTTGCGATGCCACTATATACGTTTATAGGCGGACAACGTACACAGTGCGCCGTAGCAGGGTGGTAGCAGATGGGATTGCTAAGGTAGGGTTCGCTCTGCGCTGGTTCAAACCCCCAACAATGTTTGTTTTTTTTTTAATAGAAATGTTAAAGATTTAGAAGGTATTTTTTGTTTATTTTTAAATAATAGTTAATAGAACTACTTTCCGGGTAAAGTAATTTATATTTTAATTAGAAACGTTAAGGTTTTGAAGGGTTTTTTTATTTTATTTCCTCAGTCAATAAAGTTAACTATTTCTTTGAACTGAGCGGCAGACATTATGTGATGCGCGCGCATACTGAGACGGGTTAGCATGGTGCGCGCGCCACCTTAGACAGAGAGGGAAAAGGTTAGCCAAGTCGGCCCGGAGTCATATTACTACTTCAGCGTTCGTCTCTAGCCTCTCGACTCGTTTCGGTTTTAGCTCTGGTTTGACGGCTATTAACACGCCCCCGTCCGTGTCGGCCACTCGAACGATCTTTGCGGAATACAGAGTACCCGCCGGGCAAAGCCTCTGCGTCGGAGATAGTGGAGTGAAGCCATGTTTCACACACGAAAATAACTGCGGGGTCTGTGGATTCAATCCATGCGCGAATGAGTGGACCTGTTTTTTTGTTCGTCAAAACTCCTTGCATTGAATGTTACGCAAGACAGTTTCCCCCTAGCACGATTATTTACATTTGTTTTGTTGTTATTTACATTCCCGTTTAGATCGTCAAGAGAGCCTCCAGTCGGTATGTCGTAAAATGAGTCTGATAGGTTAGGCATGGTGCATTGCCAGCAGAGCCAATTCGAGTTTCTTTTCTTTAGTGATCTGTATGCTGTTGTCGACAGATCAGCGCAGGTCCGGTGGGTTTTGTTGCGACAGAGATTGCATTCAATGAACAGTTGGTTTCGTCTTCCTGATGTTTGGCACACTGAACAATTAGGGCTGGTTGTTGTTGGACCTGGGTTCAGTTCAACGTCGCCACTCAGCGCAATGAATAGCAACCCTGCCAGGCCGAGTCTGATGGTCGACTCCACGGTTCGCCTCCTGTCCGTCGCCCGTAGCAGACTGCATTTAGCAGGCGAGAACCTCCGGCTACCGGTTATACAGAGTGTTAAAGTAGATATTTTACAATTACTCACGATTAGCATCCTTTCTAGTGTGGGATGACATTCCCTGATGTTCGTCGCGCTTAGCTCTTTCGCCTGATTCCTCTCACACGTATGTACACTACATTTCACGAGAACTAGCACCAAAATAAGCTTCACACAAAACACGACTGAACCTCCACTTGCCGCCATCTTGGACGGAAGCTTTATGGTCCCTAATAATTTCTTGCTCCATAATAGTACAGTTTGCCATTAATTAGACGAGTGAGCGCAGCGAACGTAGTCTTTCCTAACGCTATATTCTCGATCGGGCCTTGGCCGTGAGCATTGTCCCATGTGTGTCTGTCTGTCCGGGCTCATACGGCCGAACGGCCAAATAGATTGAGCTGAAATTTAAACACACATCCGTGACCAGGTAACTGAGAACTGCTAACAAAATGAGCAATATCCGTTGCGATTTAAGCTCACAAGAAATAAAAATGTGAAAAATTTGAACTTAGATTGCAAATGTTTAAAATACCCATTAGTAAAATAGAACACAGCCTGTGAAAGTTTGCGATCAGATGAACCAAGTAAATGTTTATTTTGTTTTCATTATGCATGGCTTCTGTCATTCTGTAAATGATGCTGGGCCATTGCTGGCTATCAAGGATACTATTATACACTTCGTTTGGGCTGGTGATGATCTACAAGAAACAGTGCGACGTATTTTATCTCGCAAACATCAGCTGGTAAGTAGGGTAGTATATTACTTTCCGAAACTAGAATGCGAGCTCTGGCAGTCGTTGTCGGGGACCCCCCATATTCTCTGACGACCTTCTCAACGACGACGACCAGGACAAAACGAACGATGACAAAGACGATGACGACCACGACGCGAGAACCTTCCCTTTTCTTTCACCTTTACCCGTGGCTATTTCTCACCAGCACCAGCATGGGATTTTCCTCCCTATATCCTCTAGGAAAGAGTGGTGATTTTTGACCTAGCGGTTGTCGCACCCTTAATCCAAACTAAAACGGGGGACGTATGGGACCAGCCTTTTTTTATAATAGGACGACAACAAACGGTTGACGCACCCTGAAACCAAAAAAATTATAGACCATTTTCTCTGTTTGCCTAGGCCTAAATATTTTATTTTTTGGGGTTTATTTGGATTAAGGACGCGTCAACCGTTAGGTCATAATGCACGACTCTAGCCTAGGGAATGGGAAGGAGGGGCCCATGCTGGTCAGAACCAGCCATGGGTAAGGGGAGGAAGGGGGATTTCTCACGTCGTGGTCGTCATTGTCTTTGTCATCGTTCGTTGTCATTGTCACCGTCGTCGGGGAGGTCGTCAAGGGAAGGGGGAGGTGTCCCCGACGACGATTGCCAGAGCTCGCCTCTGGTTTTGGGAAGTATATATACTTCCCTCTTATTAGCTGATGTTTGCGAGGTGGACCTTTTCTCTTGAATCGCCTTTTACGATTAGCATAGCCATGCTCTGGGTCAATTTTACCCCGAACCCAGACGGAATCGTCTTTAATTTTTCATACATTGACGCTGGAAGAAGTACCTGTTCTAAGGGTTATACACCGGCCGTTCCATTGAGCCTGAGGTGTAGCATATCTGTTCAACAAGGGTCTGTGACCACAAATGTTTGTATAAAGATTATACTAGGGAAACGCCAAAGTCGTTGTTAGACGAGTGAGTGAGCCATGTGTTGAGTCACCACATTACAACACACACATTACACACACATTACTTTTCTTCCCCTACCTTAGACCTCCCTAGCCTATCATTGGCTAAAGTGGCGCATTATGGCCGGACAGTTGACGTGTCCTTAAACTTAAAAACTTTAAAACCCTATTATTTATACCACAATATAATTACCTAACTTAAATCCAATTAATGTTCACGGGTTCTCAACACGTGGCTCTCTCACTCGTCTAACAACGACTTTGGCGTTTCCCTAGTATTAGAAATAAACGTTTTGTCCTAATATTATTTAATAAATGAAACACAATATTATTACAGAGGGTGCGATCCATATTACTTTCGACCTGCTCGACCAGACTGCATGGGCTTGGTTATGGTAATGTTTCAGTCGATGTGTATTGTTGTGATCTGACTTGGTATCAGAATGTTGCATACCCATGGACAATGCGGTGTTTTGATGAAGAATGACAAAATGTCGGTAATATCTCTTAAATCTAATTGTATGAGCGAAGCGAAGACTTCAATTTGACTTTGTGTTTTTTTGTTTGTTTTTTACTTACGTTACCCCAAGAAAAATAGCTCGGGTGTTTTGTTTTTGTTAGTTTTTTTGTCTGTTTGTTCGCTCTCTACCGGACAAACGGCATATTCGATCTTGATGAAAATTGGAGGGGACCTTCGAAATCTCTGAACTTAGAGCTGTATTTTTTTGGGTACAATCGAAGAAATATTTCTCATAAATATCGTACTTTTACGATTTTTTCCGATTTTTAGTGCGATATTTTCATGATATTTGGCAAACGGCTACTCCGATATTGATGAAACTTTATAAGAACGTTTTAAATCACTTACAATCATATATTATGTTATGATTTAAGAGACATTTGAAAAAAATATTTCTAAAAGAAATCGTACTTTTACGATTTTTTCTCCAAATTTTTAATACGATATTTTCGTGATATTTTGGCCGATTTTGACCAACTGGGTGGGGCTACAACGTTCATATTTTATATTGACATAAAGATTTTGGTTATGTAGCGCCTCTTGAAAGAAAAAGTTGAAAAAGTTGGTCAAAATTCATAGAAATAAAGGTGCGATATTTTCATGATATTTGGCAAACGGCTACTCCGATATTGATGAAACTTTATAAGAACGTTTTAAATCACTGAAATCATATATTATGTTATGATTTAAGAGACATTTGAAAAAAATATTTTAAAAAGAAATCGTACTTTTACGATTTTTTCTCCAAATTTTTAATACGATATTTTCGTGATATTTGGGCCGATTTTGACCAACTGGGTGGGGCTACAACGTTCATATTTTATATTGACATAAAGATTTTGGTTATGTAGCGCCTCTTGAAAGAAAAAGTTGAAAAAGTTGGTCAAAATTCATAGAAATAAAGGTTTTAATATAAGCCTTTTACAGGTGTATAATGAACAAGTAATATCAAGTAACTATAGAAAAAGTAAGGAGATTCCACATAAAAACGTAATCATTGGACAGAAATATTCCAAAAAAGCTCATCCATCAACGCGACTGGAAAAAGCGTTCGCGAAACGGCCTAGTCAATTATCTATATAAACATGAATAAAATGGAATGTTTCTGTACCCTGTGCTTCTGTGTTTCAAGGCACATCAAAAGTAGTATTCATCCGCTCAACTCAAAAAATACATTTCATTCAGGCTAGTTATAAATTTATAAATTATCAGAAAAATTATTGGGCCCGCCATGACCCCTCAAAAAATGTCCAACTTGATATTTTTAAAGCTAGATCTCATCAGCAAAAATCCCAGAAAGAAATAACATGGGGACTATCTAGGTGCCCGTTAGGGCGCCGCAGCCAAGCCGCGGTGCGCTACACACTCAAGCACCTTATACACCAAGCAGAGTTGGGGTGATTTCGAGGTGTTACCCAGCCGTCATGTAACGTGATGTGAACTTGAAAACTATCACAATCGAGGGGATTTAGGTACCTGACAACACATGCCAAATTTTATTGGGGTACGATTATTCCTTCTTGGTGAAAAAATGGCTTGAAACATGCTCAAAATCACTTTAAGGATGTTAGCTACTGCTACTGCTACTACTGCTACTGCTAACATCTAATACGTCGGCCCGCGATTCTGACCAGACGGGTGGACTACAATGTTCATATTTTACATGGACATTAAGGTTATAGAAATATAGTCTCTTTTGAAAAAAAAAGTTGAAAAAGTTTGTTGGAAGGCTTCCAAATAAAGGTTTTAAAATAAGCCTTAAACACTTGGCATACAATCAACAAGTAACCATAGTTACTTGACACTTGTTGACGGTATAAGCAGAGTTAGGCGGGAAAGTGCGATACGTAAACAAATAGCGGACATTTAAAATTTTTCTTCTTTGTGTGGAACGAGAAAAGGTGTCATTATACTCTCATAAAACAAATCAGAAACCGTCCCTGGCCTAGGCCCAGATGTGGAAAATTATTTATAATGCAAAAGTGTAGGTCTAAAGTTCCATTTGGCTATAGGACTAGTAAAATTCATACTTACATTACATGTTTGACAAGCCTAGCCAACCCTATGCCAGCACAACATTGTTCTGATATGAACTTGCTCAACTGTTTGTTTACATAATTGCAACAATCAAATCATTTCATACAACTTGTCTTTCGATTGGCCCGCGTTTATAAAGGCACTGCCATCTAGAATAAATATAGAACTTTTTCGAGCTCTTTGCTATACGCAAATCTTTTTAAAGTGTTTGGATTTCGTGATACTCTTTCAACCACTATAGGGGGTTAATACATAGACATCCTATATAATTGGCTAGACCAGCAGTCGGTGGTCCACTTCCGGTACAATTAGAAGCCATCTTAAAATGACAGTTTACATGTTAATCAAATGGGAGCGATTTGTGGCCAAATAGTTCTCAAGATTGCCGCCAGGTTGACAGGTAAGCATACTAGCCTTTAACACCAAATGATTACTAAATTCCCTTATGCAATCACTTCGTATTGTTTCTTTTGTTTAATACCATTCTGCACAAGCTAAAACCATATCAAACAATCCAGTAAAATACTTTATTGCATTAAAAAAGCATAAATTAAAACACCAAATCGCCATCTTGAAATGGGCCGGTTGAGTCTTCAATTTGCTACGCTCGCGCCTGTGCGGAGGTATAGGAGACTGCTAATCTAGCCTACTATAAGGGTTTAATATCAATGCTTTCAACTCACAACCCATGACGTTTTCCACGATACCGTTCAAGAATACCAATTCCTTCGAAAACGAAAACGACTTCGTTTTCAAATTGCGTTTTCAACTCATCTCCCACGAACTCAAGAATTGGGGTCCAGTCCTTATACCGTCGTTATACCATGGTTATACCACCTATACCCAGGATGTACATGAATCCGGGTCTAGATATTTTACATCCTATATTGTTACTGCTAATACCATAGAATTTAAATCAACTTTGATAAAAATATTATATTTTAGCAAATAATTTTGTAATGGAACTTGAAAAAGTAATGAGATCACACACATAACAAAAACTTGTAGAAATACAGCCAAACCTTACACACTCAAAAGGAATGAGATCTAAAAAAAGGGCCAAGCTCATCTACCCTTCCACATAAACGTACAGTGTCCCATAACAGCATCCTCGAAAAGCTTGGCAAAATAGAATTTGCATGTTATTACGTTTAAATTAATTAGAAAAAAAGAACTTGGATAAACTATTACGTTAAATTAATAATCGCAAATTCTATTTTGCCAAGCTTTTCGAGGATGCTGTTATGGGACACTGTACGTTTATGTGGAAGGGTAGATGAGCTTGGCCCTTTTTTTAGATCTCATTCCTTTTGAGTGTGTAAGGTTTGGCTGTATTTCTACTAGTTTTTGTTATGTGTGTGTCTTTATGACCCGTAACCTTGGAGGATTTTGATCCAGAAAAATATTGGCCATTATTGACGTACTCGACAGCCAATAATTCTGTAAATCCTCTTTATTTTGTTTTTGTAATTTGTGCACGTGGTTCGGTCAAAATATGCTGATTACCAAGAAAGGGTGTGATTTTGGAATACATATTTTTGTGTGTTTGAGTGTATATTTGTGCACAGTTTGAAGACACAATGTAGTAAAGGGCCATTTAAGATTGGTACAATGCTCGAGTATCTAAGCGGAACAAAAATCAAGGAGGTTAAAGCAGATTGAAAAAAAATCCAAAAACACCAATTTTTGCAAACTTCTGGATCCAAAAAATTGAAAAATTGGTGTAAAGTTCTTGACCTGATGGTTGGCCCAAACTATTCTTACAAAGGAAGGATTATTTGTCAAAAGGAATAGAATATTAAACCACTTGTAAACCGTGTTTCTTTTGAAAAACTGCTTTATTTAGCAAAATTCAATGGGTATTATGGAAGCACTTGTAACCCGCGATTTCTTTAGAATCTTCACAAAGAAGCATCCACTTATTCCGCCTGACTTGTCAGGGCCCCAGGGGATTTGTATAAGGCAAGCGGACAAGAACTTTAAAATCAGAGTTACAAGATATAATTTTTAAACGGTCAGTTTAGTGTAGTATTTTTGGATGAGCAAAGCGAAGACTTCAATTCCATCGACCCCCAAAAAAATTTAGCTCGGGTGTTTTTTTGTTTGTTTTTTGTTTTTTGTTTGTTTTTTGTTTTTTGCTTTTCTGTCTGTTTGTTCGCTCTCTACCGGCCAAACGGCATATCCGATCTTGATGAAAATTGGAGGGGACCTTCTTAATCTCTGAACTTAGACTTGCTACGTTTTTGGGTACAATCGAAGAAATATTTCTCATGAATATCGTACTTTTACGATTTTTTTCGATTTTTAGTGCGATATTTTCGTGACATTTGGGCCGATTCTGACCAAACGGGTGGGGCTACAACGTTCATATTTCACATGGACATGAAGGTAATGGTGATGTATTGCTTTTTGAAAAAAAAAATTGAAAAAGTTAGCCAGAATCTATAGAAATAAAGCTTTTAATATAAGTTTTTTGATTTTTTTGTGCGATATTTTCGTGCCATTTGGGCCAATTCTGACCAAACAGGTGGGGCTACAACGTTCATATTATACATGGACATTATGGTTATGGTGATGTAGTACCTTTTGAAAGAAAAAGTTGAAAAAGTTAGCCGATATCCATAGACATAAAGCTTTTAATATAAGTTTTTTACGGTAAATAATACCAATTGACAGGTTACAATAGAAACTTGGCAACAATCACCTACAATGCGTAGGCAGCAAAACAAAGCACTTGCAAAAGTAAAGATATCCCACGGAAACTAAAAACTTTAAAAAGCTCATCCATCAACGTGGCGGGACTTAAGCGTTTTCCTAGTTCTATAGATTAAGTAGTAAAAAAATCATTTTTGGGGTAATAGACCTTTTAAGTGGTAGACTTATCATGAAATTAACTAGTTTTCAAGAATCAATAGCCGATTTAAAGCTTCGGGCACTCATATTCCTAAGAACGGCTAAAAGAGTTACGCATCTCTTATGTCCATTGTAAAAAAAATATATTAGATTAATGGATAAGCGAAGCAAAGGCTTCAATTATACAGACCCCCAAAAAAATTAAGCTCAGGTGTTTTTTTTTTTGTTTGTTTGTTTGTTTGTTTGTTTTCTGTTTGTTCGCTCTCTACCGGGCAAACGGCATATGCGATATTGATGAAAATTTAAGGGGACCTTCGAAATCGTTGAACTTAGACTTGCCACGTTTTTGGGTACAATCGAAGAAATATTTCTCATAAATATCGTACTTTTACGATTTTTTCCGATTTTTAGCGCGATATTTTCGTGACATTTGGGCCGATTCTGACCAAACGGATGAGGATACAACGTTCATATTTCACATGGACATTAGGGTAAGGTGATGTATTGCTTTTTGAAAGAAGAAATTTGGAAAAGTTAGCCAGAATCCATAGAATAAAGGTTTTAATATGAGTTTTTTGAGGTTTATAATAACAATTAACAAGTAACAAGAGAAACTTGACAACAATCACCTACAATGCATTCAAAAAGTACTTGCAAAGGAAAAGGTGGTCCTACGCAAAATAAAAGCTTACAAAAAAAGCTCATCCATCAACGCGGCGGGACTTCGTTTTCCTAGTATTAATTAAAATTTCATTGGAGCAAAATGGTCACCGGCTGATTCCGAGTCCAGTCGATTTACCGTTCACACTCGGATAAACTTATCCGTGAGATATTATGTAATAAACATAGTGAATGGGTGAGCAAATGAGTAATTGTATTCTTGATGACAATTCACGCCTATACCTTTACCATTTATGGTTCTTTTAGTTATGTCGATTCAAACTTATGATAACCTGAAACTGATTGGTACGGGACGTAATAGTATTGTTGGAAATAGAATGTAGGCCTACAGTGCTAATATTGTTACATATTCGCGCCAGTATTAGGGTTCTTACACAACAGTTGCAGTCCCCTTACTTCCGACTGGCACACAGATATAAAAGCCAGGCATGTTCTTATCACCCTCAAACCAACACTCACCTCTACCAAAGCAACACCGCGAACTCCACACACAACAATGGCAGCTATCAAGGTAAATAAGAAAACGGCATATCTCATTAATTAATTATTTGCTTGGTAAAACTTCATGAGACCTCAAATATTGTATACTTATAATATTATCGTTTAGGCTTCAGTGCATATATCAAATAACCGAAATATTATCGTTAGCATTATTATTTAATGAAGTGTTATTATTAAGCATGATTTATTACTTCCCTACTACTTAATTACTTACTATTCATATTTGACTACGTACCCTTACTTATCACTAGGAGAACAGTGATCTGCACCATATTGTGATGTGCCTAATATAATTGTGTTGTTGTAGATCGCCCTGTTGGCCGTGACCCTGGCTTGCGCCCTGGCTGCGCCACAGTACGGACACCAAGAACACCACATGGAGGAACACCACGTGAGTACATTTTTTAAATTATTCATAATATAGAGAAAATAAGTAAATATTGATTGTTTTCGTCACAGTGACTATAGTAGTACATCAATTGATTGTGTGGCTCGTTGGTCTTTGTGTGGCTCGTTGGTCTTGTTGTTAGCGTATCTGCTTCCAATGCAGAAGGTCCAGGGTTCGATTCCCGCCAAAGTCAGAAGTTTTTTAACTTCTGATTTGGACTTAAGTCCATGAGTTCTTGTCTTAGGAGTTTGTAAACGGTGACTTTGGAGCCGTCCTAGCAACGAAGCACATAATAAATTCAGAGTTGTGCTGAATCGGCCTTGTTGATTCTGGCGTTGATTCGCGGGTGTTCGCACTGTCCATACCACTGATTGCTATATTTCCTATTAAAAATAACGATCTTTGGTTGGTTATCGCTCACTCGCCGATTGCGTCGGGGCCTACAGGGTTGGCTTAGTCGCTTTGATTTAAAGTCCCCCACTGAAAATCAGTTATATAACTGAGTGGGTAGACTCTAAATACAATTTATTTATTTATTTATTTATTTATTTATTTATTTATTTATGCATGCAAACGTTTACTTTAATGAAATATTGACTAGATAAAATTGATTTTCATCTGTAAATGATACTTCCTCAAAAATCATTTACTAAATATACGTGATATTTTGTAAAACAATATGTACGCAAAAATATTAGTTTGTTAAATTAATAAATACATGTAAAAGAAAAACCTAATAAGAACGCAAGGGTTAATTTTTAAATAAGTAAAAATAATTAAATCTTGAATCAATTATGATTCTATTCGGGTTAAGAAGGGATTTACAAAAAAGATCTTTATTTTCTTTAGTCTTAATAATTCTAATCGTAATTTAATAAGAAACTACTAAATGTTAAAAGACGGTTGTAATATTTGTCGGGTTTGTTTCATTTGTACCAAATGACATTTAGACAAAACAATATACTGGACTAATTAAGTGTTCTTTTTTCCAGCACCCCAAGTACGAGTTCAAGTACGGAGTGAAGGACTTGCACACTCACGACATCAAGGAACAGCATGAGGTACGTGTTGTTACGAAATAATGTGTATTATTAATTTGCTTCTCATAACGCTGTCAAGAAGTTGACGTGGTGATATTACTAACTTGCCTATAAAATTAACTTTTTTGTCATGTCAAATTATTGATGTTCTGCCCAGACACCAAGATGATACGTTGAGACAAACACTGGAAAATAAATTTGTTTCGAAAAATGAAGAAAGTATACGTTCAAATATTGTTTGAGTGCAAAGTAAATCTTATTCGAATCTTTGACATACACTAATTTGAGATTAAGGCTCGTCAGAAAAGAATTGATTTAAGTGATCAGTACGTAAGATGTTAGAAAAATTTAACGAGTAACTTACTGTCGTTTTCTCCCCTTAGACCCGCGATGGGGACAAGGTCCAGGGACACTACAGCCTGGTCCAGCCCGACGGCACCCGGAGAATTGTCCACTACACCGCTGACCACAAGAGCGGATTCAACGCAATCGTCACCTACGAGGGACACGCCGCGCACCCTGTCGCTGCTCCCGTGAAGCACGTCCAGTATGTGCACGCACAGCCTGCCCAGCAACATCACGAGCCAGCCTATGCTTACCAGTCCATCTCCCAACATGTTGCCCCCGTTGTGAAGCATGTCCAGCCCATCGTCTACTCTCACGCACCAGCCCAGCAACATCATGAGCCAGCCTATGCTTACCAGTCCATATCCGTTGGCCACGGACATGGCAATGGTAACAACCAATTTTAAATTGGGATATTATGTTGTTATTGTATTGTAACGTACATCATCATTTTGTATTTGACCATCTCACCTGGAATTCGCCAAAATCATATTCTCATTGGCCAAGGGTAACATCTATTCCTTGCGTAAATAATTGTATCTGTTTTTCATCATGTGAAACCATCATCACCAATATTATGTTTTTTAATAAAATACTAAAATAAATAGGCCTACCTGCATTATTTTTTATCAATTGTTACCTACAATCTTTGGATTCGTTCCCACACATTGCGATGAATACAAATTACTTATTTTATTTCAATGTTTTAATGTGCAGCACTAGTTTTCCTTCATTCAATTTAAAAGAGTTCATTTGGGGGCTTTTTTATATCCTGTACTGAGTCAAGACTAAGAGGGAAATAAAATAAACATGCATTATTCAATTATTCACAAGCTGCAAATAAACTAGGGACTGGGCAAAGAAATCGATATTTTTAAACGACATCAGGGAATATATTTGATATCGATATTTGGATTCCAAATTGAAATATCGATATTTAAAAAAATTTAAAATTCGGTATGTCTCCATTGAATGCAAACGTTCTCGCTACACTTTCTTGCCCTTTCACAAGCAAAACAAGCATGAGCCTTTGCTGGCAGCTGTGTATAAGCGTTTATGATGATTGTTGCACGTTTATTGTTGATGAGCCTCTCTGTTTTGAATGAATTTCATTTAAATCGTTCTAATGCATAAATGCTTTTGATTGATATAATTGCACTTTTTTGTGCTCATCATAGGAAAAAGCGAAAATATCGTTTATCGTGTTTCTAATTTCTTGCAACAACTAACTCCTATAATTCCTAGCCAGCGGTTTAGCCGAGGTCGTTTAGCCGCCTCCCACTCGAATACCGAAGTTATAAGCTACCTGCGGGCGAGGTCAGGGGTAGAATGGGTGAACGCTCTGCCCTGAGCTAACACACACGTATACCGCTGGTTAGAGCAGACGGAGTGTTCGAGAGCTAGTGTAACGGCTTCATTCTGCTCGACAGTCTGGGCTAGTGGAGTAACTTATATGACTGTCAAGGTTTCACCGTCCTTTCGGAAGGGACGTAAAGCCGTTGGTCCCCTTAGTACTTTTCGAAAGAATTCGGCTACGTGCCTGTACCGGGTTTCCCTTCTATTCATACTGCGTCCTCATCTATCACTACTCATCGCCTCGAATTTCCTTAGAGCATTAATATGAGACAATAGGCAATATCAAATGAAATAAAATCTTTCATTCCTAAACTTTGAACAGCTGCATTTCATTTCACATTAAATTGAATATTTTGGAATCGTGTCTTACACACTTGTCTGAAAAGTTACTCTCGTCACTGACATATTTAAACACACGACCACTACTAAGTTTCTTACTCGAGGTGGTGGCTTTGATGATTTAGGATACAAATATTATTTAGTTGTGAACTTTTTACATGGTGTTCAAACCGCATGACTCTAATGTTGTGGATTCTGTTTTGATATCCTGTGCTAGTCATTGTTGTTACTTTATTTGTACTTATTTTATTGGACTCTACTCTGTAAGTAATTACAACTTAACATCACCTGTTCTAAAATTTCATCAATTGTTTCTGTTCTTAACTCGCATCTATTCTATACTAATCATATTGAAATCACCAACAGCATTTAGGCCGTATAACGACGTTCACCATTTTCCATTGTGTTTTAATTATTTTTGTCTCCTTCAAATTAATTAACCTTTTGACCATTGGATTGCTTCATTTGAAGGATGCTGTGGAATGAATAAACACATATCTCTCATCATCATACCTCTCTTTTACATTGATTAACGTGGGAGTGCGGCTGGGCTTTTGACCGTACCACATGACAGGCTTTTGGACAAGCTGACAAGCTTAAAAAATACAAAGTTGATGGTTGTGTGCTTTCAAGGATGTGTCTTATTTGATGGCGCAAAGTCAAGCTCTGCCAAAGTTACGTCTGGGGTCCCACAGGGTTCAGTCCTGGGTCCACTGTTGTTTACTATCTATATGCTCGACTTACCATCTGTAATTAGTCCTTTCACAAACATTGCAGTAAGCGGATGACTCCACTCTGTATAGATCTGTAAATATCGAACATGACTCATCTCAACTGCAGCAGGATTAAGATAACATTTTGTGGTGTGAATGTAACCAAAGGCAATTCAATCCCAGGAAGTGTGAACTATTAAGAATCATTAGGTCCAATTATTCCCCTGTGAATTGTTTGTACACCCTGAATGATATCGCCATTCCTATCAAAACTTTCACCAAGCTTTTATGTATAAATATAAGCTAATATAAATAAATAAAAGTACAACATGCATTGTAGAATAATCCGAAAGACGGTGGCTTTGTTGATAGAAATTTGCACGGTTGCAAGAAGTATACTTCGCACTGCTTATCCACACTCGTTCGCCCTATTAATCTAAGATATACTATAGGCCTTTTGTATAAAAAAAACAATGTAGCATACCTTGTTATTATATTGAACAAAAAAAATCTCCAACATTTGTCATAATATGACTTATATAGAGGTTTATATCGCGGCACCCCCCCCCCCCCCCCCCAAAAACAATATTTTACTGTTATGTACAAGTCCCTGTAACATTTTGTCAACTTTTTAGCCATCGTCATTGAATTTTTAAAATATCTTTTTGTGGGTGATGGAATAGTCTTGAAGCTGTGAATTCACAAAAAAATCCAAAATATGTATTAAACTCTTAATCGCAGTCTTTCAAAATACCTAATTAATTTTTTGATTTTATTTGTTCACGCATTTCGACTTTGGGTGCTAAGTTTTGCAAAAAGTATACCATTTGGATATCTGACATTTTATTATAGCTTACATGCAGCCTTTGACTATGCAATAAGGTATTTTGAAATGTATAGCTTATTGCGGTACAAATACCACGAACGGTCTGGAAAATGTAAAACAGAAAAATCCAAGGTATTAAACATTTCAAAATTCTTCATTGCATAGTTAAAGGTGAGTTTAAGCTTTGACCAAAATTTTGGACATGCATAACGTAGCACTTAAGATCGTCGTAATAAAAGTAGTAGCGGAAGAATACATCAACCAACGAAAAAAAGGTATTTTCAAAAGACTGTGATTAATGATCTTACTCTATAATTACTGCATATTTGGTATTTGTTTGTCAGCCTTAATACAAACAAAATAACCAATTATTTTTACACGCCAGAAATAAAATTGAATTTTTGACCGTATATTTACCATATTTAATTTAATTTTGTGTGCTGGTATATACTGATTCATATTAATAAATTGTTTACGTTTTAAGCTCAATTTTACTCTTGCAAAAAGGTACAAATGCAAAGGTGCTATATAATATACGCTAAAGCGCAGAGCAGGTGGTTATTGTCTATAAAGTAGTAGTAACTATAGACCAATCTCTCTACTATCAAATCTGTCAAAAATCCACGAAAATGTATTAAAAACCGGCTTTATAAATATCTAGAAACTAATCATCTTATATCTCAGAACCAATATGGCTTTCGCACAAACATGAGCACAGATGATGCTATCTTAAAGCTAACCACTAAAATTCATGCCATGATCGACAATAATGAAAAACCAATAGCCGTATTCTTAGATCTAGCTAAAGCTTTGACACTGTCTCTCACCCTATTTTCTTCAAAAAATTAGAAAAGCTAGGAATAAGGGGAGTCCCACTAAAACTAATTAAAAGCTACTTTTATGAAAGAAAGCAAGTTGTGAAGATAAAAAATACAATCAGTAAACATCGAAACATAAAATTGGTGTCCCTCAAGGAACAGACTAGGACCACTGCTATTTCTGATCTTTATTAACGACCTATGCTCATTAAAGGCTGGATGTGAAATAATAACATTTGCGGATGATACAGTTTTACTATACTCCGCCAAAACATGGGAAGAAGCATCATAAATTGACAGAAAATTGGTAAAAGATTGTAGATAATTGGCTTCTGCGCAATTTGCTTACCCTTAATAAAGACAAGACTACATATATTACTTTCCCCCAAGATGTAACACACAACCAAAGGTATCTATATCAAGATGCACAATATAAACTGCAATTCATCCAACCCTTACAATTATTGTGACTGCCACTTACTACTAAAATCGTTCTCGACTGCATACTTAGGAATAATAATAGATCAACATCTTAAATGCGATAAACATATTCAATCAACTGTTAAAAAACTCAGATATTCTATCCTTAACTTCCACAACCTTCGAAATATTCTGACGCTTCAAAATCTTAAACTTGTTTATATTTTTAGACCCACATATTATTTTTGAAGGGTGTTAAATAGGAAATAAAAATTATGTGATTTTGTTTTATATTGGAAATTTGTAAATGTTTCACGCTAATACGATTTGAACACGATTCGCATTTTGAATGTTCAATTTAAACTAGGGATCGCAAAGTCGTTGTTAAATGAGTGAGTAAGCCATGTGTTGAGTATAATTCTCCATACTGAGCTAGATCCAGCCTTAGGTAAAGGGGAGGAAAGGGGATGTTCCCGGGTACTCAACACTTGGTTCACTCACTCGTTTAACAACGACTTTGGCGTTTCCCTAGTTTACTATGCAACAGTACAGTCAATCATACAATACGCAATAAGTAGCTGGGGTGGTGCATATGACATTCACTTACAACGTTTAAAAAATATCCGCCATCCCACAAAACAAGTAAAAAACTTACAAAATTTCATTCTAAAAATAATACTAACAAAATATATCCGCCTTTCCACGAAACAAGTTTATGAAATTGCTGCCGTTCTTCAAACACGCAAATTATATGCACTGGCACGAAGTAAATATACAAATAAAATTAATGTTTTCGCAACCGGTCCGTCCCTAGCATGCAACATCAAGCTGCGTTCTAAAACCAGCAACAAAATATATCTAAGTAGAATAAACAAGGGTATAACCCAGCGTCATGCTTTATTTATTGGCACAAAGCTTTTCAATATAATTCCTGACTCAATACTAAAATTGTTAATATGAATATTTATATTTTTAATTTTATGTTTATTCCTTTATAATAATATTTAAACCTAGCCTTAGTGTATGATCATATTTAAGTACTGACTATGTACCAAACCAAATTACAATGGCACTTTTTGTGTTAATTTAAACTAATGATAAAAATAAACAACTTTCAAATTAGCTTGGTATGCCCCACCTCAAGTATACAAATATGTTGGATTTAAAATGTATTGTACTGTAATATTTGGAAAAATAAAGTGAATTGAATTGAATAATCAGCGTGTGCTTGAGTAGTTTACTATATTTCTAGGTAATTAATGTTTCAATAGCATTCACCTATTTTATTATTAATTAGTTATGTAAACTTCATATCAAAACAATAAACTTACAAGATTTTAATAGAGTGCATGTTAGAGAATGCGTTGACGATATTGTTACATATTCGCGCCAGTATCAGAGGTCTTATACAACAGTAGCATGTCCCCTTACTTCCGACTGGCACACAGATATAAAAGCCAGGCATGTTCTTATCACCCTCACAACCAACACTCACCTCTACCAAAGCAACACAGCGAGCTCTACACACACAAGAATGACAGCTATCAAGGTAAGTTAAGGAATTAATACTAAATTAATATACATATATTCAAATCTCATTTGACTCCTAACATTGAATAAGAAATTCCAATGTAGCCTGTAGTGCGCACACTACCAGGTACATTAAGCATGTCGTATTTTGTCGAATTTGTTCATAAGAAATTTGTTTGCGATAATTATTTCACGGCACACTTACAATAATGTTTGTTATTCAATTTCAAATAATTATTTTCTTTCGGTGTCAATTTTGCTTGGCTGTTCGAATTAAAATATCTTATTTTGCTTCTAAACGTTAATGTTTAATACTTTTTAACGTGTATCACAAAAAAAACAATTTTTGAATATATATATATTTAATACATGGATGAAAAATGTGATTAATCTTTTGTGTGGCTCGTTGGTCTTTGTGTGGCTCGTTGGTCTTGGGTTAGCATATCTGCTTCCCAAGCAGAAGGTCCCGGGTTCGATTCCCGCCAAAGTTCAGAAGTTTTTAACTTCTGATTTGGACTTAAGTCCATTAGTTCTGTCTTAGGAGTTGTAAACGGTGACTTGGAGCCGTCTAGCAACGAGCACATAATAAATTCAGAGTGTTCTGAATCGGCCTTGTTGATTCTGGCGTTGATTCGCGGTGTTCGCACTGTCCATACATGATTGTTATATTTCCTATTAAAAAATATCGATCTTTGGTTGGTTATCGCTCACTCGTCGATTGCGTGGGGCCTGCAGGTGGCTTGGTCGCTTGATTTAAAGTCCCCACTGAAAATCAGTATATAACTGAGTAGTAGACTCTAAATAAAATTTATTTATTTATATTTAAGTGGGTGTCCCACGTAGTGTTTCTGCCAAACAATTTGAGAAACGTGAGTATTTAACGACAACGTCCCAACATAAACAAATTAAAAGGAATCACTTTATACATAGATTTGTGAAATTGTGACATTATGAACGGCAGTCAGAGTCCTTACAGCTATGTGAAAATGAATGTTTATTTTTGTTTAAAACAATTCAGTCCACTTATTTGTTCTATAGATTCTTCTAATTGTTTATGAGAAACAATATTCCACACTATAATATTAATTTATAATTGAGATATATGGCGAACAATCATGGGCAGTAAATGGCATAATTGTGTACATTGTATTTTTACAATAATAGATTGTGTTGTTGTAGATCGCCCTGTTGGCCGTGACCCTGGCTTGCGCCCTGGCCGCGCCTCAGTACGGACACCAGGAACACCACGTGGAGGACACCACGTGAGATTAATTGACTACTTACAACAGTATTGCATTGAATATTGTTTTTCAGAGAATATATCAAAATGGGAAGCTATCATACAGATAAAACTTGATGCAATTGGGACTTACTTTTCATAAGTTAATCTCGAGTTGTCACTAAATGAATACTCCTTACTTTGGTATTCAAATTTTGGTGGCTAAACTGTTTACAAATTAAATTTTAACAACAGTTATATGCCTCTATGTTGGCTTATATTAGCGTTTTTTTTTTTTTTTTACAATAATATCTGTATTTTGTTTTATACCATATCAAATAATATAATCTTTGAGTTCTATGAATGATGAATTGTACTAGTAAACATTGACAAAATGTGAGATGGTGGACTCATTTTTATACTTTTTTTCCAGCACCCCAAGTACGAGTTCAAGTACGGCGTGAAGGACACCCACACTCACGACATCAAGGAACAACATGAGGTACGTTCAACTCAAAGCATTTATGTTCCTTTTGGTTAATTCATATCATTCTCTAAAAAGATTGATTCAATGTTGTGGAACACTTTCACAGAAGCAATCTGACGTCATTGTAAGACGGCATTCCTCCTTAGTAAAGAAACACATTTAAATGTAAGTCAATTAACCTCATCTTCTACTTTGTGAGATAGACATTGTGAAAAATATACTAAGATAGGCTTTGATTGAGTACAATTATTTAGCAATTAATTCAGTCTTCAATGTAAGATTGAAGTCTCTACCTTAGGCAATTCTGCCATGTAATTTATTGATAAAATTGACACCAAGGCCACTATCAATATCATGTACCATCTTACCTCAGTACATCTGTAGATATCTGATAAACAACGTACGGCAATTATTCATGGAAAGCCGATGCAAATGAAAAAAGTGTTGTGATTTTTATTTTGCTAACTCTTAACCATTATTCTCAAAATTGAACCTTAGGATAAAAATGGTTGATCATAAACATGTTTGTTGTACCAAATGTTCTTCTTCAGGCAATTTAAAATGTATCAATCCACATCGCCCATGTGTTTAAATCCCTTCTAACAAGGTTGAGAAGAATATATTGACATTCACAGTTTAGTGCAAGTCAACAACATAACAGGGAAATTGTATTTGAAGTGTAAAAAATGTATTAGCTCATAATCAAATGATAATGTATTTTCCCCAGGTTCGCGACGGCGACCACGTGAAGGGACATTACAGCCTGGTCGAGCCCGACGGCACCCGTCGTGTGGTCCACTACACAGTAGAGGGTAAGAGCGGGTTCCAGGCCGTCGTCACCCACGAGGGACACGCCGCGCACCCTGTCGCTGCTCCCGTGAAGCACGTCCAGTATGTGCACGCACAGCCTGCCCAGCAACATCATGAGCCAGCCTATGCTTACCAGTCCATCTCCGTTGGCCACGGACATGGCAACAACCAAAACCAATATTAAATTACGAAATGTTATGTTGTTATTCATTCCTAAGGCATCATTTTATATTAGATAGATATCCTAAGCGTAATAGTCATCCCGTCATTTATACTTTCACACCTGGGTTTTGCTAATTGCTTATTGTAAAAATCAAATACTCGTGTGCCATAACGAATTTTGTGTTGCCCATTGGGTAAAGATATTGCATTTGTAATTCCTTAAGTGAAACCATCATCCCCATGAATATGTTTTTTAAATAAAATATTATAACAAACACATGATTTTGTTATTAATTTACATCAAGACATGTGGTTGCGTAATTACAAAAGGTCGTGAAGATTCTTCATATACGTTGCGTCGATATATTGTTTGCAATGATTGCCAAGCATTGTGTACATGGCTTTCTGGACAGCCATATTTTTCAAAACGAATGATTTTACAAACTGTTAAATTTTATATTGCAGGCCTATTAAATATTATGTCCTATTTTGTCTTGATGAAACTCTATGGGAATGTTTGAAATCACTGGATTTAGATGTTTTATGATTTTTAGTACAATCGAAAAAATATTTCTTTAAAAAATCGTGCTTTTACAGATTTTCCCCCGATTTTTAATGCAATCTTTTCATGATTTTTGGACCGATCCTGACCAAACGGTGAGACTACAACGTTCATATTTACTTGGACATTAGGGAAATGTGATGTAGTGCCTTTTGAAACAAAAAGTTGAAAAATTAGCCAGAATTCATAGAAATAAAGGTATTAATATAAACTTTTTACATTTTGTAATTAACAAGTACTATTAAAAATTGAAAACAACACCTGCATTGCGTATAAAAAGCATGTCTTTGGGCCTCGATCTTTTTTACATTCTATTGTTAATTGGTATTATCATAGCAATAATAAATTTATACTACACTATAAAAATTGTCCTAAATTAACAAACATATATTTGTATGGAACTTGAAAAAGTAATGTGATTCCACTTATACTAAAAACGTAGTAAACATGGACAGAAATATTTTTAAAAAAATCATCCATCGACGCGACGGGTAAAAGCGTTTGCGAAGCGGGCTAATACGCCGATCCTTTTGGCCAGGCGCTCTGTTTTGCCTGACGCTCTTATTTGTCTTCCGCTTGTTGGCATGGTGCTCTTTTTATCCTGTTACTTGACCTGTTGCTGTTATTGGACTGGCGATCTTTATGGCCTATCGCTCTTTTCGGTCGATCACTCTTTTTGGAGTGCCGCTCTAATTGGGGTCACAGTAATTGGTCTGTTGCATTTTTTGGCAATTTGGTATTTTTGTTATTATTTACTACAATTCAGAAATTAAAAAAGTCCACCCCAACCGGGATTCGAACCACGGGTCTCCCGCATTCCAGGCAGGCGTCTTGCCTTTAAAAAAAATCTGAATTGTAGTCAATAATAACAATTACACCTAAGGGAGTGTTTCCCGATTAACCAAATCGATGAATTGGTCTTTTTGGTCTGTCGCTTTTTTGGGCAGCGCTCTTTTGACCGTGAGCCTGTCAATACGGAACTGTTTTGGTAACTCTGGGTGTAGATGAGGCTTTCGTCACCCACACTTGACATAGAATACCCGGTACCTCCACCAACGAGTTTTGAATGGCAAAATAGGAACTTTTTTAAATTTGTTGTATCCTTCATTATACTCGTCACTTCCACCAACAAAACGAGTATTGAAAGCTGAGCTGATCATTTAATTCTTGTATTCGATTTCAACGATCTATTGATAAAGCAGCTTCTCTCCCGAGATCGTAGTAACGATTTTGTATGTTTCTTCCAGTAACTTGATACTTCGAACTCGTAGTAGAATAATTTGTTTAAAAAAATCCACTTCTTGGTACCTACTGCATAAAATATACAACACCATGCATTCTTGAATAAAATTATTGAGAACAAAACAGCAACATTACGATTTTAGTAACAAAGTTGTGTGAAGGTCCCTTAGCTTACCCAAATATGTAACATTAAATGATTATGTCAGAGTTGGCACAGTTAAAAAATCGAAGGGAATGACATTAAGAGCGTTTTTTTAGGCAATTTTCTGTTTGCTCGGCTGAATGACATCACAGTAGTAAGAAATTTTGAACATATCTCAAGAAATTGGAAATAAAGGTTTCTATAGTAACACATTCCTAATATTTGTTTTGAAATAATTTATAAAGAAAAAATTAGATTTCACGAATTTCAATTTTGTTAAAAAGTACAAAATTCACTATATTCGGGAATTTTTCTGCTGATCGAGACAAAATTATTTTGAAAATCTATGACTGTAAGAACGTCCATGTATGCTTTATTGACAAGTTTGCACAATTGTATATACATAGGGTGCTTCTTGGCCGAGCAAACCGCTATTTACTAACTGCCAAAAGGGTGGTGAACCCTCTTAAAGTCACTAATTAAATAATGTAATTATTAATAGTTCTTCCAAATTGGAATAATCTATTTTGTAGATTAATTTTTCCTCCTCAAATAATTTCATAACGTTTTCATTGTTCGTATGCCAATTGTATGCTGTGGCAATAATACTGGGAAGTTTTCAGTCATGGTATTGATGTAATTTTTGCCAAGAGTCACCAATTCTCTCGACAAACTTAGGACGAAATAAAGCAAAATCTAACTGAAACTTTGTGTTTTTGCAAATGTAGGAGTTTCTTGATTTCTTAAGGGGAATCCCTAGACCCAAATATGATTTCTAAATAAGACGTAAAGACTCTGAAAAGTATGTAGAATGTAAGAGGGGCTTAATAAAAGAGCGGATTATTTTTTTGAATTTTTTTGACGTGACATAACCTAGAATCAACAATTGTATTCAAATTACTGGAATCAGTTGCTCAAGTTCAAAATTGAATTTTTAGCAGCGGTTTTTTTGTATATTATTTCTACACTCCTTTATCTACAACCTAAATATAAGTATTATTGGTTTATATGTTTCAGGCGTGCACGATTTTTTCCGTTAAACGGTACAAAATTTTAAATTGTACCGGCAGGCGAAAAAAATTGTGCAACGCAACAAACCATATAAATCCAAAAATCCTTTTATTTAGGTTGTAGATAAAGGAGTATAGAAATAATATACAAGAAACCACTCCTAAAAATTCAATTTTGAACTTGAGCAACTGATTCCAGTAATTTGAATACAATTGTTGATTCTGAGGTTATGTCCCTTCAAAAAAAATTTAAAAAAATAATCTGCTCTTTTATTAAAGCCCTCTTACATTCTATTTACTTTTCAGACGTCTTTACTGCATTCTTAATAAATCATATTTGGGTCTAGGGATTCCCCTTAAAGACAAAACGTTATGTAATAATAATTATAGAAAACACATTCTGTTTGTTGGAAGGAGTAATGCACACCTGCACGAAGTACTTTAGCAATTGTCTTGACAACTGATGGTATTATTCACCTAGTTTACTAATTGTTCAGGTATGCACAGTGAATAGCAAGAAAACAAGGAACTTTGCACCATGTAGAAGAATGTATGACAAAATCAATGTCGATACGTTTACCTATTATTCACTCCAGTATTTGTTCTTATAAGGGAAACATGTCCCATTATATCGGACCGGCATACATATAAAAGCCAGCACTTTTTATCACGCTCCAGCAATCACCGTGGGCTCTACGCGCAAGAATGGCGGTTATCAAGGTAAATTAAAATATCAACCTCCTTTCACGATTAATTTAGAATAATTTGTAAACAAATCCTACAATATAGTGTTGTTGGCCGATACGTTGCGCAAAGATGCATATTTTACCAACTATTATAAAATATAATATTTTGCATAAAATGTTTTTCTCTTATAATCGAACAACACTATTATAACACTTTATTTTGCTCAATGGTGTAATTGTGCTTTAAACTTCTGCTAATTTTACAAATACAATTCTTTGGACTTTTCACTGTTATTTACATAATATTTTTATTTAAAAGGTGATATTTCGACTTCTTTTCAGAAGTCTTTATCAAACAAATCAACAATTAAAAAACCCAACAATATTGTATTTTCTTAATTTTTAATTTGTTTGATAAAGACTTCTGTAAAGAAGTCGAAATATCTCCTTTTAAATAAAGAGATTATGTAAATAACAGTGAAAAGTCCAATAATTTGTATTTGTAACGTTACTACATGTTATAGTTTCATTTGTTATAACCTGCTAATTTGACGCATTTTATTGAAGCTGCATAGCATTCGGCAGTGCAGATTAATCGAGTATGAATTCTATTCTTAGTTAGTTACTAACATTTTAGCAAGGAAACAATAGAGAACCTAGCTCAGATTTTGTAAAAACAGGAATAAGCTGGGACCAATTAAAGCAAGTTTTGTGCTATGCCAGGTAGCCACTTTCGACGCTTTAGCTGTGCTTTAGTTGTAAGCCAACTGTTTTGAACAGACACAAATTATTGCAACGATATTTTGAAGAACCCTTATTTCTCGACATCGACCAATCGAACTTATACGGTACAAATTTTTTAATCAGTGTACGCAATGTGGCCGTCTATCGCAGCTTTGTTAAAATTTCTATTCTTTTCCACCAGGCGCGCAAAGTTTGTCGAAACTGCGCCACCACAGCCTTTCTGAAACTCTCGTATATTTAAGAGTTTTCATTATTACCCCAACACCCTAATTACCTAGTAAGTCACTCAAAGACGTGCCGCACCAGGATTATACTACGAGTGTAGTCTTACCTTACATCGTGAAGTGCCGGATACAGAAAGGAGGGAGGCGTTGCGGCGAGCGCCCCTCCCCCCCTTGACATTCCGAGTTTGATTACATTGCCAATTATTACCATCACCTATGATGCCATTTTCGAATTTAACGTGTTTTTATGCCTTTGAAAGTTGCAAATTCGCAAAGTGGAACTAACGGCTCGGATTTTCAAACAAACCTTGTACTGGTTTTGCAAAACCAACCATTAAAATTATGAACTATGTAAGTTAATGCTTCCATATTTTTGTATAATAGACTTATACTGATATATTGTGATGAAAATAATAATTTTTTATTGTTATCTGTGTAATGATAGTAATGATGTAATAGTGGTAAGCCAGTCTACCGATGCCACTCCCTGAGGGGTTGTTTTTTTGTACACATAACATTTATTTATTGTTTTCATTGTTATTTTAGCCCAAAAAACCTATGATCTATAAAATTATAGGCCTAAACAATAAGTTATTACTTCATAAATTTTATTCACAATTTTTTTATTTTTGACGCTTTTTTTTTTTTTTATAAAATTACTCCTTTTTTCTCGGCAACGGTGTATATACTTACCACCAGCATTTTGAAACTGACCCCTTAAAAATTAAAAAAACGTATTTAAAAAAAATATTTTTCGGCGATGACTACCAAAATTTCATGATTTTCCCTCCCTTACAAGAGTAATACCGACGAAAGGTGATGGGGTGTTGTATTAAGTTGATGGGGTGTTTTAGATCGCCCTGCTGACCTTGACCCTGTCGTGCGCCCTGGTAGTGGCCGCGCCTCACGTTAAGGGACACCAGGCACACCACGTGGAGGAAGAGCATCGCATGGAGGAAGACCACGTGAGTAAACCGGCACTACATTCATCTCACCTTTTCCTTTTTAACTCGTCAATGTGACAGTATCAGTGAAGATGTATCAATGTGTTCTTGGACGGCGTAAGTGATTTGAGAAGTAGTCATTAACGTTTAAAAATGGAGCATCTAAAAGCTATATGATATATGTTGCCTTGAAAAAAATAATCAGTTGAACTTGAGTGCCCTTGGCTCCTACTTTTTATACTGGAACAAAACAACTACACTTACACTAATATGTCAATACTGGAATCAATATCATATCCCTGTCAGACGGTCACGAAACATAAATAATTCCCTTTTGACCATTGACTTCTTGATCTAGGTGCCCGTTAGGGCGCCGCAGCCAAGCCGCGGTGCGCTACACACTCAAGCACCTTATACAGCAAGCAGAGTTGGGGTGATTTCGAGGTGTTACCCAGCCGTCATGTAACGTGATGTGAACTTGAAAACTATCACAATCGAGGGGATTTAGGTTCCTGACAACACATGCCAAATTTTATTGGGGTACGACCATTCCTTCTTGGTGAAAAAATGGCTTGAAACATGCTCAAAAAAAAAAAAAAAAAAAAAAAGCTACTGCTACTACTGCAACAACTGCTACTGCTAACATCTAATTCGTCAGTTTCAATTGGCCCGCGATTCTGACCAGACGGGTGGGGCAACAATGTTCGTATTTTACATGGACATTAAGGTTATAGTAATATAGTCTCTTTTGAAAAAAAAGTTGAAAATGTTTTCTGGAAGGCTTCCAAATAAAGGTTTTAAAATAAAACTTATACACTAGGCATTAGATCAACAAGTAACTATAGTTACTTGACGCAAAATTTAAAATGTCCGCCATTTGTTTACGTATCGCACTTTCCCGCCTTACTCTGCTTGTACCGTCAACAAGTTCTATGTGTAAAACGAGAAAAGTTGTCATTATACTCTCATAAAACAAATCAGAAACCGTCCCTGACCTAGGCCCAGATGTAGAAAATTCACTGCCTCCTAGATGTTCGTCGTGGCTCCTCGTTCATTTTCATCAACACTCAACAGACATTCTTGTCAACAAAGGGAACAGACAGGAGTCGGAGTCGATGTCACGCGCCTGGCTGGACGAACTACCCGCTCTTCAATGTGAACAGAAACATAGTTTGTAGCCACGACGAACATCTAGGAGGCAGTGAGAAAATTATTTATAATACAACAGTGTAGGTCTAAAGTTCCATTAGGCTATAGGACTAGATAAAATTAATACTTTCATTACATGTTTAACAAGCTTAGCCAACCCTAGACCAGCACAACCTTGTTCTGACACACTTCCCGCACAAATAACTAGTTTTGATTACTAAAAGCCTAATGCAGATAAACAATAGTATGATTGTCCACCTAGGCTATACAAAAATGTTCGGAAATAATACACATAACATTCTTTTCTTTTTAGCCATGTTTAGCCATGATCAAAGTCAGCTTGCTGCTACACACAATGTCGAAGCAAGGTGTCAAATATGAGCGTGCTCATCTGTTTGTTTACATAATTGCAACAATCAAATCATTTCATGCAACTCTTCTTTCGATTGGCCCGTGTTCATGAAGGCACTGCCATCTAGAATAAATATAGAACGTTTTCGAGCTCTTTGCTACGCAAATCTTTTTAAAGTGTCTGGATTTCGTGAACCTCACCCCATGTGAATAACAGCAATACTCTTTCAACTCACAACCCATGACGTTTTCCACGATACCGTTCAAGAATACCAATTCCTTCGAAAACGAACAGGGCTTCGTTTTCAAATTGCGTTTTCAACTCATCTCCCACGAACTCAAGAATTGGGGTACAGTCCTTATACCGTCGTTATACCATGGTTATACCACCTATACCCAGGATGTACATAAATCCGGGTCTAGATATTTTACATCCTATTGTTATTGCTAATACCATAGAAATTAAATCAACTTTGATAAAATTATTATATTTTAACAAATAATTTTACAGTGAAACTTGAAAAAGTAATGAGATCACACACATAACAAAAACTTGTAGAAATACAGCCAAACCTTACACACTCAAAAGAAATGAGATCTAAAAAAAAGTGCCAAGCTCATCTTCCCTTCCACATTTGTACATTCTTAATTCATAAACGTACAGTGTCCCATAACAGCATCCTCGAAAAGCTTGGCAAAATAAAATTTGCATGTTATTACGTTTAAATTAATTAGAAAAAAGATCTTGGTTGAACTATTACGTTTAAATTAATAATCGCAAATTCTATTTTGCCAAGCTTTTTGAGGATGCTGTTATGGGACACTACGTTTATGAATTAAGAATGCGCAAATGTGGAAGGGTAGATGAACTTGGCACTTTTTTTAGATCTCATTTCTTTTGAGTGTGTAAGGTTTGGCTGTATTTCTACAAGTTTTTGTTATGTTTGGACATACCGGTACAAGAAAACGCAACTTAAAAGTCTTTGACAGACAAGCAAGCGAGCCGTGATTTATGTTTTAGAGTTTTTTTTGTTATGTTTTTTATTTACTTTTATATTATATTTTTTGTTTATAAATGTGACTCACCGTGACGGTTTTAAAACTTTCGATTTCTTGATTAAGTTAGTAATTCCCACAGTGTGTTTAAGTTTGTATATGTATATGTTTATCGTTTCATAAGTTTTGTTTTATTACATTCGTATGTATGCATAAATATAAATAAATAAATAACAACAAATCATATTATTTTGTTATTTATATTATCATAATAACAATGTACTTATACTGGTTTATTTTTGATTTGATTTGATTTATTTATTTTGCGTCTATCCCATTCAGACTTAAAAAACTGATTTTCAAAGGAGGACAACTAAATAAATCTAATTAAATAGATGCAGACACAACAATGAACTAGTAATGGACAACGTACACTAAGTGAGATTGATTATTAATGTTTATAGAATATGTCTGACCGTATATTCTATTTATTTGTAGCACCCCGAGTACGAGTTCAAGTACGAAGTGAAGGACACCCACACTGGCGACATCAAGGAACAACATGAGGTATGGTTAAACTTTTATTTTAAAACCTTATTCACCAACAAAGTGAGATCCTAGGTATCAAACAAGACGCTAGATTATTAGGTCCAATTATTACTAAAATCTTACAAGATTCGAATTCTCATGCTCTAAATTTCAAGATGTGTGCAGCCACAGCAATAACCGTAAATGACTCATAACACTAATTATTGGTATCTGTCTGGAATGCATCTAAGTCTGCAACGTTGATCGTCCAGAGCAAGCTGAACTAGAATCACTTATAAGATCGCTATGTATTTTTTTAAAGGGGCTAAAAACCCCAAAAATTATTTTTTACCACGTGATCTATAGCACAATACTACAATTAAATGACCGTTTAAAAAATTATATCTTGTAACTGTGATTAAGCACGATTTTTTAAAATTATTTTGATCCAGAAATTGGCGAAAATTGGTGTTTTGGAAAATTTCCTAAATCGGCTTTAACCTGCTTCATTTTTGGTCCACATAGATACTAGAGCATAATACCAATCTAAAATGCCCCTTACCCTTTATAACATCGTGTCTTAAAACTGTGCCTAAATATACCCTCAAACACGCAAATACATGCATTCCAAAATCACACCCCATCTTGGTAATCAGCATATTTTGACCGAACTACTTGCCCAAATTACAAAACAAAATATAGAGAATTTACAGAAAAGGCTGTCGAGTACGTCAATAATGGCTAATATTTTTTTGGATCAAAATCCTCCAAGGTCACGGGGCATAAAGATCGTCCCCATGTTATTTCTTATGGGAGATTTTTGCCGATGGGACCTAGCTCGAAAAATGTCATGTTTGACAATTTTTTGGGAGGTCATGGTGGCCCCAATAATTTTTCTGTTAGTTGCTAAATTCATTTCTTGGTTAGCCTGAATGAAATATTTTTTGAGTTTAGCGGTTAAATACCCCTTTAAGCATAAGGATTAGCATAATATAAGATTATTCAATTTAAAATTATTTTATCATAATATAAACCACTGATGTGGTACCAATGAGATAAAAGACGACAAACAGATGAAAATTTTATATTATTGACGAATGGACCAAAATGTAACGTAATTGGGGTTAATTGTTAAATACTTGGCGTGTGACTTGTCGATTTACTTAAATCTTTGCTTCTTTGTGGAATGAAACAGCATCAGCAACTGTTCTATATTTATTAGAATAAAATATGTTAACAAAATTGTATTTTTCTGTGGCCACATTGCAATACATGACCATCAATCACATTAGAGAAACAATAGCAAAACTGTAATGTACGGGAAGTGGTTAAATAAATATCATTTGTATAACAAATACTTATCAACCTCTTCTATCCTCAGGTTCGCGACGGCGACCACGTGAAGGGACATTACAGCCTGGTCGAGCCCGACGGCACCCGTCGTGTGGTCCACTACACAGTAGAGGGTAAGAGCGGGTTCCAGGCCGTCGTCACCAACGAGGGACACGCCGCGCACCCTGGCAAGCACGGCAAGCCTGAGATCCATCAGGTTCAAGAACATATCAAGCCTGAGATCCATCAGGTTCAAGAACATGTCAAGCCTGAGATCCATCAAGTTCAAGAACATGTCAAGCCTGAGATCCATCAGGTTCAAGAACATATCAAGCCTGAGATCCATCAGGTTCAAGAACATATCAAGCCTACAACCCATCATGTTGAAGTACAACCACCGAGCATGTCCCCGTTGTGAAGCATGTCAAGCCTACAACCCATCATGTTGAAGAACATACCACCGAACATGTCCCCGTTGTGAAGCATGTCAAGCCTACAACCCATCATGTTGAAGAACATACCACCGAACATGTCCCCGTTGTGAAGCATCACCAGCCTGCAATCCATCATGTTGTACCCATTGTGAGGGGTGACCAGCCTTTAATCCCATTGTGAACCAAGACCAACCTGCAATCCATCATGTTGTACCCAATTATTTCCAAGCAACATCATTAACTAATTTCAGTCCATATCCGATGCTTAAGGATGCTTATATCCCAAACCATCAAGAAAAATTGTGAATTCTTCTATTGTTATCAAAGATACACAATTTTCTTTTAATATCTCACTTCAAAGCTGAGATAATATTAATATGTACCTTCCTTGTTATTTTCATCAGTTCAACATAGATTACTAACATTCGTTCCATAGATCATACGGGATCAATGTCTAAAGTTAAAATGTATTCTTTTGTTAAAAAATCATAACCCAAAATTTATAAGATTAATTATTTCCATTGTGAAGTCTGTTGTTTTAATAAATAAATTACACACAATCCTGAATATGTCATTGTTTGTTACCAAAATATGGAAAATATTCATTTGGCAAACCACTCATAAACATACATACATTTTTGTAAATATAACTTTTTCTTACATCTTGATAAATTATGTATGAAGTGGTCCTTTCTCTTTAGTTCATAGGTATCACGTTAAAGTGATATTTTATTTTGAAGGTTTAAAGACTTCGCCGTTGTTTAAAAAACTATCTTAAATTCATGAGAAACGAAATTCATTTATCAACAACTCCAAATTTTGGAACTGTCTCCCTCCACTAGATCATTTCAAAGTTGTTCCCCAGAATAATATTCTTTGTGGCAAAGTCATATCAGAACTGACCTTCTGTTTCGTGTACTGAGTCAAGATCGTAATTACCTATATAATAGGTTTTAATGACTACAGCTATAACTATATAATAGGTTTTAATGACTACAGCTATAAAATTACTTTTTAGCTTACCATATTCAAAACAAAATTGTTTGTCTTATCTAGTGATAGATAGTTTAATAATGTAATATAACTATGTCTAATTTATTTAACTTTTTTAATAGAAAATAACCCAATGCCATTTGAGCTTCTCTCAACGTGAATGTTAATGAATAAGGCTATTCGATGCGATAAGTGGTGAACAATGAGGGTGAATGATGATCACAAACACCCATGCTTTATGTATGATTCAAACCTACGTCCTTGTAGAGCCATACACTTCGAAGCAGCGCCCTAATCGTATGTGCCACTGCGAAGGGCGAAAGTGGTAAAGATATATTTTAAAAAAAATATATATATATATATCATATTTTTTTATAAGTTTTATAATAATATGTCTTAGTTCTTTTTAAGTTTTTCCCTTCTTTGCTAAATGCTGTAAGATTTTAAAAAGACCTTTCTTAAATTTAAAAGTTATGTGGACACGTAGCTTCAAGAACGTAAACCTAGATGCATGGCATATTCTAGGCATAGTAGATGCATTTTCATTTCCGCCATTCAACCTTATCTGCAAGCATTCGTTTCCAACGATTTTATATAAACTTCCTATAAAACGCTGCAAATTAAATTAAGAAGTTTACCGCTTGGATCGTAAAACATTTATAGATAGTGTTTGGTCAAAATTAAACGAGTTCATTAGTTTTTGATAGGCAATAAAACTGAGTCTCACGGTAAGCTTAAAGCTGGTCCTGGATTCATAATAACAGGTAGTTGCTAAAAGTGTGCTAAAATCATTCAAAACTTCTTGAATTTGAAAATGTAACAACTGAAATCAGCTAATCCAATTCGGTCAGTGAAAATTGGAATTACTTACCATTGACAATTTTGTAAACAAAATCTACATATAAACAATGCCACTCAGGACTGATTTACAACCACTTGTAAAATAATTGATTAACTAAGCTTAATGTCTACCGTAACGAAACAAAAGTGTATTTTTAAAGAAACTTAAAAACTAAATGCCATGTTAAATAATATCCACATTGTGTAACGAGCTGTTATACCGACCATTTAATCGTTTAATGGCCTATTAATTAACTGTTTTTTGCGCAGTCAGCGCCATATTGATTCGCATGTAGCCTAGTATACATGTCATAGTTATAACTGGAAAACTTACATACTCTGATAAAAGATTAGACAAAACTTATATTCAATTAATCCGGACAAGATGTATTACTGTCGCTAAACTTAATGTGCCAATTTGAAATGACGTAAACAACATAGCATCGATCATTGTGGTTTGTCCCTCTATAATCAAAATGTGTAATTGCATTAATTTAGTTACGCTTGTAATGGTAAGATTGTAAATCATATTAACTGATATCTTATGTTTGACTATAATATGTAAATGTGGATATATCTGCATGTCATGAGTCTTTCTCCCATCTCTCTCGACATGACAGTCTTGCTTTTTTAAAGGCAGGACGAAAAAAATTCATCGTTGGTTTGCACAAATATAACAAAATTTACTTGTATAGTTTTGACGAAAAAATGGTGGTTTGTGGAATTGTGTTAGCCGTAATGTAAGACAGTAACTTAATATCAATTTTCCGTCAATAGATTTTGGTATTGGTTTCGGGTCACGAGAGTAACATATTTTATATGATCTAGCTTGAGTGTGAATGCTCTTTTGCAATTGGTGCTATTGGTCTATGAACAGTGTTGGGTCAGTTCTTTTTTTAAATGAACTTTCTAAAAGTTCAGTTCACAGCTCAAATAATGAACTTTTAAAAAGTTCAAGTTCTTTTAAAACCTAAAATTTTGAAAAGTTCAAGTTCGTCTAAAATATGAACTAAGTTCGTTTAAAAGTTCTTTTGTAAAAAAAATCACTATTTTATTATAGGTTGGCGAGAAATGAAGAAAAACATTAAGGTCGTGCGTGTATCACTTTTTCAAGTAGAGTTCAAGTAGTTAACAAAAATCTTCAAATCTATAAGTTGATCTTGTATTTATGTAGGCCCTATCTAGGCAATCTATAGGCAATCTAATTACCAAATAATTTTTTTGCTTCAATGCATTAGCATAGCCTTTGCAAGTGGCCAAAATAATTCTCCATTACTACCCATTTTACTAGGTACAAGCTAGTTAAATTCAAATCTGTCTATACCTACACAAGTGCAATCACCCCCCAACAAAGTAAGGAGCAAGCTACACAACTATTGATGATGTTAATAGTTCCATCTAAAATATATTCTTGCATATGCCACTGCAGTCTAACGCGTAATCTACTGTCAAGTGTCAACATAAACATTGGAAGCTTCGAGCTGAGACCTTGCTTGATAGCCTACCAGTGCTAAACTTTATTTCTCAATGGCTAAACTGATGAGCTGACATGTAAAGCGCATGACCAAGTAGACCAACCGACCAGCTGCTGTGACAGTCGCAAGATAAAAAAAAATGCTAGCCACCCGGAAAAACTATTCACAGATGTTGTTTTCGGTAATAAATTGTTTGGAATTGATTTATGATGATGATGATAATAATAATAATAATAAGAAGAAGAGAAGAAAAGAAAGAAGAAGAAGAAGAAGAAGAAAGAAGAAGAAGAAGAAGAAGAAGAAGAAGAAGAAGAAGAAGAAGAAGAAGAGAGAAGAAGAAGAAGAAGAAGAAGAAGAAGAAGAAGAGAACAATACGACTTCCAGATTAAATTTCAAAACTATTATTACGCACACGAAGCACTAAGATGGGCTTCATGTTTGTCAAAGAAGTTGCATTAAATATAAAATTCGAGCTCTGCTGGTGGTCTAGTAGCAGAGTTTGACGGGGGGTGGAGGGGGGGCGTGTTATAGATCGCGATCTTCCCACGGCTGACGGCGGTCGGATGATAGTTGAGCTGTCTTTGATCGTGTTGATGATTTGTATTACATTCTCGTCGACCAGCTTGTAAAATTACAGCAGATACTTCTTGGCATTTTAGGCTTCTAAAATTTATTTGTTTCCAAATTAATTAGCGTGCATCTTTTTAACTAAGTTAGACTTCGTGAATCGTGCGTGACCTTGTCAAAATCAGCTGAACGTACGTCAACGTAGCCAAACGATGGAACAACGATTTGTTATTGTTTTTAGCGTCGACGGCGGCGAGTCGACGGCTGCTCGACGCACGAAAAGAACTTTCAAATGAACTTTCTAAAACTGAAAAGTTCGTTCTCGAAAAGAACTTTTAAAAGTTCAAGTTCATTCATTTAAAAAAGAGTAAGTTCACTGAAAAGTTCTCAAAAAAAGAACGCGTTCACGAGAACGCGTTCTTCTTAAAAGTTCCTTCCCCAACACTGTCTATGATTAACTGGCTCAATCGTCGCGTACCCAAAATTTGATCGGGGTGGTAATAGGGTGAAGCCGATAAATTGTATACTTTGATTGTAATAAGCTAAGGATAGAAAAGGTATGTACCATACATGCAAGTAGTGAGGTATTCATAACATTATTATATTGTTATGATTATGTTGTTGTGACTTTCATGTAGCGCCATTGATAACAAAAAGAAGCAATCTTTTATAAATATTATTTATTTTCAAACAATAATGAAAAGCGAACAGTCATGATGATGGTGAATTAATGGATTCTGAATTAGGTATCCATGAACAAGATATATAATAATGAAATTAATGATGTTGTGTTCAACACAAATCGCAGACGGGTTAACGACAATATGTCAAGTTGGTTGTAACATCTCTGCCTAGAAGTGAGGGGTTGACGGTGAAGATGAAGTGATAACTGGTAACAACATTTCCTAATTTAATATTGGTTTTGGTTGTTTCCATGTCCGTGACCAACGGAGATGGACTGGTAAGCATAGGCTGGCTCATGATGTTGCTGGGCTGGTGCGTGAGAGTAACATGGGCTGGACATGCTTCACAACGGGGGCAACATGTTGGGAGATGGACTGGTAAGCATAGGCTGGCTGCGCATGATGCTGCTGGACAGGTGCGTGCACATACTGGACGTGCTTTACGGGAGCAGCGACAGGGTGCGCGGCGTGTCCCTCGTGGGTGACGACGGCCTGGAACCCGCTCTTACCCTCTACTGTGTAGTGGACCACACGACGGGTGCCGTCGGGCTCGACCAGGCTGTAATGTCCCTTCACGTGGTCGCCGTCGCGAACCTGAAATAGAAGAGGATGATAAGATAAAATATTGTCATCATTCAGGACGAAATTGCCATAGAATGTTTTTATGATTATAATATGTTATTTGAAAATGAAGCGAATCAATTCAGTGTTTGAGCAACTATTTTGTTGTTCACAACTGTTTTCTGTTTTAGCTCTCGTAATCACAATTAAGGATTTTTTGAGAATAATCATATTGACTTATAAGTGACATTAACAAAGTGATTAACGATATTAAATTGTGTTAATGTACCTCATGCTGCTCCTTGATGTCGTGAGTGTGGGTGTCCTTGACTCCGTACTTGAACTCGTACTTAGGGTGCTGAAATAATTAGAATACATTAGTGGATGATCTCATATAATACTGTAACGTGTGCTATAACAGCCTTGATGACAACATTAAAAAAACTATTTATTCACACTAGTTATAACAATTCTTTCAAAGCAGCTATGAATCAATGTGTCATGATAATTTAATTAATTATTTGGGAAACACCCATGTAGGTGAAATTTATAATAATTGCTCATACAATCCATAAAATTAATAATATAAATCCCAACCGGACTGTGGATTTTTTAAATAACTTAACTTCACTTAATTAAATAATATTATGTTCCACCAAATGTAGCTGTTGTTTAGGTACTAACTACCAATTCCCACTCTGTCATAATATGATGAGTTAACATGGAGTATGGGAGTGAGGGACTTAGGTTAAATTCAAGCCGCAGAAATGAAATTCTGAAGGTTCTGAAAATTGGAAGGAGAGAATAAATGAGAGAAGAGATCATGACAGAATAGCCAACGTCAACCAAGAAAACTGGTGGCTATCAACCTTCCGTTCTGACTATTATGTTAAGACTTAAGTTTTGAAACATTGTAACATTATTATCATGTCCATGGGCTCGGTTCGAACCCATGCCCATGTATTTCGAGTACTTTATTACACTAACCGAGTTGGTTATTGCTGGACGATTGTAACTTTTATATTTGGATTCAATGTTGATTGATAGCTTACAATTAATTTAAACATATTTCTGAAACATGGTTATTAACATTGATTAGCCCTAATAGTCATTTGCATCGTCTTCATTTTGGCGCCCACTGGGCTCACTTCTTTGTTTTATTGATGGATTGATTTCTATAAAATTGATGATACTGATTGGGACATTTTTATAAGCATGGTGGATTATGATAACATTGTTGGAATGTGCTGCATTGGCAATTACATAATGATAATGGGAACAAGTCAAGTTATTATTTAGTTTATTATTAATGCTGAAGGTTCTGTGAAAAAATCATTACAATTGGATGAAGCATGTATGCCTAGGTGTTATAAGTCGAAGAACTTTTTTAAAAATCGAAAAAATTGTAAAATTGCGATTTTCATGAGAAATAATTTTTTGATTGCGCTCAAAAACGTGGCAGTTTCGAAGGCCTCCACAAAATTTCATCGCAATTGGAGTATTGGTTTCGGCGGAATCGTGTTAACAAACACATAAAAATACAAACAGAAAAAAAAAACATTCCGGATTTTTTTCTCCAGTGTAGTTATATGAAATCTTCACGTCGCTCGCTACGCTCATCCAATTAATATATTCTTGTGAAATTTGAGCGCAATCGAAAAATTATTTCTTATGAAAATCGCAATTTTACGATTGTTTTCTACTTTAAAAAAATTCTTCGACTTATAACACCTACATGCTATATCTGATTGTAATGTTTTTTCACAGAACCTGAATTTTATGAATTAATATATTCGTTTGAAATTTGAGCGCAATCAAAAAATTATTTCTCATGAAAATCGCAATTTTACGCTTTTTTTCTTTTTTACAAAATTACGCTAATCCAACAACGCGCCTGAAAAAGCGTTTGCGAAGCTTCCTAGTTTAAAGACATACTGTTTCACTTGAATTCATTTAAAGCGTAACGTTGAAGGAGTCTAAAAGTAAAAGTTAATTAGTATGCGGTGTGCACTCACGTGGTGTTCCTCCATATGGTGTTCCTGGTGTCCGTACTGAGGCGCAGCTAGGGCGCAAGCCAGGGTCACGGCCAACAGGGCGATCTACAACAACACGTCATTATATTAGGCACAATTTCAAGGTAGTGGTCGCTGGCAACTCATTGTCATTCAAGACACAGAGTAAGGCCCGAATTCATAGTCGACCCTTTGGGGATACAAAAAGGTGCGTGCCTCCCAAAGGGTTCCCCTAGCTGGAAACGGTATTCATAGAACTTACAATCTGAGAGGGCACCCTTTAGGAGGCTAAGGGGGATCAGATAACGTAAGGGAAGCAAGCCCTCCATTGGCAGTCTCCGAATACGACTTGTTAAGCCAACTTTTGGGAGCCCAAAGCGCGGGGGGACGTTTAGTCATGGAAACCGTAACTCATGGAAACCGTTACGGTTTCCATTGGGACGACTATGACTTCGGCACTATGTCAATTTATTTCCATTTTGTATGTAACTTAAATAAAGTAAACTTTTAAAAACATTTTTGAGGAAAACCTGTCCGTGCAATTATTTTATTCTCCTCTTTTGGGTGGCTACCTATTTGGTGTGAAAATAGTTAGAATCTAATCTTCGAGAACAATATCACCGACAGCAAAATAAAGGCTGCTACATTGAAATGTCGTGATGGAGGTGCCGATTACACAAACATTATTGTAGCAAATCAAACCAGCGTGTCAAAACGTAAATTATTTTAAACATGTTTGTAGCAAATAAATTAAGAACGTTCACTGCAGCCAACACAGTGTTGGTTTAACCATAATATATAAGAAACAGTGAAAGAAGGCTGCCATTTAATATTTACTATTTATTTATTTTTTCATTTAATTTATTTTTATCTATTTAAGAATTTATGTTATTTACCTTGATAGCTGCCATTGTTGTGTGTGGAGCTCGCGGTGTTGCTTTGGTAGAGGTGAGTGTTGGTTTGAGGGTGATAAGAACATGCCTGGCTTTTATATCTGTGTGCCAGTCGGAAGTAAGGGGACATGCTACTGTTGTATAAGAGCCCTGATGCTGGCGCGAATATAATGTAACAATATTAACAATACATTCTCTAACATACAATCTATTATAAATAGTTATGTTCGAACGCGGACACATTCTTGTTTCTAATATATAACATATCTTATCACTAACTTACTGAAAAATATCATTATCGGCATTAAAAAGACTATTCACAACCCAACTCTTTGCGAGAAAACCAGGGGATAAATCCCTCGTATTACTTATGAGACAATAGTGATAATTATATTATTATTGTTATAACTTATTTTATAGCAAAATTGTAACAAATATGCGATATTTAAATGTCACTAACTTACTTATCGTGATTCGTAACGACAATCCACACATACAAAATGTATTTTGCCACAATTGATCCAAGATATTAATTTTTCAGAATAAACAAACATCGATAGATGTGCTGGGTATTCCATCATTATATTTAGAAAATTAATCATATTTTCTTTACAATGATGGCCACCTTGTTGAATGATGATTATAAAATATTGATGCCTTCACAAATTTGCTGGAGTCAGCAGAAATGATTGTGTAGTGAGAAGTTATAAAACAATGAGATTAAGACAAGTGTGAAGATAAAAGATCCAACATTACATAAGCCTGTTTTTTCTTTTCGAATTAAATATCATACTTGGTACAGGGCTAATTGTGATTGAAAACATTTTTAAATATCAAGAAATCGTTGTCAAGTACATTTTGAAAACACATTTGTGTCAATTTAATACTCCACTTTGGATACTTTTATTTTAAATAGACTCATATTACATCGAATCAATTAGATCTAGAAAAAAAATAGGGAAACTCTTATTCATTTCCATTGTCTAACAACCTACTAGAGCATAAAATCCAAATCTGTGTATTTGGATTATTTAACAACAATGTGATTGAATGAATTTGCCGTCAAAATTTAACCCGTCAGTACTTAGAGCCTCTGGATCTACTCTCAATCAATATGTCCTTAAAGAGGGCTTGCTTAAAAACGGTGTAATAATATATTTATTTTAAGTTTAAAAGTAAGAAGAGTTCATGTTACAATATTTACAACATTCAAGTGGATAGCAACTCTTTATTTTACAATAACGTTTCAAAAATTATTAAAAATTATTTCCGTCATCAGGTTATTTTGAAAAACCAAAAATATTCTTTTCAAAAACATTTCAAAACAAACAAAAGACAGTCGCCAAGGTAGAATAACATTTCACATTTGTTTACACACATGGAAGTTGACAAAAACAAGGTGATACACACAAGAAGGCTATTTACTATTTACTATCGGAATACTAATAGGAGTAAAATAAGTACTCGTCTGGCTTATTATTTCCGAAACATTGTTTTTATTGTAAAATAAAGAGTTGCAATCCACTAATTTAAAAAAATATATATTGTTTGTAATTGTGAATGAATTATTTGTAAATATGTAATTAGATACATAAAAAGTATGTGGCCTTGTTACGGAAGTGAATTACATTTGTACGCTAGTTAGGACGCAGGTTGGAAAGTCAACAGTCGTTGCAATCTACGGCCATCAATTATACCCATAAATTCGTTTGGAATAGTCTCTGCATTCTACACATAACAAAACCATCTTTAATTCTAAAATGACAGAACAAAATCACAACCTCTTGAAGGTCAAATTTCGAGCTCGCTTGCACTTTAAATAAATAACTACCTGTTATTACGAAATCAAATCCAGTTCTAGTCTTTGTTACTGATATTACACAATTTTATTGGCCATTAGGAAGTTTAGAAGCCGGTTTATGCAAATCGAGCCTACTGCATGACGGTGCCATGACAAACATTTGCTTAACTGAAACTGAATGTAGTATTGGCGATTGTATCAATTAATCAATCAATCAAATTGCATACTTCTAAGTTCTAAAGACCTTTTTGGATGAAAGATTATGTGATGGAGAAGGGGCGAATGACTTTAAATAATGGGGGTGGGAAGAAGAGGGGTTGAGGGGGGGAGGCGAGTCTTTTAAAACATTATTGTCTTCGGGTGCCATTAACAACAGCGTTGATTATAGTTTCTATTTTGAAGATAATAAATTATAATAAGGGGTGGCCCTAACCATCTGTATTAATTTTTACTTTACTTTAATTTGTATTGTACTTGTATTTATGAAAAGAATATTCTAAGTAGTAGCGTAGGCCTACCCAAGAAATGATAACTTTGGGTTGTGGTCGGCATTGTTAAATCAGTACGGCGTCTGGACAAAGCCCTACCCCAGTAACCACTACCACTTATTGTCGAAGGCGATACGATTTGTGAATTTGCATTTTTTAAATTGTAATATCACGTTTAAAAAAATAAAATGACGTAACAGTTGACAGTAATAATTGATTGTGCAATCAAAATTACGACAACTATGTCACGTTGAAATGCTTATTGACCCGGAAATTATAGAGTAAATATACGTAAAGAAATAACCAGGACCACATGTTATATACACAATTATTATGTTTTTTTTAGCACAAAATAGAACGGTGAATGTTTTTATTGCCCTTTGTTACATGATGTATTTTTTTTTACACGAGGCCACTACATCAATATGTTTAACCTAAAGATTGTTGAGCGAGCGTAGCGAGCGTCTCCACTTGACTCTTATGGCTCGAATGTCTGTTTTTTCTGTTACTGCTTCGGTACAGGTCGCACCGTTTCTCTGATCGACCTGAAATTTTGCACACATGTACATACCACCTATGCGAGTTGCTGTATAGTTTTTGAACAAAATCCGATCGTTGGTTATAAAAAATAAAAAACAAAAAACAAAATAAAAAAATAAATATGTTCCGATCGTTATGAAATTTTGCAGGGTCAATAAGTACAACATTTTCTCCTATTTTACAAATTTTCAGGTAAATCGGTCAAGACCTTAAAGACTTATTGGCAGGGTATGTAACATTATGGGAATGTCGTACTCGGGTCGTGTTGCACGTACCTGTGCTCGCTCAACAACGCGACGGGACTTTAGCGTTTTCCTAGTAATGTACACATGGCCCAACCTCCCCTCCCCTCCCCCGAAACATAACGAAATACAGGTTAACTAAAAATATAATGCAGTCATCGGGCTATATTGGCTGGGTGGGTCCATGACTCCATGTGGTGTTCAAAATTTTGGTAGCCTCTCTATTTCTATGCAATTTCGATGGACTATATCTTGCAAGAAAAATTATTCAAATAATACAATTAGACTAGCACTGTTTTTAAACAATAATAAAATAAGTTAGTTAAAGTCGTACTGATCTTAATTTTGTAATCTATGTCCATGCTGACTATAATTCTTACGAAAGTTAGAACCTTTAAAATTTATACCACTTTTGATTTTACGTAGCGTTTTGTGAGAAGTAATTATAATCAGGAATGTGTGCGTGGTTTTAAATATGGTTATAGTCCTTTGTTTTAAAATCATTGTTATTCGTGTTTTATACAATTACATTCCAGGGTAAGACCAATGATTAGACCAAAGATTATGAAGCCCTATTAGACCAAGTTAGACTGATCGTCGCTCTTAGCCTCATTTAGCTTATTAGCCGCAATGAGCTATCGTTTGACCAATATTTGCAATTAAGACTTCACTTTTCACGGTAATTTGACGAATACATTCAATGCAGACTTAAATTTATTTATTAGTTCACTCAAATACAGCATTGTTGCATTTTGACATTGGTATAGACAAAAATACATTTAAAAAACATCAAAACAAAAAACATATCAAATCCAAAAATATAAATTTAAAATATCAAAATTGACCACCAACGGAGTTTTCACATAGGCCTATACACGTAATTTCAATCCCTGTATAGATTCCAACATAAATAATGTTAAATAGCTCTCCTCTTGGTCCTTCATTGTCATTTTTTTTAGAATTCAACTTCTTTGAGATTGATCAGCTGTTTATATCTTTGCTCTTGCAAGTCTTATTGCCTGATTCTTTTTTCACGATGATCATTAAAATAATATTGAAAATATTAAAAGTCAAAACTGAGAATTTATAAAATTATTATAAAGGTTTAATTTAAACTTTAGATAACGATACCTCAGGTTCTTTTCTGTAGCTTACACAACGTTGAAAAGATGAATCGCGATAAATTTTGTTTACAAACGATGAAATCAATTTTTTGAAGCTGACTCTCCCAGAAGTGTGTAAGCATTTTCTCACCGCCAAAAATAAAACACTTTAATTAAATTTCAATTTAATTTAATTTTTAATGTTTCTTATAAAGGTACCTATACCTAATAATGGTAATTGTTATCATTATGTTATTCGACCTCGGGTCAAAGTGAGTGCATCATTGTCTTGCTTTTTATCATGTCTATATGTATATATTTTTATTCGTATTTACCCACTCAGTCACAGAACTGATTTTTAGTGGGGGACATTAAATTGAAATCCTACCAAGTCAGCCCTGTAGTCGCCGACACCATCGACGAGCGAACAATGACCAACTTGATACCGGCATATATTTAAGTAGAAAACACCGATCAATCAAGTTGGACACGATTCCACGGGCGGACGTCACCAGAATCACAAAGGCTGATTCTGAACAACCTTAAAATTTATTATGTGCCTCGTTGCTAGGACGGCTCCAAAGTAACCATACTTTTATATTTATGTTTATTGAGCGAGCGTAGCGAGCGTCTCCACTTGACTCTTATGGCTCAAATGTCTGTTTTTTTTTTGTTTTTTTTGTTTTTTTGTTTTTTTGTTTTTTTTTTCTGTTACTGCTTCGATACAGGTCGCACCGTTTCTCTGATCGACCTGAAATTTTTTACACATGTACATACCACCTAGGCGGGTTGCTGTATAGTTTTTGAACAAAATCCGATCGTTGGTTATAAAAAATAAAAAAATAAAATAAAAAAATAAAAAAATAAAAATGTTCCGATCGTTATGAAATTTTGCAGGGTCAATAAGTACAACATTCTCTCCTATTTTCCAAATTTTCAGCTAAATCGGTTAAGACCTTAAAGACTTATTGGTAATCATAATTCGAAAAATGATGTTAAAAAATGAAGGAGGCAGTGAAGATACAAAGATACACTTTAGAAGGCATGACGTGAAATTAGTACAATGCAAAGATGTTGAAATAGTATAAAGTGTACAATGTCAATATCCAGTTAGGCCTACAGTTTGTGGTGGGCCTAATGGGAATGTCGTACTCGGGTCATGTTGCACGTACCGGTGCTCGCTCAACAACGCGTCCAAATGAGCGTTTCCTAGTTTATGTTTATGTTTATTGGGCGAGCGAAGCGAGCGTCGCCACTTGACTCTTATGGCTCGAATGTCTGGGTTTTTTTTTTTGTTTTTTTTTTCTGTTACTGCTTCGATACAGGTCGCACCGTTTCTCTGATCGACCTGAAATTTTGCACACATGTACATACCACCTAGGCGGGTTGCTGTATAGTTTTGAGGCAAAATCGTTCAAAAAGTTAAAAAGTTACATTAAAGTTAATCGAAAGTTTTTTTTAAAAACTAAACGGCGACAAAATCTGAGGTGGCCAAATCATTTAGAATGTCCGTCCGATCACGAATATGTTATTTTTATTTTGATCCGATAAGTAGTGTAGTCGGAAATTACATTATAACAAAGTCCCGTTACCATGGCAACGGAAAGTCGCTCAGCTTTTTTGGCTCATGATAGCGGTCGAACGGAGGCTCGGATCGAGTTGAAATTTTGACCATCCGCAAGTTCGTTCCCGATTGAATGCCATTAGTTTTGTGGCAAAATCGTTCAAAAAGTTATAAAGTTACATTAAAGTTAATCTAAAGTTTTTTTTTAAAACTAAACGGCGACAAAATCTGAGGTAGCCAAATCATTTAGAATGTCCGTCCGGTCACGACTATGTTAATTTTATTTTGATCCGATAAGTAGTGTAGATATTTTAACAAAAGTAACGTTACCATGGCAACGAAAAGTCGCACAAGAATGCTGGTCACTATGTACTGCCACCTAGAAGTAATCAAGAGTTAAAATAGTTTTCCCAAAGAAATGATGTCAAGGTCCTCTAGATGGCGGTGGATTTTATCCATTCTCTCCTATTTTACAAATTTTCAGGTAAATCGGTCAAGACCTTAAAGACTTATTGGTATGTTACATTATGGGAATGTCGTACTCGGGTCTTGTTGCATGTACCGGTGCTCGCTCAACAACGCGTCCAACTGAGCGTTTTCCTAGTATAAACATTGATAAAATGTAGTTTTTATAGTTCGTACTGTAGGTATATTAATTAATTTATTTATTTATTTAGCGTCTTTCCTATTCAGCTATAAAAACTGATTTACCAGGGAGGACAACTAAATGAATCTAACTATGTATAAATGCAGACACAATAATGAACTATAGCTAGAAATAGTAATTACAACAACAATGTATAATTAGATAATAATTTGTGTTGTTTAGTCAGGTTTATTATCCATTGTATTTCATTTTCATTCTTTCTATAAACACTGATAAAATAAGTTTGTTTGCCACTGATTTTTGGTGGAAAAAGCATCAACTTAATTCAATATAATAAATAATCAATCGGTTGAAAAGTTGGTGAGTAGGTTTGTGATCTAATTAGAAAATGTTTATGTCATTGTTACCTACTTTCATTTATTTATTTCATTTGAATATTATATTAAACAAGGAACTTGACAGTGCCAGGTTGTACTAGTTCAGAATAGAATGTGTGTTAGAGAATGCGTTGTCGATATTGTTACATATTGGCGCCAGTATTATAGGGTTCTTATACAACAGTCCAGTAGCATGCCCCCTTACTTCCGACTGGCACACAGATATAAAAGCCAGGCATGTTCTTATCACCCTCAAACCAACACTCACCTCTACCAAAGCAACACCGCGAGCTCCACACACAACAATGGCAGCTATCAAGGTATAAATCCAAAACATAAATTTATTAATTAATCACAGATAACAATAAAAATTAATAAATCATCAAATAAACAATCATTACTTTCAGCTTGTACAGTTCTCAATAAAAAAATACAAAAAAAAGTTATTATGTTACATTCATTTTTTATAGAAAAATCGGTATACAAATTAGCACATTGTACTTCATATGATGCCTAACTCGTAAATATAATATGAAAGCCTGTCTAAATTTTATTTAAAAAAAAATCATGAGATTCTAACAGAACATGTTGTTGTAGATCGCCCTGTTGGCCGTGACCCTGGCGTGCGCCCTGGCTGCGCCTCAGTACGGACACCAAGAACACCACATGGAGGCTCACCACGTAAGTTAATATGTTGTTTAAATTAATATGTCCTGTCTTAATTCTAAAATTCTTTACTTATTAGGATCGAACTATATATAATTAACAAATTTAAAATGAAAATCAATTTTTAATTTGTTACCTAAAATGAATTGTTCAAAATTGGTAATCAAAAAATAACCTTTATAGCTGTACATGTTATTAATTTTAAGTCGTCATGGTACATAACATATGTCTTTTTCTAATCCACAGTAAAAGTAGTAATTGGAACTGAATAGGTACTTAATAAATAATTACGGAGTTTGTAGCAACCCTTACTTCTTATACTTCATTACAATTTTTATAAAATATATAGACTGATTATATTAACGTATTAATTTTATCTATAAATATTACTATATACTCTTCTAAATAGTGTGACATTTTTTTTCCAGCACCCCAAGTACGAGTTCAAGTACGGCGTTAAGGACTTGCACACTCACGACATCAAGGAGCAGCATGAGGTATGTACAAACTTCTGTGTACTCATAATCAATAAATAATCCATCTGGTGTTTTCAATATTCATCATGTAATAATTTTTAAAATCAGCAAAACATTGCTTTCTGAGATTATAAAGACCCTAAAAATATTTAGTGTGGTGTAGTGTGGCTATAAGTTAAAGGTGCTTCAAGAAAATTGGTCTGATGCAAAGTTTCCGTCGTTATTCCACGACCCCTTGCACAATTTTTCTTTCTCTTATGGGTTATTTTTATAGATACGCCCAGCTCATATAAATCTAGCCAAACAAAAGTTTATACGTAGCCTGTATCCACAGTTAAATAGAACCAAGAATTATTGGAGGAGTCCATAGTAAGTATAGTAAACGTAGCAAACACTCGTATCTGACTACCCAGAGAAATAACCAAAGTTTTTTGTTTGTCGTTAGTTTATTGTTTGTTATTTTACTGTCTATCTGTTCACTCTCTACCAGAAAAAAGTTTATTCACATATTCATAACATTTTCAGGGACCTTAGAAATCTCTGAGCTTAGATATATGTTAAGTTTTCATTGTACAAACGAATTTCTTATGACTAGGAAAACGCTAAAGTCCCGCCGCGTTGATGGATGAGATTTTTAAAGTTTTTAGTTTGCGTGGGATATCTTTACTTTTGCAAGTGCTTTGTTTTGTTGCCTACGCATTGTAGGTGATTGTTGTCAAGTTTCTTTTGTTTCTTGTCAATTGGTATTATTTATCGTAAAAAACTTATATTAAAAGCTTTATTTCTATAGATTCTGGCTAACTTTTTCAACTTTTTCTTTCAAAAAGTACTACATCACCATAACCTTAATGTCCATGTATAATATGAACGTTGTAGCCCCACCCGTTTGGTCAGAATTGGCCCAAATGGCACGAAAATATCGCACAAAAAATAAAAAAACTTATATTTAAAGCTTTATTTCTATGGATTCTGGCTAACTTTTTCAACTTTTTCTTTAGGAAAGCAAAACATCACCATTACCTTAATGTCCATGTGAAATATGAACGTTGTAGCCCCACCCGTTTGGTCAAAATCGGCCCAAATGTCACGAAAATATCGCACTAAAAATCGAAAAAAATCGTAAAGTACGATATTCATGAGAAATATTTCTTCGATTGTACCCAAAAATGTAGCAAGTCTAAGTTCAGAGAAAAAGAAGGTCGTGTCAAATTTTCATCAAGATCGCATATGCCATTTTCCCGGTAGAGAGCGAACAAACAGACGGAAAACTAACAAACAAAAAAAAAAACAAACAAAAAAAAACACCCGAGCTAAATTTTTTTGGGGGTCGGTGAAATTGAAGTCTTCGCTTCGCTCATCAATAATCGTATGTTTTCTATTTTTTAAATATTTTTCCTACACTTTATTGTCTGTTAATTAATGCTTTACCTGACTAACAGCTTCTCTGATCTTAACAAAATTTTATGGGGCCCTTTTAAATCTCAAAATTTAGATATCCCACAGTTTTGACAGAAATCGAAAAAATATTTCTTCACGAGAATCGTACTACGACGATTGCTTTTTGTGTATAGCTAGGTCATATAGACTAATCTCGCTCATAAACTCGACTATAAGAAGCGTTCGCGGAGTGGTCCAGGTTTCTATGACAGTGACACCGTAACGTAAAAGAAACTGAGAACAACACTGTTTCACAATCAATATAGAAGCGGTGCACAATAATGGTTTTCAGTATTTAATTATGTATTTATTTAAAAATTATTAATTATTAATTAAATTATTTAATGAAGTATTTACTTTTGGTATTTACTCGTTAAAAAGAATCAGAGTAATAATTTTTTCTAAAAATATTGATTGCGATCGTACACAAAGTGCTAGGTTAATTTAAAACGTGATTAAAAGTTTTTTTTAATTATGGCAGACGAACAGGAACAGGATGTAGGATTTGGGAACAGAGTCCCACTTGTAGAGCGAGCGTTCCAGAGACAACGCTGTGCTGTGAAGGTTATAGCAGCGGGCGTTCAGACGAATGTGAGATATAAGAATTAATTAACCAGTAACTAACCTTCATTTTCTCCCATTAGACCCGCGATGGGGACAAGGTCCAGGGACACTACAGCCTGGTCCAGCCCGACGGCACCCGGAGAATTGTCCACTACACCGCTGACCACAAGAGCGGATTCAACGCAATCGTCACCTACGAGGGACACGCCGCGCACCCTGTCGCTGCTCCCGTGAAGCACGTCCAGTATGTGCACGCACAGCCTGCCCAGCAACATCACGAGCCAGCCTATGCTTACCAGTCCATCTCCCAACATGTTGCCCCCGTTGTGAAGCATGTGCAGCCCATCGTCTACTCTCACGCACCAGCCCAGCAACATCATGAGCCAGCCTATGCTTACCAGTCTATCTCCGTTGGCCACGGACATGGCAATGGTAACAACCAATTTTAAATTTTAGCTGTCGTTTTCATCACATACTTATTTCATCACTGTAATTTACCATCTCGTGTCAAAGTCGAGGTGTTACAACCATCATCCTGACTGCCATTACCCCCATCTTGTCCATCAAAGACAGTGAAGATTGTAGTCCAATAATGTCTTGTTCTCGTCTTCATAATCCATACAACTCGCCTTCATTATGACTGTATATTTTAGATTGTTTAAATAAATAATTTTTATAAAACAAAAACTTTGCTTTTCATTTATCTTCTATGCTTCTTTTCATTCACGATGCTTTTATTAATAGAACACCTCTATTTTATATTCTAGGATGAAAAACTGGGCTTTCATTTCTATATTCAGTAAAACTTTGTGCAATTAATGATAGCAATTATTTTTCCAAAGATAACTTGCCTTATAGTCAATACAGACAGAGCACCCAGTTTTGCACTTTTACAATATTTGCCCTTTTCACTCATTTTTTCAATCATTTGTGCCATCCACTGTAGCAGTCCACAATCAATGTGTTGCACACACATTATGTTCAAAGTTTCAGAATTTGTGCAACAAGTAAAGGGGTCACCACAGCCCATCACTTCAGCCAATCAGCGATATAACAAAATTGCATGGTAATATTACATTTTAAATACAATGTAAAAGTATATGATATAATGAGCACGAAATTGTAATAAGGTTAATTTCTAAATATTGTGCAAATGGATGGATTTTTTTAGATGCATAATAATATTTATTGAATATTGCGACAAAATTATAATAGTGTGTGCGTTAGCTATTCGTTGGAAGTTTTAAGAATAGCTTGTGTTTTTAAGATCATTTTGCTCATTGTAATATTCCTAAAGATTTACATAATTAAAATTATAACACATTAATTATCGTATTAAAATAATCATAGAAAACTAATTGGAGTAGGTAAATCTGACAGAGTCTTGCCAAAATTAAATAATCATTATTTTTAAAAATATAAATAATAAATATTCTGAATTATTTGTTAATATTTTAAATTGGTTGCACGATTTAGATCAAGTTTCTTGCTTCATATTTCTAGCTCCTGCAAAATCTCAAAAGTTGACAAATTGAAATGTTTATGAGATTGTGAAAAGCGCAGCTCATGTATCAGTGTCACTTGGTGTTTCCAACTCACTCTGAAACAAAATAAGAAGAGTTGAATCAGTGTCAGTCAAATTGCACCTTAACACACTTCTAAAAGTTATCTCCTCATGTTTAGGGAATAATAAGTGGAATGCTATTTTTATTACTCTAATAATAATTTATCTTGCCAATGATGTCGCTTTAGGACACAAAATTATACTAAATTAATCATTACAATTTAAATTCTTCCTTTTATGTTCTGAAACAACGAGTTTTACAAACAAGATTAACTAAATGTAATTTGGGTTTCTCATATGGTAAGAAACACATGGAGAGTAGAATATACTAAATTACCCCCCACCCCCACCCCCTACCACACAAAAATATTAAGTAATTCACAGTAAATCCAATGTAAAAAACGTCAACGTTTGTTATGTAGGCACATAACACGAAACTGTACAGTCTTACAGGTCAGATTTTTACCATGGGAATTAAACCTGTTATATATGTTGTAATATGCCCCCTTCAGGTGAACTAGGTATGTTGCGAATAGGACAATTGTGACGGGATGTCCGAGGGCTGTTTAAGAGGACTCAATTCCTTGTATTCGCATTTGCAACAGAGGAAAACCTTCAGTCAGGATTGCCGGTGTCGACGGGATTCGAACCCGACACCTCTGGGATTAGAGTCAAGCAACACTGTTCAGTCTTACAGATTATAAGGATAAGAATGCGACTGTGACCAACCTAGACTTTTGTTGAAATCTTGTAAGAACTGTAAGTAATCGCCGCATGGTAATTTCTCGCATGTAGTTATATTCTTCGCCGCCTTGCAGTCACACTCGCCTTCACATTCCCTCTTATAGTCGTAGACAAGTTTCTTCCCCTCGCAGTGTGCCATTCTAGTCAGAACTGAGCAATCCTTGTTGGAGAACTTGGATGTACACTTGACTCGCGCTATGCCGCCACTATCCACCAGACAGAAACAGATGGCACAGTCCTCGCGATACGCAATTCCGTTAGGACATTGTTGTGTCTTCTTATTTTCTGCGCCACCTGGAAACGAGCAAATTGAGTATAGGTAACAATAATTTCTATGATTTATTTTTTCAATATTGCCATTCGAGACGCGATTAGCGGTGATAGATGAGGATAAAGGACAATTACAAAAGCCCATACATTATGCAGTATTCGAACCCTGGTCCCTTGGTGGTGTTCGCTTCTGCGCCTCAGTCGTATGATCCACCGCCGACGTTAATTGAACGAGTGAGCGTAGCGAACGTAGTGATTTCCATTCGACTTAAACGGCCCTAATTGTTTTTCTGCGTGCGTGCGTGTGTGTGTGTGTGTGTGTGTGTACGTTGAAAATCAGCCGAATCGCTGAACAGATTGCGCTGAAATTTTAAACAGACATCTGGTACGAGTTTATTGAGAACTGTTAACAAAATCAGCAAGATTCATTGCGATTTAAACCTACAAGAAATAATAAACTGAAAAATAGACTTACAATGTTTGGAAATTATTCTAACGACAATGTTTTAGATTTGAAAAGATATTTTTTGTTTGTTTTCGCCTGGCTGTGAAATGCCGTGCCCATGCAAGGTCAGTCGAATGTTGGACGTCAAGGTACCCCCAAATTCCGCTCGTAGATTGAGTAAACCTTGCAATATTTTCACGTATTTCGTACTGGCTATGTTTACCATAGTAGGCCCTATTGCCACAGATGATGGACTACACTGCGTTATATGCATTTCAAAACATGTTTAATTATTTTTGAAATACAATCTAGAAATTACAAATCTTTCCCGACCAGGGGATTGAACCCACGTCTCCCACATTTCGGCTACAAGGGCGCTTTAGCCAACTAGACTAGGGAAACGCCAAAGTCGTAGTTAGACGAGTGAGCGAGTCATGTGGTGAGTACCCGGGAACATTTGCATTTAAGTTTGATAATTATATTCGCATAAATAATAGTTTTTTAAAGTTAAGTTGGTAAACGGGGACGGGCGCGTCAACTGTAAGGTCATAATGCGCCTCTCTAGCCTATGATAGGCTAGGTAGGCCTAAGGTAGGGGGAAGAAAAGTAATGTAACCGGGTACTCAACACATGGCTCACTCACTCGTTTAACAACGACTTTGGCGTTTCCCTAGTAATTGTATGATGCAATGAAAATGCTACGTTTTAAAAATATTTTCGTGTTTACCTACTATATTTAAATTTTTAAATGTTTTAAATGCCATTTAGTTGGTAGATTTAGTTTGTTAATCAATACATTCAAAAAAATTACTCTGGGACACGTTTGATGCTCTTTCTGTCAATTTCGCATTAATATTTATTTATTGATTGATTTGATATTGCTTATCGTCTCATATTAATTCATATTATGATGTAACACGTCCAAATGTCAATTATGAGAATGCAAATATTAATAAAAACAAATAAAAAGCCCCTTGAACCCTTTAGGCAGCGTATACGCGGCCCCCGTCTTTGGAGGATGTCTACAGCAATACTTCTCGCTGGAGCGATACGAAGAATCCTTAGCCGCGTCGCGCGACTTCCTCCGATGACGCGTAAAAGACGTGAATACCCAAACCGGCGTCTGTGGTATCCGTTATCGACTCGACACCCTCGCAGAGGCTTACGTGCAACGTCTTCACGCAGGCGGCAGGAATGAGCTTCACGACCTAGTTTAGCATCCTCGAGCCTTCAGACCTCTACCCCTCTTCAAGTACCCTTATCCGCCTTTTGCCTTTCAATTCGTCTAAACTATAAATTTCATGTTCTCTTGTTGTCTTTGATGTAAATGTTAATCACACACATAACAAAAACTTGTAGAAATACAGCCAAACCTTACACACTCAAAAGGAATGAGATCTAAAAAAAGGGCCAAGCTCATCTACCCTTCCACATAAACGTAGTGTCCCATAACAGCATCCTCGAAAAGCTTGGCAAAATAGAATTTGCGATTTTTAATTTAACGTAATAGTTTATCCAAGTTCTTTTTTCTAATTAATTTAAACGTAATAACATGCAAATTCTATTTTGCCAAGCTTTTCGAGGATGCTGTTATGGGACACTGTACGTTTATGTGGAAGGGTAGATGAGCTTGGCCCTTTTTTAGATCTCATTCCTTTTGAGTGTGTAAGGTTTGGCTGTATTTCTACATGTTTTTGTTATGTGTGTGAACTCATTACTTTTTCAAGTTCCATTACAAAATTATTTGCTAAAATATAATATTTTTTTCAAAGTTGATTTAAATTCTATGGTATTAGCAGTAACAATATAGGATGTAAAATATCTAGACCGAAATCATGTACATCCTGGGTATAGGTGGTATAACCATGGTATAACGACGGTATAAGGACTGGACCCCAATTCTTGAGTTCGTGGGAGATGAGTTGAAAACGCAATTTGAAAACGAAGTCGTTTTCGTTTTCGAAGGAATTGGTATTCTTGAACGGTATCGTGGAAAACGTCATGGGTTGTGAGCATAGACATCCTATATAATTGGCTAGACCAGCAGTCGGTGGTCCACTTCCGGTACAATTAGAAGCCATCTTAAAATGACAGTTTACATGTTAATCAAATGGGAGCGATTTGTGGCCAAATAGTTCACAAGATTGCCGCCAGGTTGACAGGTAAGCATACTAGCCTTTAACACCAAATGATTACTAAATTCCCTTATGCAATCACTTCGTATTGTTTCTTTTGTTTAATACCATGCTGCACAAGCTAAAACCATATCAAACAATCCAGTAAAATACTTTATTGCATTAAAAAAGCATAAATTAAAACACCAAATCGCCATCTTGAAATGGGCCGGTTGAGTCTTCAATTTGCTACGCTCGCGCCTGTGCGGAGGTATAGGAGACTGCTAATCTAGCCTACTATAGGGGTTTAATATCAATGGTTGTGAGTTGAAAGCATTGATATTAAACCCCTATAGTAGGCTAGATTAGCAGTCTCCTATACCTCCGCACAGGCGCGAGCGTAGCAAATTGAAGACTCAACCGGCCCATTTCAAGATGGCGATTTGGTGTTTTAATTTATGCTTTTTTAATGCAATAAAGTATTTTACTGGATTGTTTGATATGGTTTTAGCTTGTGCAGCATGGTATTAAACAAAAGAAACAATACGAAGTGATTGCATAAGGGAATTTAGTAATCATTTGGTGTTAAAGGCTAGTATGCTTACCTGTCAACCTGGCGGCAATCTTGAGAACTATTTGGCCACAAATCGCTCCCATTTGATTAACATGTAAACTGTCATTTTAAGATGGCTTCTAATTGTACCGGAAGTGGACCACCGACTGCTGGTCTAGCCAATTATATAGGATGTATATAATTGAAAGTGTATCACGAAATCCAAACACTTTAAAAGATTTGCGTATAGCAAAGAGCTCGAAAAAGTTCTATATTTATTCTAGATGGCAGTGCCTTCATAAACGCGGGCCAATCGAAAGACAAGTTGTATGAAATGATTTGATTGTTGCAATTATGTAAACAAAACAGTTGAGCAAGTTCATATCAGAACAATGTTGTGCTGGCATAGGGTTGGCTAGGCTTGTCAAACATGTAATGTAAGTATGAATTTTACTAGTCCTATAGCCAAATGGAACTTTAGACCTACACTTTTGCATTATAAATAATTTTCCACATCTGGGCCTAGGCCAGGGACGGTTTCTGATTTGTTTTATGAGAGTATAATGACACCTTTTCTCGTTCCACACAAAGAAGAAAAATTTTAAATGTCCGCTATTTGTTTACGTATCGCACTTTCCCGCCTAACTCTGCTTATACCGTCAACAAGTGTCAAGTAACTATGGTTACTTGTTGATTGTATGCCAAGTGTTTAAGGCTTATTTTAAAACCTTTATTTGGAAGCCTTCCAACAAACTTTTTCAACTTTTTTTTTCAAAAGAGACTATATTTCTATAACCTTAATGTCCATGTAAAATATGAACATTGTAGTCCCACCCGTCTGGTCAGAATCGCGGGCCGACGTATTAGATGTTAGCAGTAGCAGTAGTAGCAGTAGTAGCAGTAGCTAACATCCTTAAGAGTGCGCCGGCAAGGCTCTAGTTTGTCTTGAGTAACGTGCAGATAGCGCTGTTTGTCGTCTCGTATCCATGGCAACGCAGACGCTTGTGTGCTGAGTGTGTGTGTGTGCTGTGCTGTGTGTGAGTGAGGCAATGACGCAGCCGGCCGCCGGCCCGCCACCTTGGGACGACACATTATGCCGAGTCGAGATAATATTGAAAATGATTCGGCAAGCGAGCTGGAGAGTGGAGAACGGACTAGCACTGATTTCCTGACGTTTTATTTGCACTGGTTTTTTAGCAGCTAAAATAACATTGAGGAATGTTCTATACTTAATGATAATAATGATCAAGAGGCAAGTCAGAATTAGGAATTTAGCAAAATGTTTTGAATATACATCCATAAGAGGCTTGGGTGCGATTCAAACACCAAGTTGAGCGCGTCATGTGCAGTACTTTCGTACTTTTCGAACTACGGGCAGGAAAATCAATATATTTTAATTCTGTTTTTTCCACCTGAAAGGTAACTAAATTTGTAATCCTAGCACGTTGGCCTTTTTCCCATTTAAGCCATAGATTTTTCCCCGCAAATTCTCAAAGTCCATAGAAAATATCGAAAAATGATCATTTCCGGTCAAAGTTTACTGACTTAATGTGACCAAAAGGGAGCGAAATTGAAAAATCGGCCAACGTGCTAAGATTCACATTACTGTTTTAAAAAGCAAAAAAAAACTCATTTTTTTCGCTCGAAAAATGTGGACGTAGGACGAAAAGTACGAACACCTTACAAAGCACAATTTTGGCTCCACTTGGTGGCGCTCCCTAGCGAAATCAGATCGTCTCTGCCTCGAAGCAAGTAGGGGAGGTAAAGTGGGCTAGATCTGGACACCGGATGTGCTTGTCATCAGATTACATAAACACAATCTGCTATATTGAGGTTAGCTTGCAGCTTTTTACATCGTTGTAAGAATTATAATATTCGCTATCAGAAATTAATGATGATGATTATTGTTTTTTCAACGTCACTTTTATTGCCATCATGCTATTCGGACTTTGAGTGGTGATAGACGAGAGTGAAGAACAATTACAGATAACCTATGCCTTGTGCGGGATTCGAATCCGCGTCCTGCTAGTGTAATTCGCCAGCGTCCCTATGTGCGAGACTGCGACCCCGGACGACATCAGAATTTGAGACTGCCTAAATAACATGTGTATCGCGTTCTTTAATAAGTAGACTTTAATTTTGATTCTCCGCAATGCAAGGTTTGTAGTGCTCCAATTCAACCAATCTTCATCTTACCCGCGTTGTAAGGACAACAAGCAAATAGTGTCCTACGATTAGTCTATGTAATTATATATATAGCCCAAACCGAACCTTTATTCTATTTTTAGATATCGTGTGTAGCGTTCTTTCAGCACGATAAAGAAAATACATCGTTCTAACGCACGGGGGTTTTTTTTTAGTCGGGCCTTTCGACCTGTCATATCCATAAATAAATACATTTTTTGTAGGATGCCCGCTGTAGGGTTATACACATTAGATTTTTAACCGGTGTGACCCCTTAAGGTGACTAACTAGTATATTGCGATAGGACAATTTGGTGAGTGATGTAAGCGCGGAATTAAGAGGAGTCAATCCCTTAACATTTGGCAATTTGCGAACTGAGGAAAAGCTCGGAAAAACCTTCATTCAGGATTGCCGGTCTCGACAGGATCGAACCCAGGGGGGTCATATCCATAGACAGACATCACCTAGGCACTCGTAAGCGATTGAATTATTAATACATAAATATTTAAATTTCATTACTCGGGGCAAGCAAGTCTGCCATAATGCTTGTGGCTTGTTGGTTCCACAGGATCGCGTTTCTGCTTCTATAGCAGAACGTCCGACCTGTTCGATTTCCCGCTTGAATCCAACCCATAATCCATGGGAAGGTGATCGCATTACTCCACTGGAGTGTGGCTTTGAAACGTCTAGCAACGAAGCACACCAGAATTTGTAAATGTTGTTCCTAAAAAAAAAGTAGTTATGCCTATTCATTGACCTCCATCCGCGATGACTCATTGGTAATCTGTGAACCGACCGATTTCAACATGTCCGATTATTTCGCCCAATCGGATGCATCGGGGGTCAGGTTCGGATCTCTTTAATTGAGTCCGTCACTGAAAAAACATCCTTTTAACGATGGGTGGGAATACCTCGTTGTGTGTGCAATTATGTTTTTTTAATCCTTTATTGTAACAATTGTTTGATTTACCAGAACGATACTTATATCATGCATAGAGGCTTGGGCACAATTTAAACACCAACGCTGAGCGTCTCAATTGCAGTTCTAACGTACTTTACGAAACTATGGGAAGAAACATCCTCATGCATAATTCATTTGTGTTTTCTCTGATATAATTACATTCTTATTTCTGTACATAGACCATTTTTTCCTGCGAGTGGGACGTGGGTAGGTTTTTTTTTTTTTATATAAACTTACATGAGCGCTTCACTGCACCATGATGTTTCCAAGAATTGTTCAGATTCATTAATTTTTTATTTGAAATATTGTTTGTTTAATATTGTTCCGGTAGTATACAAATAATTGGTATTTGCTTTGGTAAGTTATAATGGTATTGCGTTATTATGATTACTAAAAATATGCGATTATATTGGTGCGTGCTCGGTAATTTATTAATTCCCACACCTTTTTGTGATTGTATTCTGCCAGCAACTGCAATCGTCTCGATTAACCTTGAACCTTATACTTCATTAGTGATTTCCATTTTTACTTTAATTTGGCAAAGACTGTTTGTCAAAGCAATCGAAATCAGACAAAATCGTCTAAGTAGAAAACCTATCATCGTAGTTTTACAATGCAGATCAAATTCTCTTCATTCCGTTGTGAATGCCACTTGCACGTGTGGCGCGAAGATTCAGAAACAAACAGATGAAACGTGCACATGATCACATTTTACATTTATTTTTCTACCGTTAAAACAAAATATATTGACCGCTAGTGAGGAGACTGTGATACTAGTGACCAGGTGGACGCGTCGCGACCGCTAATGTATTGTGCCTGCGTTTTATTTTCTTTACTACTACATCACATTACTAACGTATTTCGTCGCGAGTGGACGTGAAATGTAACATAGTTAACTCATGTCTCATTCTATATGTGCATATGTGTAATAAGAATTCTCTCAAGTCTACTTAAATATGTGTAATAATCCTACCACGATGTACACATGCTGTGTGTGAACCATTATAAATATAAACTACGATATTTTTGGGATTTTTTCCGTGTATTTTTTTTGCGATTTTTGCAATGTATTTTATATGTATCCGGAGTCCCCTAAATGACCGCAAAAACCTTTTTTTATTGGTTTTATCTTGTGTTTCCGGTATAATTTATTTGACTATTACTTTCCTGTCCGAATGTGTCATCCTTATGTGAAATCGTTTTCTAAATATCTTTGTTATGTGTAAAATAACTTTCTTTACGAGGAAATATCGTTCTGAGATAAGGTCTATATTTGCATTGAAGGAGCGCGTAGCGTAGAATATAATAAAACGAATAAATAAATTCATATTTTGTCTTCCCATTCAGTCTATAACTGATTTTGCAAAGGTGGGGACAGTAAAAACCAAAGCGACCAATCCAACGCTGGAGGCCCCGCGCAATCGACGAGTGAGCGATAACCAACCAAAGATCGATATTTTTTAATAAGAAATAAGGCAATCAGTGGTATGGCAAGGCCGATTCAGAACAACTTTTAAAATTTTTCTTATGTGTCCAAAAAAATCCGCTGCCAGGACGGCTCCAAAGTCACCGTTTACAAATTCCTAGGACAATAACTGATGCTTAAATCAGAGTTTAAAACCTTCTGGACTTTAACGGGATCGAACCATGGATCTTCTGCTTGGAAGCAGAAGACGCTAACCACAATACCCACGAGCCGACAACAATACACATTTGAGTGTAATTTCCTTGCGCTAAAAGAAATTAAATTCACTTCATAATCTGAAACGATACACATTAATTAAATATAGGCTATAAATACCCGATCCTAAAAAAGTATGTTTTGGACGCAAGATATATTGAATAAAAACACTTAGGCCGACCGAAAAGTGTGCACGATTTTGCAGAGGCTCTCTGCTCAGACGCGAGGAAGTTTGTTGAAATGTATTTTTTTATGTAATGCTGTGGTTTATTGTTCGTGCGGTGTTTCTATATCATAAAATCCAACTCGTAGATGTTTTACAAGTAGGCTACTTTACCTATCCATATTAATAACGAACGAGTGTAATAAAAACACCTCTCATACTTTCAAGAAACGTTACACTTCGCGAACCACAGTTCCCTGTTTTTGAAAATTGTAAATCGTAAATTTGGGAAAAAAAAAAAAAAGAGGGAAAAAAAAAAAAAAAAAAAAAAAAAAAAAAAAAAAAAAAAAGAATCGTCATAACAGGTCAAGAGTATAATGGACATGGACAGTATTACAAAACGTCTCCTCGGAGGTTGTTTGACGCCACTGACTTTTATCCCAAACAGTGGATTGGTGTAATAACTCGTTTAATTGAATTGAGTGAAGTGAAACAATTCAACGAGGGTTTACCACGACTAGGTACGAACCGAGAACCTCCGCCTCTGTATGTTATAGAACACTACCCATCAAAAATCTGCTGTCTTGTGTTATGACGATTATAGGGCGAAGGTCATCCAGGAAACTAAGAGACAGTAGTTTGAATCTCTTGCAAACGGCGATTAGTTTTAGATAACCGAAAAAATAATATGCCTTCTGGTATAATTACAAAGAGTATAGCTTGATTACTCGCTTGCTATGCTCAGTATTGTATTGAGAACGATTAGTGTTTAGGACTAGTTTTATATTTGAAAATATACTTATATTGTTTGTTCAATCCAAGTAAATTGGGTATTTCCATTATCACGGGAGAAACACCAATTTTGGTAGCATATGCCTACTGTGTAAAATATAAAATTAGAATTGTTTTGCAATGTTATTCATTACCATACACCAGAAAAAACTTTCGGATAAGGATTACAACTGGATATTTTATCTTCGATTTATCGATGCCAGCGTTGAGTGACTTAATATCCCATTCACCCATGCCCAGCAAATGGGAATTTGACCTTGACAGTTAAGGGCATTCACACCAACTTAGTAGCTAACTTCAGCCTCTAACTTAAAGGTTTGTCCTTTATGGAAAACAACATGTCTGTTCATGACCAAACTTAGCCTTTAACTTACACTTAACAGCAAACCGAAAGTTTGCAAACTCCAAACTTTTACTTACAGCTAACTTAAATTACGCTTTTAACCAATCAGAGGAGAGACCTCGAGCAGACAATTTCCGGTCATATCAGATTGAAAACGTAAAACAAACATAAAATGGATTCCCAAGTAACATCAGCTATTGTTTCGATGAAAAGCTTTTTGAATGAATCATGAAAAGGCCAGCTACTATATTATAAACTCTTTGTCTTTATAACCCAGATAAGAATAAAAAAAAACATGTGCTATCGATTGGGGCTAGAAATTGCGGCACTATGGCCGAGCCCCCATCTAGGGCTAGGCCATGTGAGGTTATGTTAAGGCTTACGTCACGTTGTCCCCCCTTAAATAAATACATTTATATTTTTACCTCAATTATTGTTTAATGAAACTGTAGCCGTATGTATCATTAATTCTATAAAAGTAGGGCTCGGCTAGGCCTACTTACTGAATGCTGAATGTTTTGGGGTATGGTCAAGCATTGGCGTGATAGAAAGTAAACACTTGTGCAAATCTGTGGTTGTGATTGGTTATAAAAAAAACACTATCATGCGTAGCAGCCACCTAAAGTTTATGAGGCTAACGGTAGCTGTAAAGCACTGTCTCCTAGACCTTATCTAGGAGGCATGTTGCTTGTTAGTTAGGCGGCCTAAATATCTATCATGAACAGCAACTAAAGTTAGAGCTAAGTTAGCTGCTAATTTTAGAGGCCTAAGTTGTTATGAATGAGCTTTTAGTCGCGGGTGAAGCCGGGCCGCGCACTAAAATCAGGCGCTGGCTACTTTGTCGGTGCATTACCGCCTCTTGCATTGCGATACGCCAATGTTTTGTTGGCGGTGGGGATGACTATATTTGTTAAGTTTGTTCACGGGCCTCTCTCCCTCCCTTCCCGCTCCCCGGCAGAGCGCAAATTTCCAGAATTGGCGGGAAAATTGTAAATTAATCCTGATAATACCTTAACACAACTTTTGCCTCATGTCCTAAAAGCTCAAGTGTGAAGAAAATTTTCCGTCCTACCCTTGATTGATTATTTTTACCCGAGGATGTGATTGTTGCTGGGTATAAAATCAATAGTATTTATTTACTATTCCAGACATACCAGTAAAGAAAATATTATTTCTATTTCAATCACTATAGTAGACCTCACCTAGTATGGTAATGACGTATTCCTTCGGAATCTTCATTTCTGTAACTGTAACTAAGGTATACGCATGTTTCAATCCATTTTTTTTCACCAAGAAGAATAATCGTACCCAATAAAATTTGGCATGTGGTTGTCAGGTACCTAATCCCCTCGATTGTGATAGTTTTCAAGTTCACATCACGTTACAATGACGGCTTGGGTAACCCCTCGAAATCACCCCAACTATGCTTGTTATAAGGGTGCTTGAGTTGTAGCGCACCGCGGCTTGACAAGGCTTGGCTGCGGCGCCCCTAACGGCACCTAGATCTAAAATTGTACCTCTGTAATCACTGTGTCAGGCTACAGAGGGCCACACTTGCCCTGCATTAGCCTGCCAGCCCTATGGGCAGGAAAAATTCAATAAATAATAGTATATAGCGTAACTGAGCCGTCTTAGCAACGGATCACATAATAATTCTAAGGTTAATTAAACTGATAAACTGAACAAAACACGGTTAAAAATTAATGCACAGCACTCACCCGCTGCGTATTATTTCGGTGACATCCATCACCTTCCTCGGACGCGAGATACTAAGGCTTCCCTTGAGGCTCGCTCAAGAGGAAATTGAAAGAGGCAGCAGTGATGACTTACTTCCCTAACATCATTAGTCAACCAAGTCTTGAGCTTCCCGCCATGTGGGGGTCGTTGATTCACGACGAGGTCGACAGGGCGTGGAGGGGCGCCACCAGTGTGCCTCAAGGGAAGTCTTAGTAACCTCGCGTCCGAGGAAGGTGATGGATGTCACCGAAATATACGCAGCGGGTGAGTGCTGTGCATTAATTTTTAACCGTGTTTTGTTCAGTTTATCAGTTTTATTATCATTCTCCGGTTAACAAATCCTGGTGGTTTATAATTCTAAGGTTGCTTCCTAGCTTAGCCATGCTGATTCTGGCTCTGTCCGTGGGTTTAATCGTGTCCAGCTTGATTGATCGGCGTTTCCTACTTAAATATGCCGGTCTCAAGTTGGTCATTGTTTGCTCGTTGATGGTGTCGGCGCTTACAGGGTTGATTTGATCTGCTTTAAATTTAATATCCGCCACTGAAAATTAGTTATTTAGCTGTGTGGGTTAACTCTAAACATGATTTGAAAAATTAATATATACAAGATTAGGAATAGGGAATTTGCATAACATTATTTTATGGTTCTAATGGGTTAAGGCCAATTCCTTTACACAAAAATATCTTATTTTCTTGATTTTGATAATTATTTTCATTTATAAAATAAGGGTGAAAGTTTCCTTCATATTTTTGACGGGAAAAACGGGTCATACGTCACCAGCCTTCATGATACCAATCAACCAATCACGTAACGATATATCAAGTTACTCGCTTTCGGAGATTATCTTGGCTGTGGAAGCATATTTTGACATCTAGTTTTTTCTAATATGTTTATATTTTATTTTATACATTAAGTGATATCACAACCTAAGCTTTAACCGCATTTTAATTGATAATAAGTAAAAACACAATGATGATTATAAAACTTGGAAAAGGACATCAACTGTTGTTTATTGTTTTTCATTGTTGTAAGAACCAAAGATTTTGGAAAAAGGAGGGAATTTCGTTGTTTATCTAGACGACCGTGTTCGTCATGAGGGCTGGTGACGTAGGCAGCCGTTTTAAAATAAATGCGCGGGAAATTTAAAAGGTCAAACTTTGACCCTCAATAGATATTGAACGATTAACTTTTAAAACCTTAAATTATCGTTTATATCATTTTTAGATGAATATCTATATATATTGCACAATACTTTTTCCGATATCTGAAACTTATGCAAATTCCCTATTAGTGATCTTACAAATTAAAACGGCTATTTGTACCTTTTATCTCAGGCACGTCTTCTCTGTACTTTCCAGCATTACGAGCATGCTTTGAATTCTCTATTCTGGTGTCTGTGGTATCTCTCTCTTCTGCATTTTCTCTGTTGGATGAAGGAATAACCTCTTGGCTATCTGTAAAAGATTAAGATGTAAATGTCAGTGGCGATTGTGCGTGGCGAATGTGCTCTTGTGCTTTACAGTAAGTAGGATAAAATAGTGGATGAAAGTACGCTTCTATCATAATATAGCAGATATTGAACATATGTTTTATCTTATATTCATACTTCAATCATAAAATACGAAAGTAATTGTTTGATTTTCAGTTGTTTTTTTTTTTTACCTTTTTGACACAATTTTACATATTTTATTGTTAATACTAAATATATATATATATATATATATATATATATTAATTTTCATTTCTGGACAAATGAAAAGTGCCTCCATATTTCATTTGATCTAATTATGTAAAGTATGGAACATAAGTAACTGAAATTGGCTGTGAAATATGTAAATGAGGAATGAGCTTAAATATTAAATTCGTATTCCGACTCAGTCCCATAATAACTGATTTCCATTGATAACGTTTTCGTGTCACTGTTGAAATAAAGTGAAGTAGAATATATAAAAATAAATATTTTGTACGCCTGGACTGATTTTGATATCACATAAATTAGCACGGGAACCCCACAGATCATGCCAAAAATGGGTGGTATACATTACTTACTGCCTCTACATTTTCAAGATTAACTTCTTATGCAACCTCAGAGAGCGCCCTTCGACCTTGATTTTGTTTTAACTTTTGTCCCGTTTGAACACACGAAATATACAAACACTTATAAATTAATTTTTGTATAGACTTTGAGAATTTGCAAGGGAAAAAAATTTAAATTATTGAGAAATAAAAGGTTTGAGTGCGAGGGAATATTGTTTAGTTGTCCGTCAGAGAGTGAAATCAGAACAAAAGATATTGATTTACTCAGACTGTATAGGCAGAATTTAGGTTGGAGGCGATCGATAATGTTTAACGTTAAAAATCTAAGCACTGTGATTATTTTGTAGATATTTCCAACCCTCTTGTACCTGTTTTGGACATATCTTCACTGCCCAATTCTCAATATGTTGTCTTGTGTTGTTTATTTATTGTAATTTTTACAAAATTTTAGCAATTTTAAAAATTTCAATCAATACAGAAACTAACTAAGCAAAAATGTGTTGAATTGGGATTCAAAACTAACAACAAAATGAATCAATAAATATATTGCGAAATTTTGTTTTGACGAATTGAAACCACCAAATTGGTAGGTTCTGCTATCCTGGTCGCATCCTCATTGCCAGTGGAGCATACTTACCAAAATCTGGGATATAGTTCACTGATGAGACGTCTGCTTCGTCGTACATAACCTCATTGCTGTCTGTAAAAGATTAAGAGGTTATTTCTTTAAAAGTCAGGTGAGAATGCTACGTGTTTGCAAAAAAGTCGAAACCTTTTTTATTTATTTTACTAAAAATATCTTATAAACAAGAAGGCTCTCAAACAGATGAAATGCTAAATATTTGTTCCCCCAAAATGTGCACAAAAGAGCCGTAGTCTATCCAACCATGGAGTTTACATGATCCAACAAACATATTATTTAAACTTTATAAAAAAATATATATTTATTTAACTTAGTAGAGACCGACTTTCCTGCAAAATTACTCAAACGCGTCAGCCTACTATAGCAGACAATTGCAAATTTGTTAGAGGTTCTAATTTGGGGCCGAAATAAGATTTTTTTATGTGTATTCACCCGCTAAACTAAAAAATTATATTTCATTCCGGTTAAATAGTAATGAATTATTGTGGTTGCAGAAAACAATTTGGGTCGACGATGACCCGTACAAAAATTGTCAAACTTGATAATTTGTAGCTATAGGTCCCATCGGCAAAAATCTCCCATAAGAAATAACATGAGGACGATCTTTATGCCTCTTGACCTCGAAGGAATTTGGTAATAAAAAAATTGGTCATGATTGACGTCATGATTTCTAATCCGCTACCGGTATATATCGTTTTTGTAATTTGGGCAAGTGGTTCGGTTAAAAATGTGCTTATTTCCAAGAAGGGGTGTGATTTCGGAATGCTGCACCGTTTCAAGACACGATGTTAAAAAGAGTCATTTTAGATTATTACGATGATCTTGTATCTATATATATATATAACTAATTGAACAACCAAGTCATTTGACACCAATCCAGGGGCGGCTCGTGTATAGGTGCACAGGTGCACGCGCACCCCCAAATATCTGCGCGAACTAAATTCCAAATTTAAGGTTCGAAGCAAATCTCGTAATATTCCCCATAAATCGTTAAATTGTTTGCATGGATATTTTGGCCGGCCCAAAGCAAGGCATATTCGGCAGGAGTCATTCTTCAGTAGGTATAAGTGCTGCCATCGGAGGGTGCTCTCCGAATGTGAGTTCATTTTTATCATCGTTTTCTACAGTCGGCATGGCAGAACGAGCCCCGGGCCATCTTTTGAAATCACGTCTGAAAAAGCTTGGAAGATCGCGCAAGCGACTGGGTCAAAACCAGTTATTTCATTCAATGCCTTGGTATTTTGCTCGCAGGCGCAGCATTCATTCACCCCACACATATAATCCGCTCCGTAGCTAGTGAAAGTTGTTGCGACAGGGTTGGTGAAGTGAGCAAACAGTGTTTAAAATTATTATCGTGCCGTGAAGTGAATCATAATATGACTTCGGTAATAAGCGATCTAAAAATAAACAGTTTTTTAAAACGAACATTGGACGAAAAATTAGAAATGGACTTCATTTTAAAATAACTATACGATGTGATGTTTGAGGCGCGTGTCGGAGGAGATGAAGGGACATTATTCAGGTATGTAATATTTTAATCAACCATATAATAATTAATTTTTGGATGGTTTTCCATAAGTAACAATTACACAGGGGAGTTTTTCCCGACCAATAAATTCAAAAAATATACTCTTAAATCGTTTTCCGGGTACTTCAGACCATTAGTATCTGAAAAAAATTTAGCCTCCGGCGGCTGGGGCTGCGCCCCAGACTAATTTGTTTCCCGCAGAATAAGACTTCGAAATTATGTGCACCCCCACGATGATAACTCACGAGCCGCCCCTGCACCTATCACTTTCCATCTTTCTTCACCTATGGGGTCAAGATGGGCGAGCCTACTCTACACCCTCTGGTGGGTCCGTGTTTCCTTGTTCATAACAAGTGTGACTCCTTGTCCTGCTGGGGGGGCCTAGCAGGTGATGAACCTGTTAGACCCTACTCGTCTTTTCCTTCAACCTCTTCATCTGCAGCCAAGAGCTAATATAGCACGTGTACCTGTGCTATAGCCAAGAGCTTGCAATTTGTAGTATTTGTGTTTCCTTTCGTTTTCGAATCCCAGTCACAATTAGTAGGGCAGCCTCTCTCGTTGCCACGGGTCTTGGTTCAAATCCAGGGTAAGACATGGTTCTTTTGTCGCCCAAGCACCAGAGTCTAGGAGGGAAGCCCCCTCACTGGTTGTGCTGTGTTGTGACTTTCCACCCTTCATATCTCTAACATTTTCTCTTTGTATGAATGAAGAGGCACCCTTGCCCAGCAACAGCAGGAGGGGCAGCTTTTCTCTTGTTGCCAAGGGTCCTGGTTCGAATCCAGGGTAAGTCATGGATTTCTTGTCTCCCGAGCACCAGAGTTGGGAGGGAAGCCCCCTTACTGTCTGTGCTGACTGTGTGCCCCAGTATGAATGGTGTGTGAAGTAAACTTGCTGATGATGACAACATGCTTGCAGAATTTACTTCTTGCGTGGCCCTACCACAGGTTTGGTTATGTGTTGTGAGTTTTGGTTGCATGTAGTTAGCTGATTTTTAGTGGCCACCATCCGCCTGAAGAGTCCCAGAAGGACGAAACGCGTCGTGGATTAAGGTAACAACTTTAAATTAGCTACAGTTGTCATCAGCAGGTGAAAAGTTTTGTCGCCCCCAGCCCTTCAGGCTGGGCTTTATGTTCTCTATGCTTTCCCAACCTGTCAACCCTTCTCCAATCTAAACTATATATATAAAAAAATATATATAAATATATATATATATATATATATATGTGTGTGAACAAACAAGAACAGGTTAAAGCAGATTTAAGAAATTTCCCAAAATGCCAATTTTCTCAATTTCACTATAAAAAAAAATCGTTTAAAATCATAGTTACAAGGTATAACTTTTAAAAAGTGCTTTATGTGTAGTATTATGCTATAGATTATGTGATTAAAAATAAATCTTAGGGGTAATTACCCCTTTATACAAACGTCCTTTGAATAAATAAGCAATTTGGCTTTTTTTTTATCGCACTCCACGACTCATCTACTCTTGCTGGTAGCTGAGGACGGTGGCGTGTCCCCAATGGGCAAAGCATTTTGATTTAGCGCAAATATGATCGAAATTGAAATTTAAATTAAATAAAGAAGAAAGTAGCCTATCACGTGGTTCTAAAGTTATCGACATAGGAAGTATACATAGCTTAAAATTGTGACTGTCGGTGGTCGCCAGCCACCGGCAGTTCTGACCGAGTCTTCTTCAGAAATCCTCCTCTGTCATAGGCAAATGCTGAGATCGAGTCCTTGAATATTCCTTCCTAACTAACCAAACATCCTACCAACGCAATAAGCCATCCGAAGAGAGATATAAACTTTGATGACGGGTATTCAAATAATGTGGACCCTATACGATAGGCTTTCCATTGATAAATCAAGATTAAAAAATTTGATAACTAGTAATTACTGTCTATGATTAATGAACTCACTGTATGCCCGGTCTCTTCCCGGCATTCTTCCTTTGGCGCCGTTATGAACTGAAATAAATAAACACGAGGAGGGTTGAGAATTTTTTCTCAAACCTCCATCTAAATAAAATAAATTTGGCTGTTAGAAGTAATTTCATATTTGAATCATTTTTTCACAATATGCAGATATGCTTGTTTATAAAAGTAATGTAAAAGAAATTAATTTGCTTCTGTTAGTAACTAACAGTAATTGAATGAAACTTTCAGTAACTTTAATCAAGAAAATGATTTATGATTAAAATATATTTTGAAAACTAGCAATTGCTCACGAATGTACTCAATATTTTTATTTTAATGCGTCATGCTTTCTTTCCGTCAAACAAAAACCAATGCTTCCAACTCAATTCTCCAACTGCATAAATCACTTCACTAATGTGTAAAACCTACAACTTTTGAGTATTACAGCTGCAAATATAATTAGAGGAATATAGTAGAGAAACACGCAGAGAAAAACGTTAGTGTTAGGGTTAAATAATAAATAAACCTCATACTCTTGCATTCGAGTGATAGTCTTACCTTTGGGGTGAAGTGTTGATTGTTCCAAACATTGTTTGTTCTCGCAGTCTTTAGAGTTTTGAAAAATCGTAGTTAATTGAGGAGTTTCACTTGTGGCTTTCTTGAAGTCTACCTACAGCAACAAATAACATGTAGCCTTCAAGTATCAAACGTGTTTTGTGCGTGGGAAAGTGATTGAAAACTTTTTCAAGTTTTACCAGTTGGTTATTATCCACAAGTAAATTTGAAAATTGAAAATAATCTTGGTCAAAATATGTAATTTAAGAAAATACTCTGAAACATACTAAGTAGTTATGTATTGTGACATTGTTCACTTGTTTAGACACGACGCTTAGAATGTGATCATATCGTTTTGGGCCCATCTCAATACATAATATATTCCAATGATGACTTTATATATGTCATCTGCTGCCTATCTTGAAGAATATCATTTATCGTTCTATGCAGGGTGCGAATTAACGACTTTACAGAGGGGGGATGGCTTAGAAAAGTATTTTCGTTGAAAAACCGGGGTCTGGGGCGAAGCCCCAGCCGCCGGAGGCGAAATTTTTTGGGGGTATTATTGCCCTTGAGATGGCCTTAGAAGCGATCTGAGGAAAATATTTGGGTCATTATTGCCCTCGAGGTGGCCTTAGAAGTGACCTGAGGAAAAATTTGGGGGATTATTGCCCTTAAGATGGTATTATAAGCAATCTGAGGTATTATTTTGAAAGGAATATGTGTTAATTGACGCATTATTTATTAACGTTACGAGATAAAGTTACTTGATATGTTATGAGATGAGATGGGAATCCAGAGGTGGGGATTTAGCCATCCCCGGCAGGGATACCTTTCAGTAAAACAGAGCCAGGGATGAAATTACCAGAGGGGGGAAATCCCCCCCATCCCCCCCGTCAATTCGCACCCTGGTTCTATGAAGACCTATAAAAACTTAATTATTAAAAATTGTACACGGTAATTAATTTTGACATATTTCATTAATTTGTACATAGTCGTTTATATTTTATTCCATGTACCATTATTCCATAGAAAAAACTTTACTTGCCTTACGTTCCATCCGTTTAAATTGGTTGCAGTTAAACTTCATTAATATCAACAATTCTGTTGGCAGGCACGACAGCGGTTGAATCTCACTTGCAGCTTCAATAGCCAGGATTGAAAACAAGATGGAGAAGTAAAGCGCCATTTTGTTCAGCTCTTGAGTGAAACAACTAAAAACCTAGGACGTAATTATTCAATGTAGCAGTAGGTAGTCTTAGCGCTGGGTGATAGGGAAGTGTGTCCACAGTCAGTCACAAACACACGAGCACTATTGCTGGAGGATTATTGTGTAATACGTGTGTCAAGTTTTGTCAACTACAATTCGTAACGATTTTTATTAAATGAAGTAACAATATTGTAGTTGAAATAATTAATGTTGTTCTATTATTATGTTACAATTTCTGATCGCATACATGCAACATTTTCACATATTGTTATTATATTTATTGTGGTTTAAAATGTCATGTAATGTAATCGCAATCAACCGATGTTCTAATGATTGTTGAACTGGCAGTTTGTTTGTGTCAATCTGCCTCCTAAAAACATACTTCAAATCAAATCTGAATTTCTAGTAAAATATTGCTCGGCAACATGTATTCGTTAATTGTTTGTAAAAATAAATAAAACTTTCTAGTAATACACTTCTTTAACACTGTCAAATTCATCCATTAAAAAGATTTTTAATAATATCGATTGGATTGGCGTTTCGTAGACGTATATAGAATTGAAAATAAAAAGCACTTATAGCCCTTATAGAAACGATAAACCTATAAGTCTTGAAATTTGATAAGTATCTATTTTTAGATGAAGCTCGCCATATTTCTTCTACTCACGCTTCACGAAGCGACTGTAGTTTGAGCTTCGTTGTGATTGTTTAATTTTCACCAGTATGGTCGCAAAGCCAATTAGAGCAATTTCTAGACTGAAATAAATACTGCGTTGATGAAGCTAGAGGTACAAACTCAGTGTGCTAACTGCGTCTGACAATTCGGTTTTTGTATTTTATTGCATGCTGTTACTAACGGCCAGTAAAATTGTGATTACCTATTTTTCTATCATGTAAGTACATCGATAACATAACAATGATCGAAACGGCATTGATTTTAATTACTATCGCCACATACTTGATACTTAGATATAGGATAGGCACACGTTGCATACCTATTGAAATATTATCAAAACTTTCATTGTATTGTGTGCATGTACCGAAATTATTTAGTTGTCCTTCTCAGTAAATAAGTTTTTATAACTGAATAATATGTTAAATAAATAAATAGATTAATTAATTAAACTCCCTGAAAACAACACACACGAAAAACCTATTATTGCCAAGCTACTCAAAGTTATAACTGCATAAACTATCCACTTGGGCTTGTGAGTACGGATCTCGCAGATCAATAAAATTATGCGCTTTTTGTTCTAAGCTGTTTTACATTCATGCTCTGCTCGCCTGTAATTAAACTGCAATTCCTATTTTTAGCGCAATAAATATAATGAGTGGCAATAAATTCTAGATATTATGCAACACCAGAAATATGAACAGATCCTTGTACCTCGTGTAACCTGGTAGCAAAGTTTCTATTGACATTTGCATGATCCAGGTCAAGGTCAACACTCAAACATAAAAATATATAAAACTTTTAAATGTCTCGCTACCCATTGATGATATTTTTATTTATCGGGTTGTTTTGTAGCGGTGGTATACATAACACACACACAACAAAAACTTGTAGAAATTCAGCCAAACCTTACACACTCAAAAGAAATGAGATTTAAAAAAAGGGACAAGCTCATCTACCCTTCCACATTTGCGCATTCTTAATTCATAAACGTACAGTGTCCCAGAACAGCGTCCTCGAAAAGCTTGGTAAAATAGAATTTGCGATTATTAATTTAAACGTAATAGTTCAACCAAGTTCTTTTTTCTAATTAATTTAAACGTAATAACATGCAAATTTTATTTTGCCAAGCTTTTCGAGGATGCTGTTATGGGACACTGTACGTTTATGAATTAAGAATGCGCAAATGTGGAAGGGTAGATGAGCTTGGCCCTTTTTTAGATCTCATTTCTTTTGAGTGTGTAAGGTTTGGCTGTATTTCTATACAAGTTTTTGTTATGTGTGTGATCTCATTACTTTTTCAAGTTCTATTGCAAAATTATTTGTTAAAATATAATAATTTTATCAAAGTTGATTTAATTTCTATGGTATTAGCAATAACAATAGTCTGTAAAATATCTAGACCCGGATTCATGTACATCCTGGGTAAAGGTGGTATAAACATGGTATAACGACGGTATAAGGACTGGTTAAGTCTAGGCAACTCACATCCAATTGAAACTTTCCCATGCTACAACAAGCGCACAACTAATGTTATTTTATACCTTTCACTGCATCCACAGCCATGTAAATCAAATGATTATCAAAAGAACATCGAAAATTCGCACAGTTTTTGTTTTTGTTTTTATATAGTGACAGGAGTTTTGCGTGAGATCATTGCAAGAAAAGATAGGTGTATTATTTCCGTACATTTTTGTATAGCCTAGGTGGACAATCATACTATTGTTTATCTGAATTAGGCTTTTAGTAATCAAAACTAGTTATTTGTGCGGGAAGTGTGTCAGAACAAGGTTGTGCTGGCCTAGGGTTGGCTAGGCTTGTCAAACATGTAATGTAAGTATTTATTTTATCTAGTCCTATAGCCTAATGGAACTTTAGACCTACACTGTTGTATTATAAATAATTTTCTACATCTGGGTCTAGGCCAGGGACGGTTTCTGATTTGTTTTATGAGAGTATGACACCTTTTCTCGTTCCACACAAAGAAGAAAAATTTTAAATGTCCGCTATTTGTTTACGTATCGCACTTTCCCGCCTAACTCTGCTTGTACCGTCAACAAGTGTCAAGTAACTATAGTTACTTGTTGATTGTATGCCTAGTGTTTAAGGCTTATTTTAAAACCTTTATTTGGAAGCCTTCCAGCAAACTTTTTCAACTTTTTTTTTTCAAAAGAGACTATATTACTATAACCTTAATGTCCATGTAAAATATGAACATTGTAGCCCCACCCGTCTGGTCAGAATCGCGGGCCGATTGAAACTGACGTATTAGATGTTAGCAGTAGCAGTAGCAGTAGCAGTAGCTAACATCCTTAAAGTGATTTTGAGCATGTTTCAAGCCATTTTTTTACCAAGAAGGAATGGTCGTACCCCAATAAAATTTGGCATGTGTTGTCAGTACCTAAATCCCCTCGATTGTGATAGTTTTCAAGTTCACATCACGTTACATGACGGCTAGGTAACACCTCGAAATCACCCCAAATCTGCTTGCTGTATAAGGTGCTTGAGTTTGTGGCGCGCCACGGCTTGGCTGCGGTGCCCTTACGGGCACCTAGATATTCTTATGTCGACGTTTCAAAGACCATTTTGTCTTCTTCTTCAGGACGTGAATGAAGTTTATGAATTGACTCTTGTTTCTTGTTATTAAATATTTTAATTTTAACAAGAAACAAGAGTCAATTCATAAACTTCATATTATATTTCACTTCCTGAAGAAGAAGGCAAACTGGTCTTTGAAACGTCGACATAAGAATATTATGTATACCACCGCTACAAAACAACCCGATAAGTAAAAATATAAAAATATATATTTTGGATTAGTTAGACGGTTCAAGATTTCGTTCAAGATTCATTGAATTCCAGGACAGAATCTGATCAATGTGAAGGAGATATTGTTGCATGTTATTATCTTGGCGCATTTCGATTGTGTTTTGTCCTTGAATTCAAAGAATCTTGAACGAAACATTGAACCGTCTAATATTATATAATCATAATTATTATTGTGTGAAAGTAAATTGATGATTTCTCTGAAACTAAACTAAATCGGGTAGAATTTTACATGAAAATTACCTGAAATCAATCAGGGTTGCCTGCCATAAAATTGGAAATGTCTTATAAATTCCACAAATTAGCTTATATTACTGGTATGTAAACGCACATAACAAAAACTTGTAGAAATACAGCCAAACCTTACACACTCAAAAGAAATGAGATCTTAAAAAAGGGCCAAGCTCATCTGCCCTTCCACATTTGCGCATTCTTAATTCATAAACGTATACAGTGTCCCATAACAGCATCCTCGAAAAGCTTGGCAAAATAGAATTTGCGATTATTAATTTAAACGTAATAGTTCAACCAAGTTCTTTTTTCTAATTAATTTAAACGTAATAACATGCAAATTTTATTTTGCCAAGCTTTTCGAGGATGCTGTTATGGGACACTGTACGTTTATGAATTAAGAATGCGCAAATGTGGAAGGGTAGATGAGCTTGGCCCTTTTTTTAGATCTCATTGCTTTCATGTTATTACGTTTAAATTAATTAGAAAAAAGAACTTGGTTGAACTATTACGTTTAAATTAATAATCGCAAATTCTATTTTGCCAAGCTTTTCGAGGATGCTGTTATGGGACACTGTACGTTTATGAATTAAGAATGCGCAAATGTGGAAGGGTAGATGAGCTTGGCCCTTTTTTTAGATCTCATTTCTTTTGAGTGTGTAAGGTTTGGCTGTATTTCTACAAGTTTTTGTTATGTGTGTGATCTCATTACTTTTTTAAGTTCCATTGTAAAATTATTTGTTAAAATATAATAATTTTATCAAAGTTGACTTAATTCCTATGGTATTAGCAATAACAATAGGATGTAAAATATCTAGACCCGGATTCATGTACATCCTGGGTATAGGTGGTATAACCATGGTATAACGACGGTATAAGGACTGGACCCCAATTCTTGAGTTCGTGGGAGATGAGTTGAAAACGCAATTTGAAAACGGAGTCGTCTTGAACGGTATCGTGGAAAACGTCATGGGTTGTGAGTTGGAAGAGTATTGCTGTTATTCACGTGGGGTGAGGTTCACGAAATCCAGACACTTTAAAAAGAGTTGCGTAGCAAAGAGCTCGAAAACGTTCTATATTTATTCTAGATGGCAGTGCCTTCATAAACGCGGGCCAATCGAAAGACGAGTTGCATGAAATGATTTGATTGTTGCAATTATGTAAACAAACAGATGAGCACGCTCATATTCGACACCTTGCTTCGACATTGTGTGTAGCAGCAAGCTGACTTTGATCATGGCTAAACATGGCTAAAAAGAAAAGAATATGTGTATTATTTCCGAACATTTTTGTATAGCCTAGGTGGACAATCATACTATTGTTTATCTGAATTAGGCTTTTAGTAATCAAAACTAGTTATTTGTGCGGGAAGTGTGTCAGAACAAGGTTGTGCTGGCCTAGGGTTGGCTAGGCTTGTCAAACATGTAATGTAAGTATTTATTTATCTAGTCCTATAGCCTAATGGAACTTTAGACCTACACTGTTGTATTATAAATAATTTTCTACATCTGGGCCTAGGCCAGGGACGGTTTCTGATTTGTTTTATGAGAGTATAATGACACCTTTTCTCGTTCCACACAAAGAAGAAAAATTTAAAATGTCCGCCATTTGTTTACGTATCGCACTTTCCCGCCTAACTCTGCTTGTACCGTCAACAAGTGTCAAGTAACTATAGTTACTTGTTGATTGTATGCCTAGTGTATAAGGCTTATTTTAAAACCTTTATTTGGAAGCCTTCCAGCAAACTTTTTCAACTTTTTTTTTCAAAAGAGACTTTATTACTATAACCTTAATGTCCATGTAAAATATGAACATTGTAGCCCCACCCGTCTGGTCAGAATCGCGGGCCGATTGAAACTGACGAATTAGATGTTAGCAGTAGCAGTAGTAGCAGTAGCAGTAGCTAACATCCTTAAAGTGATTTTGAGCATGTTTCAAGCCATTTTTTCACCAAGAAGGAATGGTCGTACCCCAATAAAATTTGGCATGTGTTGTCAGGTACCTAAATCCCCTCGATTGTGATAGTTTTCAAGTTCACATCACGTTACATGACGGCTGGGTAACACCTCGAAATCACCCCAACTCTACTTGCTGTATAAGGTGCTTGAGTGTGTAGCGCGCCACGGCTTGGCTGCGGCGCCCTAACGGGCACCTAGATGTGAATGATTTGAATAAACTCAATGTTAATTTTGAATGCTGGCGTTCATTCTATAACATGTCTATAACTGACTGTCGTAAAATAATATGAGCATTGAATTTTCGCAACATTTAATATGTTGTTTTCATAAAAACTTAAATCGATCGTACATAATGAACCTGTATCAATCAATAACACACTCGTAAAATGTCAATACAATATGCAAATATTACATAATTACATAGACCATTTCGTAATTGATCATTTACTATTTATTGCAAACAATTACCTATACTGTTTCCGTAATTAAAGATGTATTAGCTAAAAGAAACTAGTAGCAAAGGTATTTATTCTTTAAAAAAGTGTTTATTGGACATAACACTGCTTGCTTTATCAATATTTATTTGTGATACTACCACTTTTATTCAAAAATCTTTTTCAGACTGAAGGTTGACAAAGGAAAATTAATAACAACCCATATAAAAGTATAAATAAACAAAATGACCATCTGCCAACACAATTGATGAAAATAAAATAAAAACAACACAAAAATTAAAAATATGGTAGCACTAGATCACAAAAATTGGTGAAGATGAGAAAATTACAAGAGGTAGATTATTGACATCAAATATACGTAACGTTGAATTGGATCTAGATGCACTAGGACAAAAATATTCCTTATATGTGGACAATGTGCACCAGGGGTAATAATTATGATATTAGGATTACATGCCTTGAAGCAAGCTTCTTTAAACTTCCTTTTATCTCGATTGCTTTCATAACATAAAACCAAGGTGTTGTCCCAATTCATGAAATGGATGTTTTCATAAACGTTTCCCGCTATTTTTGAAGTGTGTATTTTGTGCTGATGTAAATCAGTTGTGACAATATTTAATGATTGTTTTTGTCATACGTGGATGAATTATTGTGTTTCTGGAAATAAATTGAAAATTGAAAATTAAAATTCAACCCTGTAGCTCAGTTTAAACGATGTGTGCCTTCTTCAAGATTCAAAAGCACGGTTAAAATTAGCAGTCAGTCTTAGAGAGGACTAGTTCCTTGTACACATGCCCAAGAACGAATTATTTTCACGGTTGCTTCTGAGAGAAGGTGTTGCTTTTCCAAAATCAGAAACTTACCATCTAACCGCTATCGAGTTACTCATGTTTTGTAACTGAAAAATAAATAAAAGTTCCTAAACACGTTATTCACTTTGTCCTTATACCGTTGAAACGGCTATTGCATCTTACTGCCCGAAATAATTTATAACTAATTCGTTAGCCTTGCTCTAGAGGCTCTCATATTTCCAAGAACTAAAACTAAACATACTCAAATTTTCGATTTATTTTTATTATTTTGATAGGTCACTATCAAAGGCATTAACAGGAATTATTTTCCTTTTAAGGAAATTCTCACGTTCCTTTTGAGGTGCAACGGGAACTTATTTAAGCTATTTTTAGAAGTATAAACAATCACAATGTGTTCCTTATTTTGTGGAAGTTTCCAAAGACTGCAGGTAGGTAGGCATAGGAATGTGACTGAGAGTATTGACGGTACTTTGGCGAAGAATATTTAAATTAATGTCAGGCATTGTGTATTTTACCAAAAGAGATAGGATAATTAGTGCACATGCAAGTGCTATGAGCTATGCGTGAAAGCGTAATTAGTAATTACCGTATGTACTAAAGAACATGTCCGTATCATGAAACCCTATAAATTGTTATGTTTCTGGTAATAAAATTAGCATTTTGTTATTAATTGATTATTGGTCAGTTGAAGTGTGACCGACAAGGAACTTGCAGTGTCAGGTCGTAATGTTGAAAATAGAATGCATATTAGAGAATGCATAGCCGATATTGTTACATATTTGCGCCAGTATTAGTGTTCTTATACAACAGTAGCATGCCCCCTTACTTCCGACTGGCACACAGATATAAAAGCCAGGCATGTTCTTATCACCCTCAAACCAACACTCACCTCTACCAAAGCAACACCGCGAGCTCCACACACAAAATGGCAGCTATCAAGGTAAATATAATATGCCTACAAGATTGTTCCATATCGTTATTGTATTATTAATTATAAACTCAGCTAAACAATATACATTAATTACAAGGAAAATAGGTGCATTAATAATTACAAACTTGGTTTTATTTAAAATCAATACCACATATGGTCAAATCTGGCGATATTCCCAGCCAGAATTGGGCACAAAACATTGTTCCGGAAAAAAGTATTGCCAATATAATAAAGCAAGTAGACTCAAGTAAACACTGGATTGTAAAGAAAAGCCTCATCTATGTTAGTATGCTATTATGCGGATTTTTACTAAATTGCAGTTTTGACAATAATTTGCGTATGATTGGTGTACTTTTTTAGGAATCAAAATATTTATGAACCAAAGTCTAAAAGGCATACTATAGCTTAGATCTAAGCTTAATAAAGAACCTTGTCTAAAGTAAAAACCACTATCTTGAATCATTCATTACTCATACCTTTTTTTCGAAAGTGTATTTTAACCCTTGACTGGTATCCTTATTTTCATATACGTTACTGGTATGGTGGGGTCAAATATGACCCCAGTTTTAATTTTACTTTTAAACTGCCTAAATAACAACAAATGTGAATTATTGCGCTGAGGACTAATTAATATGATTTAATTCATTGTATTAACAATTATGGATTGATGTTTCATCAATTTTGAGCAAGTTACACATTTTTTACTGAAAGTAAGTAATTTTCAAACTAAGAAAATAGTGGATTCAATAAAATTTATTTAGGCCCCCTAACCCTTGACTGGTATTTTTTCTGCGATTATTTATGATTCACAAAAGCACAAATCATTCACTGAAACCAACATATATATATATTTTTTTCATAATGTTAAATCATATGCAAAAGAAAAAGTCCCTTAAGTGGTATCCTGGGGTCTTTTTTAACCCCCGACGCGATTGCCGCCAAACGCTCCGGTGCAACACAATAACGCAACCTCCCTCTTCAATGTCTGAGTGGGTAATGAGATTACCTAATTCGCCAGCCGCTTACTAGAACTTCCTGGTGGTCAAATATAGAACTATATCGTGCTGGGGTCGGCACAGACCCCACCATACCAGTCAAGGGTTAAAACAATTAACATGGGCAAGATAGGGCTAACGAGCAGCGGAAATATTATTGTCAATAATGTATAGAGCAAAGGTTTATCCGTATTACAACTTAATAAGTATATTTGCTTCGGCTTGTAAAACTTGAATATGTAATATGTGAAGCTCTAATAGATTGTATTGTTGTAGATCGCCCCGTTGGCCGTGACCCTGGCTTGCGCCCTGGCCGCGCCTCAGTACGGACACCAAGAACATCACGTGGAGGAACACCACGTATGTAAACTTTATACCTGTTTATTTACGTTGTGACAATTCATTTAAAAGTTGTGTAATGTATTCATTTAGAGCGACAACAAAGTACTATATGAATCAGCCAACGTACATTGGGGATTATACGATCACCATTTCTAGAATTAATAGTGCATGCGCGCTCCGTAGCAAAGCAATGTGGGAGAAAGCCAATTTACATGCTAAATGCTTAGACCATACCCTGCTAAATCTTTAGGTTTTAATGGTGGCTAATTAATGTCATATGCTTCGGATTGTGGCGGACTGCACTGACTGAGTTGGAAACTCAGAACTCCACACACTCTAGCATATCGTATTTAGCGTGTAAATACTCTTTCTTTCGTAATGCTTTGCGTGCGCGATATAGAGGTGCTCGTGATTTTGTAAATCGTCTATTGAATAGTTTAACACTTACAACATTTTTCAATAATATTATATTTAAATTTTTCGTAAGAGATCGACCCATGTAGGCCTAATGCATGTCCCTATTCTGGTCCCTAGATAGATATTTGGAATTAGGACAATTGGGAAGGGAGTATCCGAGGGCTGCTTAATCTGATTCAGTGAAAGAACTTTCAGTCGGGATTGTTTGAACCCTCTACCTTGCAAATCAGAATCTCGCAGGTTATGCATTTGAGCCACTACTGTCAATGCTTATTACTATAATTAATTATGTAATGAGATTGAAGTGTTAAGGAAATTAACCAGGCGATAACATATCATTTAATATTATTAGTTAACTAAAATTTTGGCTTTATTTCCAGCACCCCAAGTACGAGTTCAAGTACGGAGTGAAGGACACCCACACTCACGACATCAAGGAACAGCATGAGGTACGATTTTATTGATGTTGAATCGATATATCGATAAGCATTATTTAGTTGGCATGAAGTTATGTCGTGGTTTTTTTATAACAATAAAGACTCAACGTCTATTGGAATTGGATGGTATATAGTAAAGCAGAAAACACATTTTAGTATTTAACGTATATAAAACACAATCATGTGTGAGATACCACTGCTCTTGCATTTGCGTTGTCTAGCCCAATGCTAGCGTAACAATGATATTAAACTTTAATATCAATATATAGGTACATCTACATGACGATTAGTATAACAATGCTTCTTTGATTTTAGGAAGCAGAAAATGAGACAGAAAATGAGGTTTTTTACGTCATAGGCCACAAATAGTACCACATTAACTCATCACTCTCTTCTATCCCCAGGTTCGCGACGGCGACCACGTGAAGGGACATTACAGCCTGGTCGAGCCCGACGGCACCCGTCGTGTGGTCCACTACACAGTAGAGGGTAAGAGCGGGTTCCAGGCCGTCGTCACCCACGAGGGACACGCCGCGCACCCTGTCGCTGCTCCCGTGAAGCACGTCCAGTATGTGCACGCACCTGTCCAGCAGCATCATGCGCAGCCAGCCTATGCTTACCAGTCCATCTCATCCGGCCAGGGTAGCAGCCATTATTAAACTGTGTTGTACATGAATCATTAAATCTTCTCTCAATTACATTACATTACCAACTTACTGGGAATGCATCAATATCATTCATTCATTATCATTGTAAATATCATCAAATCATCGTCATTTTCAAATAGCAAATCAAATAATGGTATGTGTTTCCTATATTACAATAACTATGAAAATTTTGAACAACATCTCTATTTCTTTATTTTGTAATATTGTATGTAACTTACATGTTTTATTTGAATAAATAACATTCAGTTGAAATCCTATGTGTTTTGCTTGTACTTTACTATTCGTTTGCTCTGAATCGATTGGAAATGATATCTCGTATGTCACTGATGTCAGTAAAATTAGAATGCTCTACGTCCACCACCAGTTCCTCAGGTTGAGCCTATTTTTAGATGCTATATTTCATGGTGCAAACTGTGGTATAGTATAGCGTTTCGTGGTTAAAGTCTGGTAAAGGTTTGGTCTAGCCAAACCCTAGCATTACCTAAATAAAGAAAATATTGAATCAATTATTTACTTATTATCATAGCCACAACAACTGGTAATGAATATCAACTGTAGCAATAAATTACCTTGGTGACAGAAGTGAAGAAAGGGAAAAAATAAATCTGCCATTTTAATTTGGCACCATGTCAATAAGATTGACATTAAAATACGATGCCATGAAGTGGAATATCCTGCCCCAAAACGACTTTCTGCGGCATCTGAATACATGGTAATAAGTTAAGTTCTCAATTTCATTTACGGTGAAACACTCCGTAGGTGTAATTGATTTTATGGATTTTGGGGTCCTTTGTGTTGAAGGAAATGTACTCCGAACCTGTGATACGTAGCTTTATGGCAAGGTCCACTACACCTCCTTGCTCCCCCGCCCCAGTCGCTCGCCGGAGGGTGCTTAAATATCCGCTATGAAAATTCGATTGCTTTGTTGGTCGAGGAACATAATTATGCCTCTAACAAAATGACGACGGAAAAGTTTAATCAAAGGGCATTGCCTTCCAATCAAAAAACGGCATTGTTCCTTTGTTTATAGCATAAGGTTTCAAACCGATAAATTAAAGTAATGTAGTTAAGTAAGGGCTATTTTGTTATGAATTTTCTGAGTTAATGAAATTAAATTCTAGTTACCCGAACCCAGAAAATAGTCAAACTTCAATTTGCAATTTTCGTGCTCGATCCCATCGGCCAAAACTTCAATAAGAAATTACATTGAGCCGGTTTGTATAAACCCATTGACTTCTTTAACGATTGATAACATGTTTATGTTATTTGATATTTCACTAGTAAGCTTTGCGAGCTCTCTTTATATTTGCGTTGATAGATGAGCGTATTATGGCTATCTCTCTGCTCCCCTGTAGCGAGCTTTGGCCGTCGACGTGCGAAACTCCACTTGCCTGAGGCTGCATTTATCCAACACGGGTCTGTTCTCCACACATCCCTAGGCTAGAGTTGCACAAATGAAATGACCAAACGTTTGGTGCATAAAAATCAATGACAAAACTGTGCATCGATTAGCCAAGTTGCATAAATATGAGACGTTAAGCAATATCCAATAATAATAATACTTTTGTTCGTTTTTCAATCGAGATCAGTGGTGGTGAAACGCGCGCGCTCTCGTAGAACTCGGTTCACTGAGCCTCACGAAGTTAAACTCATGAGCTTGAACTTTTTGCAACCGGCACTAAGTATAATATTTTAAAAGTGTTTTATGGAATTTACCGTCAAACGATTGAAACCTATGAAGATTACGATTCACAGCCGCGGGAATTGAACCTTGGACCATATGCATTGGAATCTGAGACACTAACCACAAAACCAACGAGCCACACACAAAACCAACGAGGCACAAAAAATACCAATGAGCCACACAAATATAACATAATTACATAGACCATTCAGTAATTGATCATTCTCTATTTATAATAAAACAATTACTATTACCGGAATTGAAAGATATATGATGTAAATCAATCGTTACAATCTATGATGATTGTTTTTGTGATACGTGTATGAATTATTGTGTTCTGGAAATAAATTGTAAATTGAAAATTAAAATTCAACCCTGTAGCTCAGTTTAGACGATATGTGCCTTCTTCAATATTCAATAGCACGGTGTTGAAATTAGCAGATGCTCAGTCAGTCTTGGAGAGGAACTATAGTTTCTAATAATGTGATTAATTAGTTGGACTATACACTACTAAAACTATGTAGGTAACGATATTTCCAAGACTATTCAGTCCTCTTCAACTCGTTTAATGACATTTGACAGTTCATTTACAACTGTCAAATGTCATTAAACCAGTTGAAGAGGACTGCACGAATAGTCTTCGAAATATTGTTACCTACATAGTTTTTTCTTTATTTAAAAGAGCAGTGTATAGTCTCAACTAATTCAACACATTATTAACCTCACCAGTTCTAGAAGTTTCATTAATATTAACTAGTTACTAGTACACATGCCCAGGAACGAATTATGTTCACGTTAGCTTCTGAGAGAGGTGATGTAGCTTTTCCAAAATCAGAAACTTATTATCTAACCTCTAACGAGTTACTTATGTTTTGAAACTGAAAAATAAATTTAACTTCCTAAACACGTTATTTACCTTGTCGTTATACCGTTGAAATGACTAGTATTTTACTGCCCGAAATAATGTATAACTAATTTGTTAGCCTTGTTCTTGAGGCTTGCATACTTTCAAGAACTAAAACTATACATACTCAAATTTTCGATTTATTTTTAATATTTTGATAGGTCACTATTTCCCTTTAGAGAATATTCTCACGTTCCGTTTGAGGTGCAACAGGAACACTTATTTAAGTCATTTTTAGAAGTATAAACAATCACAATGTGTTCCTTATTTTGTGGAAGTTTCCCAAGACTGCAGGTAGGTAGGCATAGGAATATGACTGAAGATATTGGCGACATTTTTGTGGAAGAATATTTAAATTAATGTCTGCATTGTGTATTTTACCAAAAGAGACGGGGTAATTAGATCACATGCAAGTGCTATGAGCTTATTAGTAATTAGCGTATGAACTAAAGAACATGTCCGTATCATGAAAACCTGTAAATTGTAAATGTCTCTGGTTATAAAATTAGCATTTTGTTATTAATTGATTATTGGTCAGTTGAAGTGTAACCAACAAGAAACTTGGCGGTGTCAGGTTGTTATGTTGAAAATAGAATGCATATTAGAGAATGCATTGTCGATATCGTTACATATTCGCGCCAGTATCAGGGTTCTTATACAACAGTAGCATGTCCCCTTACTTCCGACTGGCACACAGATATAAAAGCCAGGCATGTTCTTATCACCCTCAAACCAACACTCACCTCTACCAAAGCAACACCGCGAGCTCCACACACACAAATATGACAGCTATCAAGGTAAATACCTTCAAGATTGTTACACATCGTTATTGTAATGTAATATTAACTATAAATTCAGCTAAACATAATACATTTATTACAAGAAAAATAGGTGCATAAACAATTACAAATAAGGGTTTTATTTGAAAAAAAATTTTAAATACACCATCAGAGAATTCCCGGCCAGAATTGGTTTTACAACTCACAAAACATTGTTCATGGAAAAAGGTCTTGCCAAACTAATAGAGCAAGTAAAACTTATGTCACTGGATTGTAAAAGAAGGTTACATCTACGTAAGTATGCTTTTCTATTTTCAGTACCTACTTTGGAGTACATTTTTATGCAGATTTTTAAAAAATGGCAGTTTTGACAATACTTTGCCGTATGATTATTGTATTTTTTAGAAAACAAAGTGTTTATGAATCAAATTTTAAAGGGAATACTAAAGCATAGATCCAAGCTTAATAAAGAACCTTGTGTAAACTGTAAAGTATAACGCACTATCTTGAATCGTTCATCAGTCATTTCTTTTATTGCGAAAGTAAGTTTTATGACAAATAAAATGGGCAAGATTGGGTTAAAGAACAGAAGAAATATTATCGTCAATAATGTATATAACAAAGGTATAACCGCGTAATACAACGTTATACGTATAATTGCTTCGGCTTGTAAACCTTGAATTTATGTAATATGAAAGGTCTAATAGATAATATTGTTGAAGATCGCCCTGTTGGCCGTGACCCTGGCTTGCGCCCTGGCTGCGCCTCAGTACGGACACCAGGAACACCACGTGGAGGAACACCATGTAAGTATACTTATAGTTGTTTATTTAACGTTCGGGACAATTCATTTAACTAATATTATATTGATTTAGAGCTACAACATTGTGCAATATGATACGGGCAACGTAAATGGGGATTATACTATCTTGCAATAGTTTAAGGTTCGACAATTGACCATTTTTAGAATTAATTGCTGCATGCGCGCTCCGTAGCAAAGCATTATGAGAGAAAGCCAATTTACATGCTGAATGCTTAGACCATATCCTGCTGAAATCTTTGGGTCTATAATGGTGGCTAAATGTCATATGCTTCGGATTGGGGCGGACTGCATTGACTGTTTTTGAAACGCAGTACTCCACACACCCGAGCATATGGCAGTTAGCGTGTAAATACCTTTCTCTTGTAAATGCTTTGGGGGTGCGATATAGAGGGGGGGTGATTTAAAAAATTCGTCTGTTGGTATAGTGTAACACTTACAACATTTATCAATAATATTATTTTAAATTTCTCGTGGGAAAGATTGACTCATTTTGGCCTCCCTATTCTGGTCCCTAGATAGGTATTTGGAATTAGGACATTGAGAAGGGAAAAACTGAGGGCTATTTAAATCTGATTCAGTGAAACACATTCAGCCATGATTGTTTCCCACCCTCTAACTTGCAAATAGAATCTCACAGGTTATGCATTTGAGTAAACTACTGTGAATGGTAATTACCATAATTATGTAATGAGTTTGTGGTGTTAAGGAATTAAACCAGGCAATAACATATCACTAAATATTATATTAGTAAATAACATTTTGGCATTATTTCCAGCACCCCAAGTACGAGTTCAAGTACGGAGTGAAGGACACCCACACTCACGACATCAAGGAACAACATGAGGTACGATGTTCATTGATGTTGAATCGATATATGGGTTACGCATTAGTTGGCATTAAGTTATGTCATTTTTAAAATTACAATTTTTAAGATTAAAAACTTCTTTGGAATTGGATGGTACTTATAGTAAATCAAAAAAACACATTTTGGTATTTTACTAATATAAAACACAATCATGCGTGAGATAGCAGTGCTCCTGCATTTGCTTAGTTTAGCCCAAAGCTAGTGAAACAATGATGTTAAATTTAAGTACCATTAAATAGGTACATGACGATTAGTACCCATGCTTCTTTGAACTTTGGAAGCAGAAAATTTGTTCAAGTTTTTTTTATGTCAGAGGCCCCCAAATATTACCATAATCATCACTTGTTCTATCCCCAGGTTCGTGACGGCGACCACGTAAAGGGGAACATTACAGCCTGGTCGAGCCCGACGGCACCCGTGTGTGGTCCACTACACAGTAAGGGCAAGAGCGGGTTCCAGCCCGTCGTCACCCACGAGGGACACGCCGCGCCCCCTGTCGCTGCTCCCGTGAAGCACGTCCAGTATGTGCACGCACCTGTCCAGCAGCATCATGCGCAGCCAGCCTATGCTTACCAGTCCATCTCATCCGGCCAGGGTACCAGCCATTATTAAACTGTGCTATTCATGAATCATTTCATCTTCTCTCAATTACATTAAATTACCAACTTACTAGTTATACATCAATATCATTCATTCATTATTAATCATTAACATTGTAAATATCATCAAATAATCGTCATTTTCACACAGCAAATCAAATAATGGTATGTGTTTCCTATATTACAATTATGAAAATTTTGAACAACATCTCTATTTCTTTATTTTGCAATTATTGTATGTACATATTAATTTGAATAAATAACATTCAATTGAACTCCAATGTGTTTTGCTTGTACTTTACTATTTATTTAGCTCTAAATTTGATTGGAAATGATATTTTGTATGTATTGATGTCAGTAAAGTTTGAATGCTCCACGCTCACCACCACTTTCCGGGTGATTTCATGGGCAAACTGCGGATGATAGCGTTTCGTGTTAAGGGTGGTTGAGCCTACCTGAATGTAGAAAATATTGAATAAATTATTTACTTATTAAAAAAGCCAAAAAAATTAGTAATTAGGCAAGCGAAGCGAGCGTTTCCATTTGACTCTGCCGGAAAAAATAGTCCCTGTTTATTTTTTATTTTATATATTCGCCATAACGTTCAAAACGGAGCCCCAAACCGAGTTGTAATTTTGACCATCCGCAAGTTTCGTTCTCGATTGAATGCCATTAATTTTGTGGCAAACGTTCAAAAAGTTAAAAAGTTACTTTAAAAGTTAATCGAAAGTTTTTTTTCAAACTAAACGGCGACAAAATCTGAGATGGCCAAATCATTTAAAATGTCCGTCCAATCAAGAATATGTTAATTTTATTTTGATCCGATAAGTAGTGAAGATGGAAATTACATAATAACAAAGTACCGTTACCATGGCAACAGAAAGTTGCGCAGTTTTTTTGGCTCATGATTGCGGTCGAACGGAGGTTCGGATCGAGTTGAAATTTTTACCATCCGCAAGCTTCGATCTGGATTGAATGCCATTAGTTTTGTGGCAAAATCGTTCGAAAAGTTAAAAAACTTACTTTAAAAGTTAATCGAATGTTTTTTTCAAACTAACGGCGACCAAATCTGAGATGGCCAAATCATTTAGAATGTCCGTCCGGTAACGAATATGTTAATTTTATTTTGACCCGATAAGTATTTGTAGATGGAAATTACATTATAACAAAAGTAACGTTACCATGGCAACGGAAAGTCGCGCAGTTTTTTTGGATCTTGATAGCGGTCGAATGGAGGTTCGGATCGAGTTGAAATTTGGACCATCCGCAAGCTTCGATCTGGATTGATTGCCATTAGTTTTGTGGCAAAATCGTTCAAAAAGTTAAAAGTAAGTTTAAAGCTAATCGAATGTTTTTTTTTTTCAAACTAAACGGCGACAAAATCTGAGGTAGCCAAATCATTTAGAATGTCCGTCCGGTCACGAATATGTTAATTTTATTTTGATGCGATAAGTAGTGTAGATGGAAATTACATTTTAAAAAAGAAACGTTACCATGGCAACGAAAAGTCGCACGAAGCTGGAGCTTTTTTTGGCTCATGATAGCGGTTGCACGAAGATTCAGATTCAGGTTGAAATTTGGACCATCAAAAAAATTGTATAGCACGTGCTCGCTTATCAACGCGTCCAACTGAGCGTTTTCCTAGTGAATATTAACTGCAGTAATAATGCACCTTGGTGACAGAAGTGTTAAAGCCAAAATGGAAGATATAAATCTATCATTTTGATTTAGCACCATGTCGATAAGGTTGACATACGAAAATACGATGCAATGAAGTGGAATATCCTGGCCCAAAACGACTTTCTGCGGCATTTGAATACATGGTAATAAGTTAACTTCTCAATTTCATTTACGGTGAAACACTCCGTAGGTGTAATTTATTTTATGGATTTTGGGATCCTTTGTGTTGAAGGAAATGTACTCCGAACCTGTGATACGTAGCTTCATGTCAAGGTCCACTAGACCTCCTTGCTCCCCCGCCCCAGTCGCTCGCCGGAGGGTACCCAAACATCCGCTAAGAAATTTAGTGGACCTTGGCGTAGTGAACCGATTCGCGATCTAAGTGAACGATCGATTTCTTTGTGCATCAGCCAACACTGAACTTCCATGCATATAACTTGTTTAACCACTAAGATATAATTCAAATTCGAAATCAAATACACATTTGAAGTGTGTTCTTCAGGACAAGATGCATATTTCATTGCTTCTTTGGTCGAGGAACTTTAATATGCCTATGAACCCCAATAAACGACGGGAAAATTTTATTCAAAGGGCATTCCCTTTCCCAAATCATAAACGGGATTATTCCTTTGATTATAGCATTGGGTATCAAACCCAAATTTAAATTAAAGTACATATAATGTATTTAAGTTAGGCTATTTGGTTATGAATTTGCTACGTAAATGAAAGGATATTCTAGTAACCAGAACCCAGGAAAAATATCCAAACTTAAATTTGCAATTTTCGTGCTCGATCCCATCGGCCAAAAATTCAATGAGAAATAAAATTCATCCGGAATTTATATACCCATTGACTTTTTAAACGATTGATAACATCTTGTTAAGTTTTAATATGTTATTTTGATATTTCACTAGGGACCTTTTCGAGCTCTATTTATATTTGTGTTCATAGATTAGCTAATTTGGCTATCTCTCTGTTCCCCTGATGTGAGGCGAGCTCTGGCCGTCAACGTGGGAAACTCCACTTGCCTGAGTCTGCACCTATCCAGCACGGGTCTGTTCTCAAACATCCCCTAGAGGCTATATAGTTGCACAAAAATGCCCAACGTTTGGTGCACTAAAAATCATTGCCAAAACGGGTGCATTTTTACTTTTGTTCGTTTTTCAATCGAGATCATCGGGGGTGAAACGCGCGCTCGCGTAGAACTGGGTTCACTGAGCCTCACGAAGTTAAACTCGTGAGCTTAAATTTGGGGTGCAATCGACCCTACTTTACCGTAAAAACGTTTTCAAACCTATGAAGATTACGACACAGCCGGGGGAATTGAACCTTGGCCCTTATGCATTGGAATCTGAGACACTTACCACAAGCCCAACGAGTCACAAAAATACCAATGAGCCACACAAATATAACATAATTACATAGACCTTTCAGTAATTGATCATTCTCTATTTATAATAAAACAATTACTATTACCGGAATTGAAAGATTATGATGTTAATCAATCGTTACAATCTTTGATGATGTTTTTGTGAAACGTGTATGAATTATTGTGTTCTGGAATAAATTGTAAATTAAATTAAAATTCAAAAAAAAACCCTGTAGCTCAGTTTAGACGATATGTGCCTTCTTCAATATTCAATAGCACGGTGTTGAAATTAGCAGATGCTCAGTCAGTCTTGGAGAGGAACTATAGTTTCTAATAATGTGATTAATTAGTTGGACTATACACTACTAAAACTATGTAGGTAACGATATTTCGAAGACTATTCAGTCCTCTTCAACTCGTTTAATGACATTTGACAGTTCATTTACAACTGTCAAATGTCATTAAACCAGTTGAAGAGGACTGCACGAATAGTCTTCGAAATATTGTTACCTACATAGTTTTTTCTTTATTTAAAAGAGCACTAGCAGTGTATACTGTATAGTCTCAACTAATTCATCACATTATTAAAAGTTTTTATTAATATTAACTAGTTGCTAGTACACATGCCCAAGAACGAATTATGTTCACGTTAGCTTCTGAGAGAAGGTGATGTAGCTTTTCCAAAATCAGAAACTTATTATCTAACCTGTAACGAGTTACTTATGTTTTGAAACTGAAAAATAAATTTAAGTTCCTAAACACGTTATTTACCTTGTCGTTATACCGTTGAAATGACTAGTATTTTACTGCCCGAAATAATGTATAACTAATTTGTTAGCCTTGTTCTTGAGGCTTGCATACTTCCAAGAACTAAAACTATACATACTCAAATTTTCGATTTATTTTTAATATTGTGATAGGTCACTATTTCCCTTTAGAAAATATTCTCACGTTCCTTTTGAGGTGCAACAGGAACACTTATTTAAGTCATTTTTAGAAGTATAAACAATCACAATGTGTTCCTTATTTTGTGGAAGTTTCCCAAGACTGCAGGTAGGTAGGCATAGGAATATGACTGAAGATATTGGCGACATTTTTGTGGAAGAATATTTAAATTAATCATCAATCATTGTGTATTTTACCAAAAGAGACAGGGTAATTAGATCACATGCAAGTGCTATGAGCTTATTAGTAATTACCGTATGTACTAAAGAACATGTCCGTATCATGAAACCCTGTAAATTGTTAATGTTTCTGGTTATAAAATTAGCATTTTGTTATTAATTGATTATTGGTCAGTTGAAGTGTAACCAACAAGAAACTTGGTGGTTGTCTAGTCGTAATGTTGAAAATAGAATGCATATTAGAGAATGCATTGTCGATATCGTTACATATTCGCGCCAGTATCAGGGTTCTTATACAACAGTAGCATGTCCCCTTACTTCCGACTGGCACACAGATATAAAAGCCAGGCATGTTGTTATCACCCTCAAACCAACACTCACCTCTACCAAAGCAACACACCGAGCTCCACACACAACAATGGCAGCTATCAAGGTAAATATAATATACCTTCAAGATTGTTACATATCGTTATTGTAATGTAATATTAATTATAAACTCAGCTAAACAAAATACATTAATTACAAGAAAAATAGGTGCATAAACAATTACTAATAAGGGTCTTATTTGAAATCAAATTTTAAATACACCATCAGAGAACTTCCCGGCCAGAATTGGTCACAACTCACAAAACATTGTTCATGGAAAAAGGTCTTACCAAACTAATAAAGCAAGTAGACTTATGTCACTGGATTGTAAAAGGAGGTTACATCTACGTAAGTATGCTATTCTATTTTCAGTACCTACTTTGGAGTACATTTTTATGCAGATTTTTACAAAATGGCAGTTTTGACAATACTTTGCGTATGATTGGTGTATTTTTTAGAAAACAAAGTGTTTATGAATCAAATTTTAAAGGGAATACTATAGCATAGATCCAAGCTTAATAAAGAACCTTGTGTAAACTGTAAAGTATAACGCACTATCTTGAATCGTTCATCAGTAATATCTTTTATTGCGAAAGTATGTTTTATGACAAATAACATGGGCAAGATAGGGTTAAAGAACAGAAGAAATATTATCGTCAATAATGTACACACACATAACAAAAACTTGTAGAAATACAGCCAAACCTTACACACTCAAAGGAATGAGATCTAAAAAAAAGGGCCAAGCTCATCTACCCTTCCACATAAACGTACAGTGTCCCATAACAGCATCCTCGAAAAGCTTGGCAAAATAGAATTTGCGATTATTAATTTAACGTAATAGTTTATCCAAGTTCTTTTTTTCTAATTAATTTAAACGTAATAACATGCAAATTCTATTTTGCCAAGCTTTTCGAGGATGCTGTTATGGGACACTGTACGTTTATGTGGAAGGGTAGATGAGCTTGGCCCTTTTTTTAGATCTCATTCCTTTTGAGTGTGTAAGGTTTGGCTGTATTTCTACAAGTTTTTGTTATGTGTGTGATCTCATTACTTTTTCAAGTTCCATTACAAAATTATTTGCTAAAATATAATATTTTTATCAAAGTTGATTTAAATTCTATGGTATTAGCAGTAACAATATAGGATGTAAAATATCTAGACCCGGATTCATGTACATCCTGGGTATAGGTGGTATAACCATGGTATAACGACGGTATAAGGACTGGACCCCAATTCTTGAGTTCGTGGGAGATGAGTTGAAAACGCAATTTGAAAACGAAGTCGTTTTCGTTTTCGAAGGAATTGGTATTCTTGAACGGTATCGTGGAAAACGTCATGGGTTGTGAGTTGAAAGCATTGATATTAAACCCCTATAGTAGTTATATAGGATGTCTATGGTTGAAAGAGTATCACGAAATCCAAACACTTTAAAAAGATTTGCGTATAGCAAAGAGCTCGAAAAAGTTCTATATTTATTCTAGATGGCAGTGCCTTCATAAACGCGGGCCAATCGAAAGACAAGTTGTATGAAATGATTTGATTGTTGCAATTATGTAAACAAACAGTTGAGCAAGTTCATATCAGTCCAATGTTGTGCTGGCATAGGGTTGGCTAGGCTTGTCAAACATGTAATGTAAGTATGAATTTTACTAGTCCTATAGCCAAATGGAACTTTAGACCTACACTTTTGCATTATAAATAATTTTCCACATCTGGGCCTAGGCCAGGGACGGTTTCTGATTTGTTTTATGAGAGTATAATGACACCTTTTCTCGTTCCACACAAAGAAGAAAAATTTTAAATGTCCGCTATTTGTTTACGTATCGCACTTTCCCGCCTAACTCTGCTTATACCGTCAACAAGTGTCAAGTAACTATGGTTACTTGTTGATTGTATGCCAAGTGTTTAAGGCTTATTTTAAAACCTTTATTTGGAAGCCTTCCAACAAACTTTTTCAACTTTTTTTTTCAAAAGGGACTATATTTCTATAACCTTAATGTCCATGTAAAATATGAACATTGTAGTCCCACCCGTCTGGTCAGAATCGCGGGCCGACGTATTAGATGTTAGCAGTAGCAGTAGTTAGCAGTAGCTAACATCCTTAAAGTGATTTTGAGCATGTTTCAAGCCATTTTTTCACCAAGAAGGAATAATCGTACCCCAATAAAATTTGGCATGTGTTGTCAGGTAACTAAATCCCCTCGATTGTGATAGTTTTCAAGTTCACATCACGTTACATGACGGCTGGGTAACACCTCGAAATCACCCCAACTCTGCTTGGTGTATAAGGTGCTTGAGTGTGTAGCGCACCGCGGCTTGGCTGCGGCGCCCTAACGGGCACCTAGATATAACAAAGGTATAACCGCGTAATACAACGTTATACGTATAATTGCTTTGGCTTGTAAACCTTGTATTTATGTAATATGAAAGGTCTAATAGATAATATTGTTGTAGATCGCCCTGTTGACCGTGACCCTGGCTTGCGCCCTGGCTGCGCCTCAGTACGGACACCAAGAACACCACGTGGAGGAGCACCATGTGAGTATACTTTACAGCTGCTTATTTACGTTGTGACAATTCATTTAACTAATATTATATTGATTTAGAGCGACAACATTGTGCAATATGATACAGGCAACGTACAATGGGGATTATACTATCAAATTGCAATAGTTTAATGGTTCGACAATTGACCATTTTTAGAATTAATTGCTGCATGCGTGCTCCGTAGCAAAGCATTATGAGAGCAAGCCAATTTACATGCTGAATGCTTAGACCATATCCTGCTAAATCTTTGGGTCTATAATGGTGGCTAAATGTCATATGCTTCGGATTGTGGCGGACTGCACTGTCTGAGTTGGAAACGCAGTACTCCACACACCCGAGCATATGACATTTAGCATGTAAATACTCTTTCTCTTGTAATGCTTTGCGCTTGCGATATAGAGGGCGCTTGTGAATTTGAAAATCGCTTATTGTGTATAGTGAAATACTACTAGGAAAACGCTTAAGTCCCGCCGCGTTGTTGGATGAGCGTAATTGGTGCATTGAGCTGCCATGTGTTATGCGGATTTTCTGTTCTGTGAAAAAATCATTACTAAGTTGAAGATTTTTTTTTTAAATTATTTAAAAATAAATAAAAAATAAACTTTAATTTTTAATTTTTTTAATTAATCGTAATTTTTAAAAAAGAAAAAATCGTAAAATTTCGATTTTCATAAGAAATAATTATTTGATTGTGCTCAAATTTCACACGAATATATCGATTCATAAAATTAAGGTTCTGTTAAAAAATCATTACAATCGGATAAAGCATGTAGGTGTTATAAGTCAAAGAATTGTTTTAAAAAGAAAAACCACGTAAAATTGCGATTTTCATGAGAAATAATTTTTCGATTGCGCTTAAATTTTCCACGAATATATAAATTCATAAAATAAAGGTCCTGTGAAAAAATCATTACAATCGGACAAAGCGTGTAGGTATTATAAATCGAAGAAATTTTTTCAAAATCGAAAAAAATCGTAAAATTGCGATTTTTATGAGAATTTTTTTTTCGATTGCGCTCAAAAACGTGGCAGTTCTAAGTTCAGAGATTTCGAAGGTCTCAATAAAATTTCATCGCAATCGGAGTATCGGTTTAGCCGGAATCGTGCTAACAAACAGACAAAAATACAAAAAAAAAAAAAAAAAGAAAAAAAAAAACATTCCGGATTTTTTTCTCCAGTGTAATGAAATGAAATCTTCGCTTCGCTCGCTACGCTCGCTACGCTCATCCAATAACATTTCTAAATAATACTATATTTTAATTTCTCGTAAGAGATCGTCCCATATAAACCTAACTTTATTCTGGTCCCTAGATAGGTATTTTGATATCAGGACAAATATTGGGAAGGAAATAACCGAGGGGCTTAATCTAATTCAGTGAAAAAACTTTCAGTCAGGATTGTTCGAACCCTCTCACAATCTCACAGGTTATGCATTTGGATGAGCCACTATTGTCAAAGCTAATTACCATGCAATGAGATTGCAGTGTTAAGGAAATTTACCAGAGGAAAACATATCACTAATTATTATTAGTTTACTAACATTTTGGTTTTATTTCCAGCACCCCAAGTACGAGTTCAAGTACGGAGTGAAGGACACCCACACTCACGACATCAAGGAACAGCATGAGGTACGATTTTCGTTGATGTTGAATCGATATATCGATACGCACTAGTTGGCATGAAGTTATGTCGTGTTTTTTTATAACAATTATAAATATTCAACGCCTATCGGAATTGGGTCGTATATAGTAAAGCAGAAAACACATTTTAGTATTTTACGTGTATAAAACACAATCATGCGTGAGATAGCAGTGCTCCTGCATTTGCTTAGTTTAGCCCAAAGCTAGTGAAACAATGATGTTAAATTTTAAGTACCATTAAATAGGTACATGACGATTAGTACCCACGCTTCTTTGAACTTTGGAAGCAGAAAATTTGTTCAAGTTTTTTTATGTCAGAGTCCAGAAAAATTATCACAACTCATCACTTTGTTCTATCCCCAGGTTCGCGACGGCGACCACGTGAAGGGACATTACAGCCTGGTCGAGCCCGACGGCACCCGTCGTGTGGTCCACTACACAGTAGAGGGTAAGAGCGGGTTCCAGGCCGTCGTCACCCACGAGGGACACGCCGCGCACCCTGTCGCTGCTCCCGTGAAGCACGTCCAGTATGTGCACGCACAGCCAGCCCAGCAACATCACGAGCCAGCCTATGCTTACCAGTCCATCTCATCCGGCCAGGCTAGCAGCCATTATTAAACTGTGTTGTACATGAATCATTAAATCTTCTCTCAATTACATTACATTACCAACTTACTGGGAATGCATCAATATCATTCATTCAATTTCATTGTAAATATCATCAAATCATCGTCATTTTTAAATAGCAAATCAAATAATGGTATGTGTTTCCTATAGTACAATTATGATAATTTTGAACAACATCTCTATTTCTTTATTTTGTAATTGTATGTAACTTACATGTTTTATTTGAATAAATAACATTCAGTTAAAATCCTATGTGTTTTGCTTGTACTTTACTATTTGTTTAGCTCTGAATCGATTGGAAATGATATCTCGTATGTCACTGATGTCAGTAAAATTCTAATGCTCCACGCCCACCACCACTTTCTTGGTCTGTGCCTATTTTTAGATGCTATATTTTATGAAGCAATCTGCGGTATATGAAAGCGTTTCGTGGTAAAAGTCTGGCAAAGGTTTGGCCTAGCCAAACCTTAGCATTACCTAAATAAAGAAAATACTGAATAAATTATTTACTTTTTATAATAGCCAAAACAATTGGTAATGAATATTTACTGTAGTAGTAATGTACCTTGGTGACAGAAGTGTTAAAGTCAAATGGAAGATAAAAATCTATTATTTAGATTTGGCACCATGTCGATAAGTTTGACATACGAAAATACGATGCTATAAAGTGGAATATAATGCCCCAAAACGACTATTGCGCAATTAAGTTAAACATAGATGGAAGTCGTCTCGTATCAAGATCCTTTAAGAAAATAGTTCCAACCTAAATCACCAGAGCGCATGCCGTCTCGTTTTCTTCCCGTATATACGGCATTGAGTACATGGTAATAAGTTAGGTTCTGTTTCAGTCTGATCGTAATGTGTGAAAATGTTAAGTTTAATAGACTACCAAATAAATACTTCTAACTGTGAAATACCATTTACACTGTGATTGAAGAAGATTGAATAACTCGACCAGGATCTAATTTTTCGACTAGATATTAAATATTTTAGTCCTTTGGATTAAAGAAAATGTACGCAGAACCTGTGATACGTGACACGTTCAATAGCTTCATGGCAAGGTCCACTAGACCTCCTTACTCTCCCGTCTCAGTCGTTCGCCGGAGGGTCCCCGAATGTCCGCTATGAAATTAAGTAAACCTTGACGTAGTGAACAGATTCGTGATCAAAGTGAACCATTGTTTTCTTTGTGCATCAGCCAACACTGATATCTCATGGATACAACGGGTTTAACCACTTAGATATAATTTAATACGAAATCTACTATACATTTGAAGTGTGTTTTTCAGGAACAAGATGACTAATTCGATTACTTCTTTGGTCGAGGACATAATTATGCCTCTGACACAATGACAACGGAAAAAATTCAATCAAAGGGCATTGCCTTCCAATCAAAAACGGGATTATCCCTTTGTTTATGGCATAGGGTATCAAACCAATAAATTAAAGTTGTGTTCTTACGTTATGGCTATTTGGTTATGAGTTTGAAAAGTAAATGAAAGGAAATTCTAGTTACCAGAACCCAGGAAAATAGTCAAACTTCAATTTGCAATTTTCGTGCTCCACACATCCCCTAGGCTACAGTTGCACAAAATGACCAAACAGTTGGCGCACTAAAAACAATACCAAAACTGTGCATTTTTACTTTTGTTTGTTTTTAACTTTTACTAAGTATAAGATTTTAAAGTGTTTTATGGAATATTACCGTTGAACGTTTCAAAACTATGAAGATTACGGTTCACAGCCGTGGGATCGAATCCTATTGATATGACATCGCAGCCTCACACCTCAATCCTTCATCCCCGGAAAGCGCGCACGCCTCGGGGCATTCATTACACCCCGCATTTGAGTCATTTAGACTCGAGTCAAATTTGGTTTGGCCATAGGATAAAACTAGCTTTGAGTCTACGTTCTCTTCTCAATTATGTAAATAATCGTCAAACGACGAACTTGCTGATTTTAAAAATTCTGATGTTTTTCAATATTTAATTTAGTTAACTTTTTCTCCGGTAAAAGGAACGTGGACAAAATCTTTCGCAAATTGTGAAATAAAAACGTAAACGTTACGTTAAAAGAAGAACGTAAAAACAAGTATAATTGTTATGTTTGTTTGTTTTTCTTTCTTTTGTGCGAAAAACTTGGAAAGGTTAAATTCAGAGATTACGAGTGTAACCTAGCTTGAGGTTTTATCAAGATCTGGGTTTCCGCTTTTCAGCTATCAATCCAATCAAAAATAGTTCTGAAAATCTAAACGAATAGATAAAAGACGATTGTTGAGAACAAAAACTTGGATTGTGCCCAGAAACGTAGCTGGTTCAAGTTAATACGTCAGAAAATTTCATAAAGATCGGAGTATAAACAGAACCTGTTTGTATGTATCAATAGATTATATTATGCTCTCAGCTATTCGAAATGCTCATTATAATGGCTTTTTTATTGTTCTAATACGTACAGAGATTGAACTGTTAAACTGTTTCATTTACTGAGTATATTAATAAAGTAACAACCTTGGAATCTTTACCGTCAAAATTTAGACGATGCAGACACCGATTAGGTCTGTAGCACGAGGGTTAAGAAAAATACAGAATTGTCTTTAAAATGTATAAGCCTGTGCATTCCAAACCTTTATTTCATGTCACAAGTGTTATGCTTGTGAAAGGAAATTTACTCCTTTAGACCTGAATTTTATTTATCAAGTTCAGAAAATTATAATTAAAACAAGTTAGCCTATGTGAATTTTTTAAGATAAAAAAAATTAAATTAGGGATATTTCGTGTTGTGATTAAAATCCAAAATTGTTTACCGAAAATAAAAAGTCATCAAAACCGAAAATTAGAAATTATTTTAAAAAATTTTATATTACTTTATATGATTTTCCACTTTGACGGGGAAAGAAATAAAGATTCATAAAATTTCTTGTACAAATTAATTAATTTTTGTTTATAGCTCTGTTTTCATCTGTGTATAATAGAAACTGTTATTATCATTCAACCACAAAACAATTAAACTGCACATAAGTTGCAGTAAGAACGTTCAAGATTAAAAAAAACAGTGGTCAATTTAAAAAAAGACATAAAAAATCAAAAGACTTAGGTACATGAACATGAACACTGGGTTTGATGGGGATTCAGTAATGGAAATTGTGTTTTGTGCATTAGACCTGGAGTGCGTTAAAGTTATTAGTTTGCATATTCAAGAACATTGTGATTGTGAACGGTGTGTGCACGAGTGACTTCAGAATTGAAGATCGTGGCCATATTATTATAAAACCTTGGTTATTGTAAATATTTCTGGTAATAAAATTAGCATTATATTACTAATACATTATTTATCTGTTGAAATGTGACCGACAAGGAATTTAACGGTGTCAGGTCGTATAAGTTGAAAATAGAATGCATGTTAGAGAATGCGTTGTCGATATTGTTACATGTGTGCGCCAGTCTTAGGGTTCTTATACAACAGTAGCATGTCCCCTTACTTCCGACTGGCACACAGATATAAAAGCCAGGCATGTTCTTATCACCCTCAAACCAACACTCACCTCTACCAAAGCAACACCGCGAACTCCACACATAAGAATGGCAGCTATTAAGGTAAGTACCGAAAGAGAAATTCATATTATTAATGTTCAGTTATTTAAAATACGGTTGTACTGAAATCGTTATTAAAATGGAATTAACAGAAATTCATCAACGCACGAGAATCAAAAATAACTTCTGGTGGTCATATTATAATACAACGAAATTCATTTCGAAATATTTATTTTTCATGTCTTCAAATGAAACCTGGGAGCAACACTTTATATTTTTTATTTATTTATTATTGGAATTTATATTTATTTACACAGAACTTTTCCACTTTGACAATGTACTCCGTCAACACCTTTCCATTACTTTCGTATTATTATTTTATATTTTTAATTAATTTGACGAATGAAGCTGTATTGTTGTAACTATTGCACTGTTTTTTCTTTAATAATATTTTTTTGGGGGGTTAACAAAAATACGATTATCTAATAATAGATCTTGTTGTTTATTTATTTATCCATAACAGAACAAAGTTTTAGTGATTCACGGATTTGATAAAGAGTAAGTAATGTACACTTACGATAAACAATAATGAGATAGTTTAATGGATTACATGCAGTACACAGTAGACCCTATCAATGAAATCTTGTATTAAAAATGTTTGAATTAACAGTTCAAATAATAAAGAACAAACTTAATCTATCTTAATTATACATAATTCAGAGATGACACCTTATTCTAAATACAAAAGTAAGATAACTCAATTTTAAGAGATATTTTCAGTGTATAATTTTGTGTTGTTTCAGATCGCCCTGTTGGCCGTGACCCTGGCTTGCGCCCTGGCTGCGCCTCAGTACGGACACCAAGAACACCACGTGGAGGAACACCACGTGAGTACAATATATATTATTATCATATTATTATAATTTTCTTATAACTTATATAAGTTTGAGGACTTATCAAATTATTCTATGTCAAGTACTTTTCATAAGTTTTGTCATTTTCTACAGTGTCTACCAGTCCTATTGTCAATGTGTATACAGTATGGAGGTAGTAGCCTGTATAGCATATTACATTATATTGAAGGGTACGATCATTGAGTACATAAAAATAGTGTTCACTCAATGCTACAAGATATTGTACTCAAGGGTACCATCTGTAATGAAATTGAAGTGTTTAGAAAATGACATTATTGTCAAGAACAAGAAACATTATTATCTCAATGGCTAATTTGTTTACTTTATTTCCAGCACCCCAAGTACGAGTTCAAGTACGGAGTGAAGGACACCCACACTCACGACATCAAGGAACAGCATGAGGTACGTGTTCGGTCGGTACTATAGCTAGTTCATTAGCAGTAGCAGCATTAGCATAAGATCTAATTAAAACTACAGTTGGAAACCAGTATGTCAGTAAGCGCTAACGACTCGTACAACTTGTATAACTCAATATCAAGTCTCATATTTGTTTGAGTATCAAGGTTTTTCACCGATTTTAGTGTTTTATGTTTTGTTTTTGTTTGGTGTACTTTTTCTTCTTCTTTCATTTTTTTTTCATTTTTTTTCAATTCATTTCACATTTCTAATAATAATATTATTATTTCAACAGTATTCTACCGTTCATTTGTGTGCATTACGTGTTTCCTTTTTTATAGACCACCTTTGTAAATCACTTTATTACTGAATACGTTAGCCTTTTTATAAATACATAATAATATGTTTATAAATTTTGACCTTATAATAAGGACATGAAACATAAATTAATTTTTTTTAAAAAACATGACATAAAAACACATAAAAAAAAAGCTCATAAAACACAATTTAACTTGTGTTGCTATATATCTACCAAGAGTCGACAAATATACAAAACGCGTCCGTCACAGATTCAGAGATCTCTCTTCACCTTCGTTGATTTGCCCAATTTAAAAAAATCATTGAAAAATTCAAATCGGAAAGAAACTAACATTAGCCTATTTTGTTTTCAACCCCCAGGTTCGCGACGGCGACCACGTGAAGGGACATTACAGCCTGGTCGAGCCCGACGGCACCCGTCGTGTGGTCCACTACACAGTAGAGGGTAAGAGCGGGTTCCAGGCCGTCGTCACCCACGAGGTAGTGTCGACTTAGGCCTAGATGATTACACTTGGAGTCGATAAAGGTAGTTTGGCGCGTCACGCGGTTGGGCGCGTGGTTTAAAAAGGTAACTTATTTGCTGTGTGTTTTATTATGATTTCATTAATTATATTAGGTAAATATTCATTAAAGCGGACGTTAAAAAAAAAAAACTACAAAACCTTTAACGTTTCTATCAATTAATATAAAGGACTTTATACGGAGTTTGTTTTATATTTAATTGTCATCATCCATAAACAAATGAAACCTAGAAATCCTATAACGTTTCTATTTAAAATATAAAGGACTTTCACCCGAAATATTAAATATTATTTTTGCCATTCATAAACCAAAAAACCAACAAAACCTTTGACGTTTCTATTTAAATTAAAAAGGACTTTCATCCGCAAAGGAGATTTATTAATTTTTTTAATTTTTATTATTTATTATTATTATTTGCATTTATTTGTACAACATTTGCCATTCATTACCCAAAAAAAACCTACAAAACCTATTTCTATGTAAAATATGAAGGACTTTCCCCCAAAAAGGATTTCATTAATTGTTATTGTTACTATTCTGTTGTTTTAATAGAAAAACATAAGAATAGAATATAAAAAAAAAACGCTTTGGAAAGAGATTTGAACCATCGAACCTTCGATTAGGAGGTTAGCCCGCTACCATCCTGCCAACACGGCACTATCATTCTGATCTGCCTTGGGTGGTAGCGACGGTGGCCGCTGCAGCAGTCGGTAAGGAAGTACACCGTCCACTGTCATCCATCTAGGCCCTATCCGACTACCCCCACCCCTGTCGCTGCTCCCGTGAAGCACGTCCAGTATGTGCACGCACCTGTCCAGCAGCATCATGCGCAGCCAGCCTATGCTTACCATTCCATCTCATCCGGACAGGGTAGCAGCCATTATTAAAGGAATAAAAAATCATCAACATCATCATCATGCATTACCTGCCACTAACATATTTTCACCGTCATGTTACACATAATTTTAATATTACTATAATGAAATCAGAAATTGCAATTACAGTTACAATTACAGGAGATCAAAGTTGAGTCTTCGGTCTTTCACTTGGCATGTGGGCGCTTGAATTACTAGACCGCCAAGCCAGTAAGTAATTCACTTTTTTTACTTTGTATTATTATTTTTGTTTATTATATAAAATATTATTAACTCCACCCACACCTACCCAACAAACCATCATCACTATTATTCTCCCTGAAACTAATGGCGAGCTCTGGGTCGTCGTCGGAGAACTTTCCCCTTCTCTTTGACTACCACCCCGACGGCGACGACAATGACAAGACGGACGGATGATGACACAGACGGAGACGACCACGACGTGGGGGAACCACTGCCCTCCCCATACGCTTGTGGCTGGTTCTGACCAGCACAGGCCTGTCCACCCCTTGTCCCCCCGCGTCACCCTTACGTCCCTCCCTTCGTCTCGATTAGCCAAGTTGCACCCAATCCAACCCAATTATCTGTTGCCACGTCCAACTCTGCGTTGGGTCGGCATTGAAGTCAGGCCTATCCATCTTCTTCTGTCCTGCCACCACTCCTCTCCTTCCACTACATTCCAGTCTCCTCCTCGCTGTTCCACATCTTTTCTCACTCACAACCAAATCAAGAAATTCATGTTATCACCACGAATATTAAAAAATGTATTAATTATCATACAATGACATGAGTGAATGTGCATGTGACATTCTTTGTAAGTTTTTAAATCTAAGTCAATGTGAATTTGTATTTTATAAATAAATTATTGTTAAAATAAACTGTGTTAGTGTTTATTTTCATTGAAAGTTGTTCGTTTTCTTGCTTCTAGGCTTATCGAATTCACTCGTAGTGTTGAAAGCTGTTTTTCTGTTATCAGTCTTGTAAAAACAATGTGGGTTTTGTTGGCCTCACAAACGGCAAAGATGATGTGGACATGAAATCACATTATTCTAATTATTGTCCCTTCCCTGGTAACGTATAGTCGCGCACTTAATTTATTTAATTATTTGAACACAAACGTTTCATCGACGTCCATTCACTTCACTATCCATAAAAGGTCTACATTTTGTCATTTTGTGTTAACGTTTGGAAATATATAATGCACATTTTCACATAAAATTTGTTATTGATGTGCAAATTTGAAGTAATGATAATATTTTTTACAACAAAGTCAACAAAAACCAAAACGATCAAGTCACATTTACTTTGATTTCATGTCACTTATATCTTCATAATGTTCAAAATACTTTTTTGATGCCAACAACGTACTGCGAAGCATCTTCTGTTCATATGCCTGTTAAAAAGTAACAGAATAGAAGTTGAAAGCTAACTGAATGCATTGAGAAATTAACATTAACAATTTGAGAAACTGACGATGAAACAAACGAACGTAGTAAAGTATAAAAATAGAATGCATTCACCTGAAAATAAAGGACAGATTAATTATGAAGCTGAAGATCTAAATTTAGAAAATATATTAAAATTAAATTAATAAGAACATCAAAATAGAATGCAGATATTATGCGTCTCATTTTGTAATTATGCCTATTTAAATTTAAAGTAAAAGTTCCACTTATACACAAAATTAAAATATGATTTGTAATAAAAAAAAGTGTGTATAGCCACTATCAAATCTATTGAATTATTACTAAATAAATTACGAATTCAATGATTGCCGTAGAAATGACAACCGGTATCAATTGTCAAAAACCTTTATTACAAAAATAACATACATTGGTGTATATTTAATGAGGTAATAGTAGTTATAGGAAAAGTAAGGCCGAGTTACTGACAGAGATAATGATCATTATGTCTAAAGTATCTTGGAAGACTCAGTCTCGTGGGTTTTCTTCGTTCCCTTCTTCTGATACTTGTGGCAATGACTTCGAAGGTTTCTGAGGGCCGATTCCAAGGCGCTCACAAACGTTTATTGCAAAATATTCCCTGAAAAGAAAGCAAGAATGAGAGTTAAATTCTATTACGTTAACTAATCAGGGAGAGAATCACCTAGACATTATGAATGTAATTTGTATGTCCTAGTGTGCATCGTTTGTCTGTGTGTCTTTTATAAAAATAAGAACCGAACATGACCTCCCACTGACATAATATTCAGATTGTTGGATGTTACAGAATATTTTTGGTGACCCTGGGAAATAGCGAGGTGGGGCTCCCCCCACCTCCACCACAAGTAAAGACTGGGAAAGAGCCTGGAACATAACGATATGCTTTGCTCCCAATTTTGGCTATTTCTGCATTTGCTTTTATATAATAATACATTTTAAACTTTTGGTAACAACTAGATATTGTTTTTGTTGCTAATAAAGTATGCTTGGCTCATCTAAAAAAATGGCACTTTCTGTGTAAAAGTATTTTTTCAATCACTGGTTTAAAAAAAAAACATGACTGTATAATATATTTCAGTATAGCGGGGTCAAGTACCTAGCTTTACTATCAGTTACCAGTTGCTGATCGGTTTAACTCCACTAAATTTACTAATAATGAACACATCAAAAGATTTAATGACATGACAAAAAAACTTTCAAACTTATAGAAATAACTTACATATTAGGTACTCTTTAAGCCTAAATTAGACGGTTCAATGTTTCGTTTAAAATTCTATGAATTTAATGACACAACACAATCAAAATGTGAAAAGATAATAAAATACAACAATGCATCCTTCACATTGATTAAACTTTGTCCTTGAATTCGAGGAATCTTGAACCAAACATTGAACCGTCTGCTTCAGCTTAATTTGAATCTATGTATGTTCTACGTTTTTTTCAAATATTCATTTTAACTCATTTCGTTTTATGTTGTACATAAAATAACACACCTGTTCAAAGTGGAAATATGAAAGCCGGGTGTTATCTTCAACCGGAAGAGTTCTTTCATCATGAGTACGGTCCTGTGAATCCCATACTCCGTCACTGCCAGGTCGTCGTCTCTGATTGGCTCCAGTGCCTCCAGCATGTCTCCGGGTATCGTAAACTGACACAGGTTTGCCATATGTAGCAAGGAGCTGTAGCTCTGGAAACATGAATATCATATTCAAACAGCAGTTTGTGTTAAAATGCCTTTAACTTACAATATTATTGTTATTGTTATATAAAATAAATTAGTGACACATAAAATAAGTAAATACATGAAGTAACCCTTAAGGTTTGACGTAGAATATCGATTTAAACATTCTGGTAGGTTTGCGGAGTTGATTATCATCAATATAATTTCATAAAATAAAATTTAAATATTTTGCTCGCCAAATTTGTAAGTAGGAATTCTTCCCTAATCTTGTAATTACAATTATAAGTGCCCAATATTAAAATAATCTAATGTAGCTATTTATCGCTCGAATGAACTCCCCCCAAAACAGAACGAATTATCTCAAATATTAAAATTGCTGCTCCGAATCATTTATCAGTTCTTGCTTTTTGCCTTGTAAGTCGAGACAAACCAAGATCTCCGCTCGGAAGGCAGAACCCTTCATATTATTGACATTACACAATGACAGGCTTTCTGCCTTGGAGATAGGGTAGGGGATAGTGAGTGCGGGTCTATTTAAGCCACCAGTCAAACCGTAGAAATGCTAAAAGAGAGCTTTTTTTTAGAGAGCTTTATCACTACAAATATTTGTCTTGTATTGTTCCGCTGTTTATTAAGAAGGATAATGCTGTGGAATTTCAAGAACAGTACTCACATGGATGGCCATGATTCCTGGAAGTATTGGAACTTGAATGCCAATGTCTCGGCAGTCAGTCACAAACTTGACAAAAGTAGAAGCGTCAAACGTGATCTGTGTTATGATCAGGTCTGCTCCGGCATCGACCTGAAAACGGTGGATTCATATAATATGGGTGATCGTAGCGAAGACTCCAATTTGATTACCCTGATAAATTAGCCCGGATGTTTTCTCTTTTTCTTTTTTGTATGTTTTCTGTCTGTTTGTCAGCTTTTAACAGGACAATACAAATTTTCAGAAAGCCTTCGAAATCTCTGAACTGGCCACGTTTTGGGGTACAACTGAAGGAATATTTCTATTAAAAATTTAACTTAAATTATTTTTTTCTTTTTAGTACAAATTATTTATGTCTGTTTGTTATCGCACTCTACCCGACAAGCGGCTACTAAAGTCGTGAAGCACACACACAACACACAACCCGCTAAACTCAAAAAAATTATTTCATTCAGGCTAAAGTTATGAATTCAGAAATTAGCAGAAAAATTATTGGGGCCACCATGACCCCCAAACAAATTTTAAAACTTAGTTATTTTCGAGCATCGGCAAAAATCTCACATCAGAAATAACATGGGGACGATCTTTATGCCCCTTGACCTTGGAGGATTTTGATCCAAAAAATACTGGCTATTATTGACGTACTCTACAGCCTTTTCTGTAAATCTGCTATGTTTTGTATTGTTGTTTCGGCAAGTGGTCCGGTCAAAATATGCTGATTACCAAGAAAGGGTATGAATTCGGAAGGCATATTTTTGCGTGTTTGAGTGTATACTTGTGCACAGTTTCATGACACAATCTTATGAAGGGTTATTTTAGATTGGTACGATGCTCAAGTGTCTATGTGGAACAAAAAATTAGCAGGTAAAAGCCAATTTGAGAAATACCCCAAACCGCCAATTTTTTCAATAATTTCAGGATCAAAAAACTTAAAAAATTCATGTAAAATCACAGTTATAAGACATACGTTTTGTAACTGTCATTTAAGTGTAGTATTGATTGTGTATGCTGCAGATTTTTTGGGGGGGTAATAGCCCCTTTAAGCTTAGTTATCCTATGAATTTGGGTAGAATCGAAGAAAAGTTTAGAGTCGAAATCATATTTCTACTATACTTCTAGTTAGTTCACAGTGCATAAGGTCTAAACTGAAGCGGTGCCGGACAATACCTTTTGTTTGAGGAAAGCAAGATCCGATTCATAAGACTCAGCTTGGGGGTGTTTCAAGGGGTAGCCAGCAACACAGATGGTGAAGTGACCACCGCAGCGGTAGTTATTGCCTCTGATGTACTTGATGAGGTCGACAGCAAAGTGGAAGTGAGCAGCTTTGCCACCAGGACATATCTCGTCTGGAAACAGAAGCGGATTATAAAAAAGTGAAACTCATTCCGAAGTTGTCATATTTTTTAAAGTTATTATAACACCAGCACTAGCGGCTATAACATATCCCCCCGCAACCGGCTAAATGACCGTGCGTGGTTTCCTAACAGGCACAATATACCCTGACCAATAATCACAAGATGTAAGCCAATAATAATAATAATAATATGCTAATGTAATATGTAATAGATATTTTACTGTTTAGTCTTTCTTTATATTTATTTGTTTGTTATTGCTTCCAACTGGCAGTGTACTTTATTGACAAATCATTTTTGTTCTTATTTACATTGTTGACTTTGTTTCCAATTTTTGCAGGCCTATGGCCTCTAGTAATTTCTCTCTTAATAAATATTTCAATTCACAATCTTTAAAGTGTTTTAGAAGTTTATTTATTATGTATAACTAGCAACAGCAACATCTACGGTGCCTATGATTTATACAGTCTTACCAGAGACACGTTATGGCCATTCGTGCACATATTTTTGGTCCTCACCGGGCCGTATCAGACTGTGCTTTGCTAGTTCGTTCTAGAAGTCTAGGATTCGACGTCAGGCATTACCTGAGTCAAATAGACATTCTTCACTTCAATTTGGTAAGCATTCCTTCCAAATATAACTAGAACTTATTACTCATTATGGAGGCAGATAAAAAGAAATTACTCTTTAAAAAAAGAACATCTTGCAAAGCAGCCCTTACAAGATTACAAACTTTTATTGATTCTTTCGATGTCTCAATACATGACATATTAGAATTGAAGGTGAGAAACGCTAAATTAGAAGATATTTGGAAAAGTTATCTTTCTTATCAAGAAGAACTAGAATTTGAGGACGACGAACAGGATCATGCAATTGATAGAGAAGTTTTTGAAAGTCAGTATTACAGAGTCCAAGCAAAATACTTGAGGTTTTTGAACTACCCGTTGATTTAAATCAACATGGACTAGAACCAGCTGTTGGGTCTAGGCCTACCTCAGGCGTCTCACACAATGGGCACAACTTACAAATAAAGCTACCCACAATAAATCTACCTAAATTCTTAGGAAATGTGGAACTATGGCTACATTTCAAGGACACATTTGAAGCCTTGATAGTAAACAATCCTCAATTGTCAAGTATTCAAAAATTCCACTATTTACTGTCGTCTCTCCAAGGAGAACCACATCAACTGGTGCAAATCTGCCGATTACTAATGACAACTTTCAAATAGCGTGGCAACTGGTCACACGCAGGTATCATAACACCAAGTTAATAGCACAAACACATGTCAGACAATTACTGCATGTGCCCTCAATAACTAAGGGTACTGGAGCAAATCTTCGAAGCCTTATAAATCACGTTCAAACAAATGTGCATGCTTTAAATGCTTTAGAATTCATATTCCATTGCATGAAGTATTGATAAATCAGATTGTCTATGAAAGCATTGACACTGAGACCCGTAAGGATGGGAAATGCATTCAGAATTAGATGAATGCCATCGTTTGAGTCTTTGATTTACTTCTTGGAAAGGAAATGCAAGGCACTTGAAAGCATAGGCATATCTACATCCACTGAAGCCAAATCTCAGAACAAATCAAACTTGAATATTAAACCCAAGCAAGTCACAACATTCTTACATAGCTGTCAACGGCCAATGTATTCTCTGTTCAGAAACTCATGCATTGTATAGATGTACAAAGTTTGCGAACATGAGTCCTCAGCAGCGCTTCACGCTTGTGAAACAACACAAGTTATGTTATAATTGCCTCAGCCATTTTCTATTAATCATGAGTGTTCTACACATCGCTGCCACACTTGTAATAAAAGGCATCACACCATGCTACACTTAGATTCTCTGACATCGCAATCCACCTCTGATAACAGTGTGCACTCCACACAAGCTTCAACTCAAGAAGTTCAATCTGCCGCTAACAAGACTTACTGTACCTTCAACGATAAGGTTCAATCTCAGGTTTTATTAGGAACAGCGGTGGTAACCGTGAAAAACAAGTATGAACAATACGTTCATTGCAGAGCACTGCTTGATTCTGCATCTCAGGTAAACTTTGTCACGGAATCATTAGTGCAAAAGCTACAACTGAAGAAATCAAAACAGCACATTCCAATCCAAGGCATAAACGAGGTTAATGCTGAAACTTCCCACACAGTTTTCGCTAAACTTGAAGTCAAGGGTCAGCGATTATACTACTACAATTGACTGTGCGGTTCTTCCCCGCATAACGGGCACAATGCCATCTACTTTTATGAATTGCGATAGTTGGGGAATTCCTAACGATATGATATTGGCTGATGAACAGTTCAACCAACCTGGTCCTATTGATCTTCTCATAGGAGCACACGTCTTCTATGAAACCTTGCGCCCCGAGAAAATGACAAAAACTGGAACTTACCCAGTATTGCAAAACACTGAACTTGGCTGGACGATTGCTGGCAAAACACCTATCAATTTGTCAACTCAATCAACTCACCACGTTCACTTTGTGCGCAATCAGGATTCACTAGAAAATCAACTTCAACGCTACTGGGAAATCGAATCTATTTGCCTCGATCAACCTGTTATGTCTCCGGAGGAACGACAGTGCGAGAAACACTTCTCTGAGAACACTACTCGACAACCAGATGGAAGATTCGTTGTCAAACTTCCAACGAAGATTGATCCAAAAGTTCTTGGAAATTCCAAGTGCATTGCAGAACGTCGACTCAATCAAATTGAAAAGCGTCTAGCCAAAAACCATGATCTAAAAGCCAATACCATACCTTTATGGATGAGTATCAAACAATGGAACACATGGATCTAGTAACAAGTGTGCTGTGAAATTAAAGAGGCTTGCTATCATCTTCCACATCACCCAGCGCTCAAGACTTCTACTACTACATCTACTCGTGTAGTGTTTGATGCAAGTGCTAAGTCCACAAACGGCATATCATTAAATGATATCTTGCATACAGGACCTACTGTCCAACAAGATTTGCATTCCATTGTGCTACGATTCCGAACACACAACATAGGAATTGTTGCGGACGTTGCTAAAATGTACAGACAAATTTTGGTGCATCCCGAAGACCAAAATCTGCAAAGAATTCTTTGGCGACAAGCTCCTGAAGAAGAATTGCAGACATTTAAGCTCAAACGGTTACTTATGGAACCTCAAGTGCTCCATTTCATGCAACAAGATGCTTGAAACAGGTGGCCATTGATAATGAAATAAGTGCTCCACAAAGCGCTAAGATAATCAAGGAAGACTTCTATGTTGATGATCTGTTGACTGGCTGCTCAACTGTTGAAGAAACACAACATATTTACACAGAAGTCTCTACTTTGCTCAAGCAAGCATGTTTTCCGTTACGGAAATGGTCCTCCAACTCTACAGAACTTCTTGCAGTGATTCCAGAAGAACTGCAAGAACACAAAGGACTGCTCTCTCTAGACTGTAATGAAAATATAAGTACACTAGATTAATTTGGGACCCGAAGTCTGATCAATTTCAAGTAAAGAGTGGCAAATCTTCTTTCTCCATTGATTACTCAAATCATAAAGATATTCTTCTGTCTCACATGACAAAAAGAAGTGTATTGTCTACTATTGCATCGATATTTGATCCTCTTGGTCTAGTCAGTCCCATTGTAATTAGTTACAAATATTCATGCAATCCCTGTGGCAAGAAGGACTAGGATGGGATGACCCACTTGCAGCAAAACTGCAAGCAGATTGGCAACACCTTTGTGAGCAAATTCCATTGCTCAGTGACATCAATATCCCACGCAATGTACTCAGGTGTGATGTTCCCACAAATGCCTCAGTGGACATTAGGCCTACACATTGCAATACGGGTGGTATACCCCACTGTATGTCCATGACGCCCGTGGACGTACAAATCCATGGCTTTTGCGACAGCAGTGAACGGGCTTATGGTGCATGCCTCTATGTACGGGCTACATATGCCACAGGTGAAACTGCATCTAACCTGTTGTGTTCAAAGTCCAAGGTAGCACCTGTTAAGAGAACAACTCTACCTAGGTTGGAGTTGTGTGGCGCTCTCCTTCTAGCTCATTTATGTGACAAGGCAATCCCTGCACTAAATCTACTTGTTAGTGAAACCATCCTGTGGACAGACTCCACATTGGTATTGCACTGGCTTTCAGGCAGTTCATCAAGATGGAAAACGTTTGTAGGCAACCGTGTTGCTACCATCCAAGAACTCACAGCTAGTGCACACTGGAAACATGTGCCATCTGCATGTAATCCAGCAGATCTCGTGTCCAGAGGTGTCGACGCCACTACCCTGAAGTCATGTGAACTTTGGTGGCACGGACCTGAATGGCTAATTCAAGAACCATCTTTGTGGCCCCAGCTAGATATCAACCTTGTGCCGTCTCCTGACAGTGCAGAAGCCAGAAAAGCTTTTGTTGAAAAAAAACAGTGCCAGAGGACTGGACACAAAGGTACTCTAAGCTGACCAAACTGGTTAGAGTTATTGCCTATTGCAGAAGATTCATCAAGAATACCAGATTAGCAAGGGAAGAACGGAAACTTTCAGCGCTCTCAGCCAAAGAGATGGAAGACAGCCTTCTAACATGTGTAAAATTTGTACAATCTATTTCATACAATAAGGAACTAGCAAGTCTATCTAACAATCACACCATTTCGCCAAAGAGTAAAGTAAAGAGTTTGACTCCATTCATAGATCAGCATGGGCTACTACGAGTTGGCGGTCGACTCCAAAAGCATCACTCTCCTATGATGCAATTCACCAATTGATCTTACCAGCAGATCATCATCTCACCAACCTGATCCTGAACAACGAACACATCAAGTTACTACATGCTGGACCACAACTGCTGATCTCTTCAATCCGCCAGAGATTTTGGATCCCATCGATCAAAAGACTGGTGAGAAAGATGATTCATCGGTGCACCAGGTGCTTCCGACTTAAGGCACAAGCTTCTCAGCAGTTAATGGGTGAACTACCAGCACAGAGAATCCAACCCACTCGACCGTTTCGCAATGTTGGTGTTGATTATGCTGGACCTGTCACTTTAAAGTTTGGAACACCTCGCAGCAAGACAACAACAAAGGGATATATAGCCGTGTTTGTATGTCTAGCGACCACGGCTGTTCACTTAGAAGTTGTTACAAACCTAACAACAGATTGCGTTCATAGCGGCTCTAAGGCGATTCATTGCTCGCAGAGGCAAACCCTCTCGAATACAATCTGATAACGGAACCAATTTTCAAGGTGCTGCCCACCAACTCCATGGATTACACCAACTACTTCAAGAAGAAAACCATAATTGTCAGGTGCAAGACATCCTCTCACAAGACAATTGTAATTGGGTATTTATTCCGCCCCATGCACCGCACTTCGGTGGCCTATGGGAGGCAGCAGTCAAATCCATGAAGTATCATTTAAAAAGGGTTATAGGAGACAAGGTCATGACTTACGAAGAGATTGCTACCTTGCTAACTCAGGTCGAGGCCTGTATGAACTCCCGTCCACTTTGTACATTATCTAACGATCCTCATGATTTAAATTACCTCACCCCTGGACATTTCCTTATTGGAGAACCTTTGACACAAATCCCCTCTGTAGACCTTTGTGATACAAGTGTTAATAGGTTGACCAGGTGGCAGCAGGTGCAGCAACAGCTGCAGCAGTTCTGGAGACGATGGTGCCAAGACTATCTACAAGAGATGCAGCAGCGTCGGCGCTGGCGCGACACACTGCCGAACGTACAACCTGGTGCAGTGGTGCTCCTGAAGGAAGACAACGTTCCTCCATTGCAGTGGCGGCTAGGAGTTATTGCAGACACTTACAAAGGACGTGACGACATCGTGCGGGTAGTGTCGGTTAAAACCTCACATGGGATCTTCAAACGGCCCATAACTAAAGTGTGCCTACTACCCCCGTGTTGAATCAGTGTTGAAAGCCCAGCCTTTCAAGGGGGCGGTATGTTTAGTCTTGCTTTATATTCATTTGTTTGTTATTGCTTCCAACTGGCAGTGTACTTTATTGACAAATCATTTTTGTTCTTATTTACATTGTTGACTTTGTTTCCAATTTTTGCAGGCCTATGGCCTCTAGTAATTTCTCTCTTAATAAATATTTCAATTCACAATCTTTAAAGTGTTTTAGAAGTTTATTTATTATGTATAACTAGCAACAGCAACATCTACGGTGCCTATGATTTATACAGTCTTACCAGAGACACGTTATGGCCATTCGTGCACATTTACTTTATGTTGGAATTATAAGTTTTTAGTGACTGGGTAGAAAATGAAGATTAACATAATAAATGGTTTTTGCTTTTGGGACGCCCCAAAACTGGGACTGTACAGGTCAACTCCATTTTATAGCTAGGAATGCTGGACGAATTTTACCTCCTCGTAGAACAAATAAACTTGTTATCTGTGCACAATTTGCTTCGTCCAGGATGTTTTTCGCGTCTTCCAGGGATAGGCCTGATGCTGCTAGGTGCAGCATGGTTTTGTGCTCGCGTCTCATAGCTTGGGCGAGTCTGATAGCCGGGACTTCGGACACGGTTGAAGGCGTCCAGTGGCAAGTCGCCGACCAGAACAGAGGATTGCACATTTGCTGCATGCGGTCCGCACTGAAAGTTAATGTTTTTGTTTAGACACAAGTTGATGTAATGCAAAAGAACGTTAACAGAGAATTTCATATTTTAAAAAAATGAATTATTGAATATTATGAAGACTGGGTGACATCTCTAAAACGACCCAATTCAGCTTGCTGTATGGAGTGTACTATAGCGCACCGTGATATGGGTGCAGCGCCCTAGCGGCTACAGAAAAAGGGTTGTACTTGTATCACTATTCATTACCGTACCTTCTCAGAAGCGCTGGTAAGTCTTCTTTGCATTTTGGAGGAGAAACTTCTAGGGAACAGAAAACATCTCCACTTCTGACTCGAACCAGGATATCAGCCGCTAAACAACTGAATGTTGCCATTTTATTAGATATTGAATTCCAAACTGTGTTCTTGCATAAAAATGTGTATGCTGTATGTATCGGCCAACGAAACGAGCTCATGTAATGAGAACGATACTATATCTGTAAAAGATAAATCAAATTATTACAAGATACAACGACCGCTTTGATTAGGTGTCTACTGCGGAATTAGTCTGATGAAGGCCGTGCTAGAGTATAGTGTCATGTAGTGTCAAAGCTTCAACTGTGATTTTACAAAATGTATTTAAGTTGTGGGCTACTGTGATTTTGGAAATAAAAGTTTTATAAATTTATTACATTGGCTTCAACCAGATACATTTTTGTTTCACATACGAGATATTAGTAGCATAATTCCGTTCACTCGACGATATTAAATATGAATGAATGTGAATATGAATTTGAATGAATATATGAATATAAAAATTAATATGAAAACGAATCATTAAAAATGATGGCTATACAAACTTTACATATATATAAATATATACTCAAACACTCAAAACGTGCTTCTACAAACTACACACCTGCTTGGTAATCAATACAAATTTTTACTGATCCGAATGCTAAATTAAATTTCAAAAGGCATATAATTTGTTGAACGTTAATAACAACCAAACAAACCTGAGAACCACAAACACACACACACATGCATTTGAGCTTTTTGCTATTTGCTATAAATGCAATAAATATACATATATTTAAAAAGTTGTATTTAGAGTCAACCCACACAGTCACATAACTGATTTTCAGTGGGGGACATTAAATTTAAAGCCGACCAAGTCAACCAAGTAGGCGCCGACACCATCGACGAGCGAACAATGAAGACCGGCATATTTAAGTATGAAACACCGATCAATCAAGCTGGACACGATTCTACCCGCGGACATAGCTAGAATCTACCAATCTAATTCGGAAAAACCTTAGAATTTTCGCTAGAACGGCTCCAAAGTCACCGTTTACACATTCCTAAGCCAACAATTTGAGTCCTTATCATAAGTTAAAAACTTCTGTCTAAAGCGGAAATCGAACCCTGAATCTTCATGCATTGGAAGCAGAGCCTCTACCCACATATAAACAGAGTTATAACGAAGTTTGCTTGAAAAATAGAGCTTTCTATAGTCACCTCTATTAATTGTTAAGGGGAAACAATTACTTCATAACCACTTATTGTCAGATTAGAATATGTTTCCCTGCTTCGTAAAGAAGTTGTCATTATTGTCATGCAAGGGAATAACAATCATGGTGAAATCTGTGTAAGAAATGGATGTTGGCGGCCAGTTAAAACATTAGCAGCATGAGAGGATTAGCTACAGGCGCTTGCACGAAGACGTTAAGGGGGAGGGGGGGTTGGGGGTAGTCATGATGATGATAATAGATAATTGTACGGAAGTCGTATTTTTAAATGAATTATTTATTTCTTGTTGATCAGAGTTATTAATCCTACATTTGAACGTAAGAATCCACATTTAGGTCGACTCAGAAATGCAAACACTATATAATTATATTATATTACACTAGGAAACGCTCAGTTGGACGCGTTGATAAGCGAGCACGTGCTATAGCTAGACCCACAATGCACATTTTTTTAAATTTTAAAATTTGCGACGTTCGCTGTCCACAGGGCCATGTTTCCGATATTATTTATTATTGCCAAGGTATTTGGGTAAACCCGTATGTAAATCTTTACTTTGTGGATAAAATCCACCGCCATCTAGAGGACCTTGACTCATTGGGAAAAATATTTAAACTCTTTGGTGACAAATAATAGACTGCTTCCTCGAAAGTATTTTGATTACTTCTAGGTGGCAGTGCATTAGAAACTTCGCGCGTCTTTTCGTTGCCATGGCAACGTTACTTTTGTTATAATGTAATTTCCATCTACACTACTTATCGGATTAAACTAAAATTAACATATTCGTGACCGGACGGACATTCTAAATGATTTGGCTATCTCAGATTTTGTCGCCGGTTAGTTTGAAAAAAAAACTTTCGATTAACTTTAATGTAACTTTTTAACTTTTTGAACGATTTTGCCACAAAAAATAATGGCATTCAATCGAGAACAAAGCTTGCGGATGGTCAAAATTTCAACTCGATCCGAGCCTCCGTTCGAACGTTATGGCGAGACATACAAAAAAAAAAACAAAAAAAAAAAACAAAAAAAACAAAAAAACAAAACGAGTGACAAATTTTTCCGGCAGAGTCAAATGGAAACGCTCGCTTCGCTCGCTTAATAATTATTTATTAATATTTTGTATTGTTTAAATCTTTGCATATTATATTAACTATTTATTTTAATGAAATGAGAACTCCGTGTAAGATGGCAGTATGTTAGATTGCGTTATTATTATGACATTGTATAACCTTCTTTTAATCCAATGATATTCTATTAGATCGGGCAGAGGCCAGACCGAGTGTTTCCCAACGAGTTGCGTGAATGTTGCAATGATGATAATTGCACTGCATGTTATAATAATATGCACTCTTAGTTGTGTATATTGTGTAAAATAACATAAAAGTAAAAAATGATCGTGAAAAATGTGCGGCTAAGGTTAATAATTAGTTACTATAGAACATGCAATATAGAATTACATCCATACTAAAGTGCTTTTGTGTGTGTACGGCTTTGTTGTCTTTTATCAGTTTTTTGTATACCGTACATGGATATTATTTACGTATGGCCTATCTCACAGACAGTTATAAAAACTAATTTGAAAGGAGGACAAAATAAAACTATAAGTACCAAAATACATGCAAAACAGTGAACTGATTTTGAATCAACAACATCTAAATGTATAATAAGACAACAATTTCTTTATGCATTTAAAAAGTATAAATGTTAGATGAAAATTAATGAAAATTAATCAAATAAAAATTAAAAGAATTTTTTTTATGGAAAATGAAAAATAAATTGGCGGAGTGGTAGAGTATGGTGGAATGGAGGAGTAGTGGAATGGTGAATTTGGGAAATGGTCAGGTGTGTGGATTGGCGGAGTGGTGGGGTGGTTTTGTGGTTTTAGTAGGGTGGTGGAGTGTAGGAGTGGTGGAGTGTGTGATTGGCGGAGTGTTTTGAGAAGAGTGGTTGAGTAGTGTGGGTGGAGAGGTGCAGTGGTGGAGTGGTGGAGTGTGTGATTGGCGGAGTGTTTTGAGTAGAGTGGTTGAGTAGTGTGGGTGGAGAGGTGCAGTGGTGGAGTGGTGGAGTGTGTGATTGGCGGAGTGTTTTGAGTAGAGTGGTTGAGTAGTGTGGGTGGAGAGGTTTTAGTGGTGGAGGGTGGAGTGGGGTGATTGGCGGAGTGTTTTGAGTAGAGTGGTTGAGTAGTGTGGGTGGAGAGGTGCAGTGGTGGAGTGGTGGAGTGTTTGAGAAGAGTGGTTGAGTAGTGTGGGAGGAGGGAGAGGTGCAGTGGTGAAGTGGAGTAGTGGAGGAGTGTGTGCTTGGCGGAGTGTTTTGAGAAGAGTGGTTGAGTAGTGTGGGTGGAGTGGTGCAGTGGTGGAGTGGTGGAGTGTGTGATTGGCGGAGTGTTTTGAGTAGAGTGGTTGAGTAGTGTGGGTGGAGAGGTGCAGTGGTGGAGTGGTGGAGTGTGTGATTGGCGGAGTGTTTTGAGAAGAGTGGTTGAGTAGTGTGGGTGGAGAGGTGCAGTGGTGGAGTGGTGGAGTGTGTGATTGGCGGAGTGTTTTGAGAAGAGTGGTTGAGTAGTGTGGGTGAAAAGGTGCAGTGGTAGAGTGGTGGAGTGTGTGATTGGCGGAGTGTTTTGAGTAGAGTGGTTGAGTAGTGTGGGTGGAGAGGTGCAGTGGTGGAGTGGTGGAGTGTGTGATTGGCGGAGTGTTTTGAGTAGAGTGGTTGAGTAGTGTGGGTGGAGAGGTGCAGTGGTGGAGTGGTGGAGTGTGTGATTGGCGGAGTGTTTTGAGTAGAGTGGTTGAGTAGTGTGGGTGGAGTGGTGCAGTGGTGGAGTGGTGGAGTGTGTGATTGGCGGAGTGTTTTGAGTAGAGTGGTTGAGTAGTGTGGGTGGAGTGGTGGAGTGTGTGATTGGCGGAGTGTTTTGAGAAGAGTGGTTGAGTAGTGTGGGTGGAGTGGTGCAGTGGTGGGTGTGGTGGAGTGTGTGATTGGCGGAGTGTTTGAGTAGAGTGGTTGAGTAGTGTGGGTGGAGTGGTGCAGTGGTGGAGTGGTGGAGTGTGTGATTGGCGGAGTGTTTTGAGTAGAGTGGTTGAGTAGTGTGGGTGGAGTGGTGCAGTGGTGGAGTGGTGGAGTGTGTGATTGGCGGAGTGTTTTGAGTAGAGTGGTTGAGTAGTGTGGGTGGAGAGGTGCAGTGGTGGAGTGGTGGAGTGTGTGATTGGTGGAGTGTTTTGAGAAGAGTGGTTGAGTAGTGTGGGTGGAGTGGTGCAGTGGTGGAGTGGTGGAGTGTGTGATTGGCGGAGTGTTTGAGAAGAGTGGTTGAGTAGTGTGGGTGGAGAGGTGCAGTGGTGGAGTGGTGGAGTGTGTGATTGGCGGAGTGTTTTGAGAAGAGTGGTTGAGTAGTGTGGGTGGAGAGGTGCAGTGTGTGTAGTGGTGGAGTGTGTGATTGGCGGAGTGTTTTGAGAAGAGTGGTTGAGTAGTGTGGGTGGAGTGGTGCAGTGGTGGAGTGCGCTACGAACTGTATTATATTTTTAAACACATCACTGCCTCGCGCATCACAACTTGGTAAAATTTCTTTTCCGCATTGCAATAAAACGTATTACCTTAGTCGCAGCTTGATCACGACAAGTGAAATTCCAGCACATAAACTTCTTGACATTGCGTGTTCAAATCAATTCAATGCCAGTGTAAACAACCTTGTGCATGTGCACTGTGCACTTGGGCATGCACTTGGGCCAGCTGTGTCTACGTCAGTAGTGACTTACCAATCAGTTCCACCGGGTCTCTATAGCATCGTACTGACGTTAGGATGAATGACGCACGACTTGATCAGCTTGGCAAGCGAAAGCTCAAGAATGCTTCGACAGGACAGGTGAGTATAAGGATTGAGTATAATACACAATCTAAATTTAATGGTATAAGCGCAGTAAGACGATCATGGATGTGCAAACGTTTTTGACGATGTTTATTTTAAACGCGCTTTGCCACCAAATACAGCGAATTCGTGGCCTTCTTTGTGACAGCTAGTTTTCACATAGAATTGGAAATTTTAGTAAAGGAAAGAGGCAATGATCGTCTCTCTATAGCAGACGATATTTTCATATTTTTAATAATATGTAAATTTGAAATAAGTTTGTCAAATAACTACCAATAATAATTATTGTGTCTTTATTTTCATATTTACGGTCAGGTACTCTAAGAAAAGTAAGCCAAATGCTTTCTTAACAACCAAATAATGTTTGAAAGGTCGTGAGTCAAAATAATAAATCTTCACTCTAGAATAAACCTTACATTCCGTAGCGTAGTTTACCTGAGCTCATCCGATAGTCTTTAGTCCTTATTCCATAGGACACTATTTGAAGAGTCGGTTTCCAATTGTAACAGCCAAGCACACGACTAAACTTCTAACAAACTAGCTAAGACAGCAGTTTTAGCCTCAAAAATGCAAATGAAAAGTCACGAATGTTTGTGAATGTGTAAATTTGTTTACAGTATGTCTCTTTAGTCAACGTTATGGTATTGAATAAGGATGTGCAAATTACAGACAAACCTTTCAAAAGCTTATGATTCCGTTGATATTATTGGTTTGGTTAGATAATACGTGTTGTATTGTATAATATTTTGCCTATTAAAATCCGCAATATTAATTAAGAGCAACTATTCAATCTCCACTCAAAGAAATGGCCCCTTGCCAGCTCGATAAATTGCATAACGAATGTTATAATTAATTGTAAGTCATTCACATAGTCACCGTTACACCACTTTAGCACTGAACATAGTAACTTAATCGATTGAAACAAAAATACTGTTTCATAATAATATGCATTTTAACTCTGACACAGATAAGATAAGAGGTATCTTTAATTCTTCCTTTGCGTAATTTTAGTTTCAGCTTACATATCAAATTTTAAGAATTAAAACGATGTATCTATACGTAATGTTCCTCAACTGATTATTCTAAACCTTTTTCTAATTATTTGATTGATAAGAAAACTGTCAATCACCTGTCAAGTTCCGTGCCTCCAAACAAAGGAAAGAGGACTCTGGCACATTGAGGATATCGGCGTTTGTGTACTTGCTAGATGAGACCCATGACTACCCCCCTGAAGAGCGAAACTCGCAACATATCGTGGGTATACGCGGGGATTACAAGAATCTTCCACGCGAGTAGGCCTATAACCCTCTAAAATTATCGGAGATAGATTTCGTTCAGTGAAGAACTTTTAAGAATTCACAAACTTAAATAACACAACACCGACAGTGTTGGCTCAAGTATTCAGCGCTTGACTCGGATTCGGGAGGTCTCGGATTCGAATTCCGTCGAGACCAGAAATCCTGACTGAAGTTTATTTCGTGGTTTTCCCCAGTCGTCAATGCGAATGCAAGAGATTAGGTCTTCTTTAACATCCATTGGACATCCCTTAATAATTGTCCTATCCTGAAGAGGAGCACACATTGCACCCTATATATACAGGTTTCTTTCGGTTAAAACTTTATAATTTTCCAGGGTTAAGCGATCAACCCTCCGAAATTACCCGAGTTCGTATTCGTACCAGCGCAGCAACTTTCATGCAAGGTTCACAGTTCACACACAAATTAATAGCTTAATTACACATAACCGCGTAATATGCTAGTAATATAATAATACAAATATAAAAAATTATGACAATAGTAAATTAATTGGGATATAATTAGAATGTAAGATTCTTCACAAGTTTGTTAAAAAGTATTACTACAGAAGGGATTAACAACATCTCATGCACCATTGTGTTCATTGAACAGTAATTTTTTAAGACAATGGTACCGGTACTGGATTAAAACTTACAAATGACGTCTACGTCTCGTCACACGATAAAACCCGAACATGACCGATCTGAAACACTATTTCTCTTGTGACTTGCCACAAATGTTACTGTATTTTAGTGCTGTGCGGATACCCGAAATTTCGAGTCGGGTCGGGTATTTGGGGGCCGTTTTTCGTGTAAGAGTAACAAAAAAGTTTATTATTTGTATTTGTATACAACTTATTGATGATGCGGCGGGACCTGTTCTTAATTTTTTGGTGGAGGTGCCGGTCCACACATTTAAATATAGCCTTACGAAATGTGCTTCAAAGAAATGCATGACAATAATAAATTAATTGGGATAAAATTGAAATGTTAGATTCTTCACAAGTAATTATGTATTATTTATTATAACGGCCGTCCCGAAAAAACATACTTTATTGGTGGAGGTGCCGGTTTACACAATTTTTAATATAGTATTCATACGAAATGTCCTTCAATGAAAATCATGAAAATAGTAAATTAATTAGGATAAAATAAGAATGTCAGATTCTTCACAAGTAAAATGTATTATTTATTATAACGGCCGTCCAGAAAAACCATACTTTATTGGTGGAGGTGCCGTTTACACAATTTTTAATATAGTGTTAAAACGAAATGTCCTTCAATGAAATCATGACAATAGTAATAATTGGGATAAAATTATAATGTAAGATTCTTCACAAGAGAAATGTTTTATTTATTATAACGGCCTCCCAAAAACCCTACTTTATTGGTGGAGGTGCCGGTTTTACAAAATTTTTTTAATATAGCCTTCATACGAAATGTCCTTAAATAAAAATCATGACAATAGAAAATTTAAATAAATACAATTCTCAAGATTCTTCACAAGTAAAATGACCCAACCCGACCCGAACTAAAAACCCATACTTGATTGGTGGAGGTGCCGGTCCCCACAACTATAATTTAATGGCCTTGATACAAAATGATCAAAATGCCATTCACTGGAAACACAGACCATAGTAAATGTAATAGGAGAACAATGTAAGATTCCTCACAAATAAAATTAAGTACTATTCATTTGAGAATATCCACGCAGTATTATAAAGGTTGTCTTTTTCCACCCGACCCGACCTGACCTGACCTGAAACGACCTGACCTGAAACCTGACCTGACCTGACCTGACCTGACCTGACCTGACCTGACCTGACCTGACCTGACCTGACCTGACCTGACCTGACCTGACCTGACCTGACCTGACCTGACCTGACCTGACCCGAAAAACCGAAGTCTACCATACATTGGTGGAGGTGCCATTCCATGTAATAGCTTTTTTTACGAAATGATCTTCTATTAAAATCCAGACAAGGGGATATGAATTGGTATAAAATTATAATGTAAGATGATTCAAAAGCAAGCCTAAAAATAATTATTCATTTGCATGAACATACAGTATTATAACGGCCGTCTTTTTTTTCCTACCCGACCTCGACCCGACTGTCAAAACCTCGACCTGCACAACCTACTGTATATTCTAGCAATTAAACCCAACATTCTTTAATTATCTACCTCACAATATTATACTGTCTCATAAAAATTAAAACCAAGACTATTAGACCAGGAGGATATAAAAAAAAAACACACACACGAACAATAACCATGGTCAGAAATAAAAAAAACACTTACCAAAATTGCGTAAATTTTCGGAAGGTACGCTTCCTTCCTCAGACGTGAGGTAACTACCACTCTCTAATACTATAGAGTCTCCACCGCATGAACAATCTAGATCTGGCGATGCGCACGGCGGGACTCTATACGTAGTACCGAGAGACGGTATATTTTCCTCGCGTCTAGGAAGGAAGTGGGGCTTCCGAAAAATTTTCGCACTTTTGGTAAGTGTTTCTTTTTTCTGACCGTGGTTATTGTTCGTGTGTGTTTTTTTACTGCTTCATAATACTAATCTTAATGACTTTCAGATGGTCACGTTCGCTAGCCTATGGCAGGATCAGCGATCTGTGTTCGTCTTCTTCCGACGCTGGGGGTGTTTGTTCTGTCGACTGTGGGCGTCAGAGATCAGCGAGATAGCCGATACACTCAAAGAAAACAACGTCCGTCTTATCGGGATAGGTCAAGACGAGATCGGACTTGAATACTTTATCTCTAAAAACTTCTTTAAAGGAGGTACGTCAAACACGTTAGATTGTTAATATTTAAAAACAATTCAGAAATTACAAATTCCATCCTGATCGGGGTACGAACCCGAGTCTCCCACATTCCGGGCAGGCGCCTTAGCCAATTAGACCACCGAGACGGGAACTATTTAATAACTATTTATTTTGTAATTTCTGGATTGTATTAAATATTATAATTTTACTGTTCAAAATTGGATATACATTAAATACATAAATAAACCTTGAGCAAATATAATTCTCCTATAAGCTATAAGCAATAATTGACCATTTTTAGGATTAAATATTATTATTTTATTTAAACATTTATATACACAAACAAAGCTTACAAAAGTGTCGTGGGGCATGATTCCACGTGAAGATGGTCATCTTGATAATGAAGGTCATACTTGTTCAATAATCTAGAACCATACTGTTCTAACTACCTTCTTAATAAATTAAAAACTGAAAAATCAAAACTGCCTTGACAGAGCATATTATTATTTTTTGTCAATTTTTTTTATGTCATTCTTAGTACTATCATTCAATCAATTCTGCCACAGTCATTCATTTTCAATTCCTGCCATAATTTAATTTATTTAAATTGTTTTTTAGACCTAGCCGTATTTTTTTTTTTTGGGGGGGGGGGAATGAGATGAAACAGTATGGTTCTAGAGCGACGAAATATGTGCCTCTCAAAATTATATAAAAAAGTGTTTTTAATTTTATAATGCGTTTATATGTATGAGTAAATGACAGACAGTCGTTCAGCTTCCTGACGCAGTGTTGGGGTGGCTACAAAGTACAAATTACAATGTTTTGTTGTAGAGTTGTACGTGGATACCGACAAGCAAGCCTTTAAGGATTTGAACTACAAACGATACAATCATTGTACTCTTTTGGGATATTTATTCACCCCTGAGTCTATCAGAGCAGGAATTAAGGTAATTCGTCACGACTCACTCGCATTAAACTATAACACATTGTCATCTTCCGAATAAAAACTTTAAAGATTAGGCCTACATTACTTTTCTAATTGTTGGATGAGCGTAGCGAGCGAAGCGAAGATTCCATTTCACTACACTGGAGAAAAAACCCGGGAATGTTTTTTTTTCTTTCTTTCTTTTTTTTTTTTTTGTCTGTCTGTTAACACGATTCCGGCTAAACCGATACTCCGATTGCGATGAAATTTTAGGGAGGCCTTCGAAATCTCTAAACTAAGAACTGCCACTTTTTGAACGCAATCGAAAAATTATTTCTCATAAAAATCGCATTTTACGATTTTTTTCGTTTTTTTTAAAAATTTCTTCGACTTATAACTCCTACATGCTTTATCCGATAGTAATGATTTTTTCACAGAACCTTAATTTTATGAATTGATATATTCCTGTAAAATTTGAGTGTAATCAAATAATTGGATGAGCGTAGCGAGCGAAGCGAAGATTCCATTCTACTACCTGGAGAAAAATCCGGAATTTTTTTTTTTTTTCTTTTTTTTTTTTGTATTTTTGTCTGTTTGTCCACACGATTCCGGCTAATCGATTACTCCGATTGCAATGAAATTTTATGGAGGCCTTCGAATCTCTAAACTTAGAACTGCCACGTTTTTGAGCGCAATCGAAAATTTTTTCTCATGAAAATCGCAATTTTACGTTTTTTTTTTTCGATTTTAAAATATTTCTTTCGACTTATAACACATACATGCTTTATCCGATATTAATGATTTTTGCACAGAACCTTTATTTTATGAATTAAGATATTCTTGTCAAATTTGAGCGCAATTGAAAAAATATTTATCATAAAATCGAAATTTTTACGGGTTTTTTTTTTTTTTTTAAACAATTCTTTGACTGATAACACCTACATGCTTTATCCGATTGAAACAATTTTTTTTCGCAGAACCTTATTTTATGGATTAATATATTATTGTTGAATTTGAGCGCAATCGAGAAATTATTTCGAATAAAAATTTCAATTTTACGATTTTTTTTAACAATTACGATTAATTATTATTTAATTTAATTTAATTTAAAAAAAAATCAATTTAATAATGATTTTTCCACAGAACAACAGAAAAACGCATAACACATGGCAGCTCAATGCACCAATTACGCTCATCCAACAACGCGGCGGGACTTAAGCGTTTTCCTAGTTATTTCTCATGAAAATCACAATTTTACGATTTTTTTAATTTCTTCTGCTTATAACACCTACATGCTTTATCCGATTATAATGATTTTTTCACAGAACCTTAATTTTAAGAATTAATATATTCGTGTAAAATTTGTGCGAAATCGAATAATTATTTCTTATGAAAATTTCAATATTACGTGTTTTCCTTTTTTAAAAATGACGATTAATTAAAAAAAATTAAGTTAATTTTTTATTTAATTTAATTTAATTAAAAAAAAAACTTCAACAAAGTTCTGATTTTTCCACAGAACAACAGAAAATCCGCATAACACATGGCAGCTCAATGCACCAATTACGTTCATCCAACAACGCGGCGGGACTTAAGCGTTTTCCTATGTTTAAAATGCAATCATAATTATGCCCCCAAAATATCTGGGGATTTTTAATTGGCTTCGACGACTATGATGCGAGAAATGGTTTAGTACGCTTAAGCGTCTGACGCAATTTTAGGTTCACATGCACACATTAAGTGGTGATGATTTTTATATTTTGGAAGAAAATCCAGTTTGTTTTAAAAGATCAAACAATAGATATTATTGTTTTAAGCCGAACAGATTAAAAATTATTCAAAGTTTCTATTTGAACCGGTTTTAATAACCGAATTATAATTCTCAAATCTAACTAGCTGAAGTCAAATATAGTTCGATATTCTGATTGAAACACAACTTGTATTTGCACAGTTAATTGGATGAGCGTAGCGAGCGAAGCGAAGATTCCATTTCACTGCACTGGAGAAAAAAATCCGGAATGTTTTTTTTTCTTTTTTCTTTTTCTTTTTTTTTGTATTTTTGACTGTTTGTTAGCACGATTCCGGCTAAACCGACACTCCGATTGCGATGAAATTTAATGGAAACCTTCGAAATCTCTAAACTTAGAACTGCCACGTTTTTGAGCACAATCGAAAAATTATTTCTCATGAAAATCGCAGTTTTACGATTTTTTCGATTTTTTTTAAATTTCTTCGACATATAACACCTACAAGCTTTGTCCGATTGTAATAAGTTTTTCACAGAACCTTAATTCCATTAATTGCTATATTCATGTGAAATTTGAGCGTTATCAAAAAATTTTTTTTTTACGAAAATCGCAATTTTACGACTTTTTTCGATTTTTTAATTTCTTCGGCTTATAACACCTACATGCTTTATCCGATTGTAATGATTTTTTCACAGAACCTTAATTTCATAAATTTATATATTCGTGTGAAATTTGAGCGCAATCGAAAAATTATTTCTCATGAAAATCTCTATTTTACGCTTTTTTTCGTTTAAAAAAAATTACGCTCATCCAACAACGCGCCTGAAAAAGCGTTTGCGAAGCTTCCTAGTTTAGTTTAAGTTTATTTGGGAATTTCATACAGTGCAATACATGTTTGGCATATAATACTATAATGTATCCGGTTACAGGTACAATGATCTGTATTGGCCCCATGGATATAGACTAGGAAGCTTCGCAAACGTTTTTTTAGGCGCGTTGTTGGATGAGCGTAATTGGTGCATTGAGATGCCATGTGTTATGCAGATGGTATTTAAAATTGATTTCGTTTTCCCCATTGCTATGGCATGCAAGACACGCTTGGTAATATTGTTTTAATTTTTACAACGACGACATGAGGATCAGGGGCGCACATTACATTACACACTACATTACAATCGAATAAAGCATGTAGGTGTTATAAGTCAAAGAATTTTTGTTTTTATAAAAAAAATCGTAAAATTGCAACTTTCATGAGAAATAATTTTTTGATTGCGCTCAAAAATGTGACAGCTCTAAGTTCAGAGATTTCGAAGGCCTCCAGAAAATGTCATTGCAATTTGGAGTATCGGTTTATCCGGAATCGTTTTAAAAAAACCCAAAAAATACAAACAGAAAAAAAACTTTCCCGGATTTTTTTCCCCAATGTGTAAAGGGAATCTTCGCTTTGCTCTCCAAAATAGAATTTTTGATGTAGGCCCTACATTTTTTTAAAAATATATAACTTTGCTTAAAATGCGAGGCTCCGACATAATAAGCCAATCTATAAGATTTAAAAATTACAAATTAATTTTAAAAAACGGGTAATTTTTTTAAGTTATAATAATATTATGATTTGAACGGGGTATGGGACTGGGGCGGTACTTCCCCAAGCGATTATCTCCAATGGGTGGCGCGCTCGTGGTGAGTTCCGGAGGTAGGAGGTCTTCTGAACTAAAAGGGGAACGCGAGCCCCCGAGATCTCCCCAGCTCGGCTTTCCTAGAGAGTTTGGGCCTAGCGTAACCACAACCGGGAATCAAAACCGGGGGAGTTCAAGCGGAGTGTATCTCATAGACTAAAAGTTCACAAGAAGGGGGAGATAGTGGTCCCTACAAAGAACGCAGATAATCTCGGATTTTTTTTTTCCAATAAAACATTTTTTCAACTTGTTCTCGCTACTCAGCGTGGATCTAGCACACGGAACCCCTGATCTAGACAATAAAATTTCTTGCTTGTGTTTGGAAAAAAAAGATTTTTTCTTTCATCACAAAAACAAATCCCCACCACTACCCCTTTAACAAAGCAATGCATTTTTTTTGGGGCTGGTTGATACCCTCAACGGTATAACTTGTTTATAAAACAAATTTAACACTATTTTGACAGTGTTGGCATATAGCATTCATTTGACCAGGAGTTTTCATTAGTATATTCTAAGTTTTAATTTAAAGGGATTTTCAGAGACTGGGCAATTATTGCTCGTGAAACAATTGTTTTTAGGAAATTTGTACCGGGGACAATGAAAGGGGCTGGGGGGCATAGCCCAAGATTTTTTATGTTTAAATTTCAAATTTGGTATTTTTCTGATTTTAAATTTTTTTTTTGGGGGGGGGGGGTATTATTTAAAATTTTGAAAATTGTCATTTTTTTTCAGTTAACAAAATGTTTTCCAACATTATGCCCCCCCCCCCCTCCCCCCCACGCCCCTCTATGATAGAACTTGGGGGCAGCCCCCTCGGCCCCCCGTAGTTACGCCACTGGTCTTATGCGTATACTATACATGTCTGATACATGTTTCTGATTTTGGGTAGACCACTATATTACTATACATACTCATGTGAACTTTGTTAGAATTACCTGATCAAAATCCATGGTCTGATTTACATGTAAACTTCCGGCTATGTTTTATAGAAATGCTGAGCAGGAAATATGGGATGATTAAAAATTGCAATTCAAAATTAAAATTGTTGACTACCAAACCATTTGATTTAAGGCTAGGTCAATAACTTATTAGCCTAGTCCATGAAAATTGTCTGGACGCAAATTATTATTATCGGTCAGTGGATTACTAAATATATTATATTAATAGTACAACAATATACTTTAAATTTTTCAAGATTGCTTATAAGATTGTACATAAATAATAATATTATGATAATAAAAAACGAGGTGATGAAACATTATTTCTATGGCTGTGTTATTGATTGCCAGGCTATTGAGTGATTGTAATACTAGCTAAATAAAATGGGTGAGTATAGGTGCGATTTTAATGACCACCCCATATCAATGACCACCCCATTCCCCACCCCCAGCCAAAATTCCCTTTTAGTTTTTTTTTTTTTAATGTGGTCACCTTACAAGCTCACAGCATTCTCACAGGTTAACATCAGGTATTTTTTGGTATCCTGCAATGCGCAGAGCCCGAATTACTCCGTGGCAGCTGCAAGTCGCTGGTAGTTTCCACCAGTCGGCAGTCACCTTCATTGCAGAAGGACAAGGTTATTATAAAATTTTACGAATCATAATAATGGAAATTATAGATCATTTTACAGGACTTGTAAAATGCGTTTCATAATCCCACACTTTTCTCCACCGCCTTTTATTCGAACAATATTCGTTGACCGGCCGGCTTGTGGCTTGTCGGAAATAGGTGGCTGTGCGTCAACTCGCATTCCTTGTTTTGTTGCAAAGTGTTTTCTGGGCGCAAATTTATAAGGTAAGTTAAAAGTTTACTTACGTGTCCAAACAAAATCGTATCGCAAGTACAATTATTCGGATACCTAGTGCCTACTCCTTTTGTCTCTCGTAAATTTAATTACACACACTAGCCAGTGCCTACTACATCCCCGAGGCTTCCACAAGTGATCAGCTGATAACTAGGCGTAACCTAACCTAACCTAGCGAGGGATACATATTCTGTGCATAGGCCTACATGCACCTTGCTCTCTGCGTCATTGGGGACGAACAAAGGATCTTTCTGTTCAACTTCAACCATTGTTTCAGGAACCATCTAGGCCTACGCTTGACCTATCCTACCGTAGCCTAGCATAGGCCCCTACCTGAGCAAGATGAGCAACACGGTGCTTGAAAAAATCGCTCAACAGCAGTTGAAAAGTGTGGCAACAGGACAAGTAAGTTTGCAACCCTAGGCACCTTTCGCCGGCACTTATTCGGCTAGGGGGGTCCAACTTTTATGTACCTTGTTAAGAGAGTATAGGACATGCGTTTTAGGCAAATTGCTGTTCGCTCGGCCAACTGACACCACAGGTGTCTGAAATTTTGAACATATTATGTCACAAATGTGGAATTATAGGGCTCTACAGTAACACATTGGTAAATTTTGTTTTTAAATAATTTATAAAAATTAAAGGTACTGTTTCGGTTAAGAATGGCCAACTTGGTAAAAGTGAAGGGTTACTCAGCGATGGTTTTAATTTGTTTTTTGTCGAATAATAACCAGAACAACCACAACAGAGTGATTTTAAATGATTTTTTAACAGGCGCACTCAAGTGTTTACAAAAAAAAAACACAAAACAACATAGGCCTACACTAACAACACTTAACAAACAGCCACCATCACCTCCACCGACCTCCACACTTCACCATCTTTGAACTCAAATCCAGCCTCAACCAGTGCTATCAACTTATGAGATAAAAATGAAATTCGATGAACAACTGAATGGGGGGCGTTGCCCCCCAACCCCCACCGGGGCTCTGCCCCTGGACCCCAACTCATGCCCAACAACAAAACCATAAACACACCTCATTCCATATGCTCATTCCAATGAATCGCTAACTCACGAAAACCAGTCAATCCCATAAAATACAAGGCTTTAGTTGCCAGTATTGCAATACATCATTCCCCTACCTCGCCGTCGCTCCAGTCGACATACAACACACTCTCTCACAACGTAAACATTAACATTATGTCAATCACAACAAACCTTCTGAATGACCAAAAAACATTGTCAAATCAACGTGCGCCGACTTAAATCACTCCACAAACCATGTAAGTAACATCGCTCAATCATTTAAATTACCTTCCAAAGTAATTCCGGCCCGCTGAGTGATTCTGCATAATTACCACCGAGCCGTACACTCACTGTAAGTAACCTTACAAAACCTTTAACGTCGCTATTTTAAACAAAAAACCTTTCAAAACCTCTAACGTCGCAATTTTAAACAAAAAACCTGCAAAACCTTTTAACACACACAACACAGTTTACAAGTGTTTAAAAGTTGGCCATTCTTAACCGAAACAGTGCCAAATTAAATTAGTTGTCACGAATTTTGATTTTGTTAAAAACTCCAAAATTGACCATATTCGTTATTTTTTTCTGACTAATTAAGTCAAAATTTGGAAAATCTATGACCACAGGGCTGTCTATGTATGCTTTATTGACAACTTTGCAAAGTTTCATATACCGGTACGTCGGATGCATCTTGGCCGAGCGAATAGCTATTTGCTAACAGCCAAATGTGTCCCATTCCCTCTTAACAAGCTGCTATATTGTGTTATTACTACTTATGTTAAAGGTGTACTTTCGTTAGGTTAGCCGAACTTTCCGCTGGCTACAGTGCGCCGCGCTAGTTCTAGGATACAATCGATAAGAGCGCACCCGAAATCCTTTCCGTTACAGTGTATATAAAAGTTCCGAATAAGTACCCTTTCGCCTAGGGCCTAGACCCCCTGTCTCCGGGCTTGGGTTGCTTCGTAAGTAACCTAGCCGAGGGCTAGGCCCTAGTACGCTCAACCACAAAATAGCCAAGGGCCTAGGCCCTAGTGCTGAATAGGGCCCACCCAAGGTCATAGGTCTATCTTTGCTTTATTTCCCTTCCCCCCTACGTAGCCTTAGACCAAGCCTATACCTTCCTACTAGAGTCGTTAACCCGAGAGTAGTCGCGCCCCTGTTTGTAACGTTAGTAGTCGCGCGCGGTCCTTTAGACCGCTTTATTTATTATGGGCTAATAACTTAAGGACGACGTTTTGATTATTAATATATATGGTAATTTACCATATAGGCCTTTGTGACAGCATACATGGTTATTTTAATCAATTATCAATCAATAATCAATAAATAATCAATTAATAATCAATCAAACACAGAATTTGCAAACCTACAAAAAGGTACAAAAATATGTTTTGAAACACCCTGTAGTTCGAATTATTAGTAAACCAAGACAATAATATTATGCCAGCACTGTATGTTGAAGAATAATCAACCTACAATAACAAAATACATGTCTCATAATAGTGATTGAGTATGCATATTTTTGCCTCCCTTAGTAGTCGCGCAGCGGTCGAAAAGACCAAGCAACCGAACAGGACCTCTTATCTTAGATGAAGTTCTGCAGAACACTGAATCCCGTATTGCACACTGGCTTCACAAATCTATTTTGGGAAGGTAGGCGGAACTAGACAAGCCAGAAATGCGCGCTGTACAAATACCAAATGTTGAAAAAAAAAGTCGGTCTAAAAGACCACACGTGACTACTCTCGGGTTAAAGAAGTTTCCCTTAGACCACTTGTCTAAGGGTGTAGGCGTAGGCACACATGACAAGCTAGGGTACTCTTTCGGTTGGTATGGACAGTTTTTTTTATGTGTACCTACAAAACCTTTAACGTCACTATTTTAAATCTTAAGTAGCCTACCTAGGCCTACAAAACCTATTACGTCACTATTTTAAATCTAAAGTACCTACAAAACCTTTAACGTCGCTAATTTAAATCTAAAGTACCTACTGATCAAAAACTGTCCATACCAACCGAAAGAGTTCCCAAGCTAGATTGCTACAATATCTACCTGTCCAGGGGATGCCAGCTAGCCCCTCACAGCCAACCACTTGGCTGCACAGGGGCACACCACACCCACCCACAGGCCAAGTCCAGTGAAACCTTGTGCACAGTAGTGTTGGCATGGTGTTGTAGCTGCCTCTGCCAACCTACTTTGTCATGAAAATGAATTGAAATAAAATACAAAATAAACTATGAGGGTCATTACACATCAAGTCAACACAGTTAGGCCTAAGTACCGTACCAAAAAAAAACTTACCCCCTTCGATTTTGACCAAAGTGGGAAAATCTCCTCAAAAACATCGGCTAGGGTGATCCGGGGCTAAAACGGGACAATTTTCAACACTTTGGAGCCTTTATCAAGCAAGTTTTAGGTTTTTTAAACAATTTTTTTTTTTTACCATAGGTATTTAGTTTTGAGAACTTAACTCAAATCAACAGTCCAGTCACCTATTTTTTTTTTTATTAGTTTCAATTAAATAAGATGTGTACTGCGTCCCATTTTAGCCCTGATAATGGGGCTAAAACGGGACACATAAGGGGCTAAGTCAGGACAGCACTCTAATTATATTATGTAATATGGACCAGATAGGTAACATTTTTGAGGCTATTGTAGGACACAGCAAGGCTAAAATAATATGTGTGTGTAGTTCTTTTCAGATTTTTCAGACTTTATTTACTAGCCTATTTAAAAAAACTCAGATAAAAATCATAAAATAGGCCCTACATCAAACCACGCATTTTCACATGTATAGGCCTAGACATGCCACCTTTGAAAAAAATAAAAAGCATCTACAGGATAGGCATACTTCTTTCAAAAAAGGTCAAACAGTTTTAAAATTTGAATAGCCTGCCTACCTAACTTAAACCTAGGCCTATACGTAGGCCTACAATTATTTATTACAACTAGGAAAATGCTTAAGTCCCGCCGCGTTGTTGGATGAGCGTAATTGGTGCATTGAGCTGCCATGTGTTACGCGGATTTTCTGTTGTTCTGAGAAAAAATTATTACTTAGTCGAAGAATTTTTTTAATTAAATGAAATAAAATAAAAAGTTAACTTTAATTTAATTTTTTTAATCAATCGTAATTTGAAAAAAAATACAAAATCTTAAAATTGCAATTTTCATAAGAAATAATTATTTGGTTGCACTCAAATTTAACACGAGTATATTAATTCATGAAATTAAGGTTCTGTGAAAAAATCATTACAATAGGATAGCCTAAAGCATGTAGGTGTTATAAGTCAAAGAATTGTTTTAAAAAGAAAAAAACCCGTAAAATTTCGATTTTCATGAGAATAATTTTTCGATTACGCTCAAATTTCACACGAATATCTTAATTCATAAAATTAAGGTTCTGTGAAAAAACCATTACAATCGGATAAAGCGTGTTTAGGTGTTATAAGTCAAGAAATTTAAAAAAAAAAAAAAAAAATCGTAAAATTGCGTTTTTTATAAGAAAAAAATTCCCGATTGCGCCCAAAAACGTGGCAGTTCTAAGTTTAGAGATTTCGAAGGCCTCCATAAAATTTCATCGCAATCGGAGTATCGGTTTAGCCAAATGTAGCCAAAATCAACCATGGTGAATGTCCCGCTTTAGCCCCAAATGCTGTCCTGTTTTAGACCCCCCCCCCCATTCACAGCCTACTGTGATCATTATGGGTGCACTAATTTTTAGTTCTTTGACTTCAAAAACACCATTGGGACTACTGGATCACAATGCAACAATGCTTTCAGATAAGTACTTTATTGTTCACAGTACTGCCACAGTGAAAGTTTCTGTATTCTGCACAAAATATTTTTGGACCGCTTTTACAGATAGGGCCTAGTACGTTATTATTAACTACAATTCAGAAATCAAAAAAGTCCGCCCCAACCAAAATTTTTTAAATTTCTGAATTGTAGTAAATAGGGCCAAATAACAATTACACCTACGGGAGTGTTTCCCGATTAACCAAATCGAGAAATATATAGTAGGGCCTACCGGTAGTACCTAGGCCTACGTTATTATTATTTTTTATTGTTTTTAATTCCACATCTTGATATTCTGAGATAGACATTTTAACAAAGATATAGGCCTATGTAGTTTCATACCTAATACATCTATTACCGGTAGGGAGAGGGTGCATAAATGGGACGGTTCATAAATGGGACAGTGGCTATATCTAATCAGCTGATTTTTTCTTAGTTTAGCTTTTTTTCCAAAAGTTGGCAGCAGTGGTAGGCCTACTGCTTCTTCATAAACAAAAATTATAAAGATAGCCGACAATTTCTAATTGTTATTCCACTTTGTTTTTTTGCTGCCTCCAAAGTAGAAATTCCTTCTCAGACAATACAATACAGAATTAACATTAATACCTTGTGAAATTTGAAGTTGCCATTCTGGAACTTTTAATGAGACACTGGTAAGTAGAAATAATTCTGGTTTCATCATTATCTTACATATATTTTAGGCGAAGTGGACGTGTTGTCCACAATGCTTGAGGTTCATAAAAGGGACATGGATGCAGGTTGCTAAATGGGACATTTGCTAAATGCTTGATTATGGATAAATAATGGTTATCAGAGCCAATGTATCACATTATAATTTATTTAAGGCCTAACTGAAGGCCCTTCACCCACATAGCTGCCCCATAAAGTAGGCCTAGGCTACCCAGGCCTGAACTAAACCAATAGGCCCAAGCCCTAGCTTAGGCCATAGACCTAAACCAACCATCTAAGAGTAGCTAGGCTAAGGCCTTTGGCCCTATCAAGTAGGCTATGCCCAGGCCTAAGGCCTACACCAAGTAGGCCTACCATAGGCCCTAACTAGGTCTAGGGCTTACATCAAGTAGGCAGGCTTACAAATTTTCATCCGGAGATGGTAGTGAGAAAAACATCAACTTTGTGGGACGAATTATGGGGAAAAAAAGCGAGGACATTTTTCAATGTCAATTCTTACGTAGAAAAGACGCAGGTGGTAGCAGCTTCTTCTACCCTAAGCAAGAAGACATTTCTGATGTTCATAAAGAATAAATATTGAAACGTCTGCCGCAGACAGTTAGAAATAAAGGAGTCGGGACTGCCCGGACCAAGTCGTTCTTGTTTTTTTGCAATGGTTTTTGTGAAGTTTGAGGGGGTTAATGGTGTAGTTTTAATAGCCTTGAGCTTACAAAATGATAATATTTTCTATTTAAAATAAAATAAATAAAAATATGTCTTTAGAATGCTGAATGGATGGATATTTCTGTGATTTTTAGGCCTGTCCCATTTAACAACCTCGTGGTTCATAAATGGGACACATGTCGACTTACTAATTTGCACCTGTACGGTTATTAAAAAGAAATAGTTCGTGAACAACAAAATCTGAAATTTATGTCTAAAGGGTGGCTCTTAAAGTTGGCTATTTCAAATTTTTGAAAAAAACATAATTTGGGGAAATAATAATTAAAATGAAAAAGTGTCCCATGTATGCACACTCTCCCCTACATATTTGTTATTACCTACTTGCAGATGGTCACGTTCGCTAGTCTATGGCAGGATAAGCCGTGTGTGATTATCTTCTTTCGCCGCTGGGGATGTTTGTTCTGTCGACTATGGGCATCGGAGATAAACGAAATGGCAGATCAACTCAGCGAAAACAATGTTCGTTTGATCGGGATCGGACAGGACGAGATCGGGCTCGATGAGTTTGTTGCTGGAAAGTACTTTAAAGGAGGTAGGTTGGCATAAACTAAATTATTATTACAACCCATTGCAAAAAAAGAATGTAAAATATCTGGAGGTCTGAAAACTTGCTTTTTGTACACATTGTAGGTGATTGTTGTCTAGTTTCTATAGTTACTTGTTAATTATTGTAGGCCTACACCTAAAAAAAAAGTTAAAACTTTTATTTCTATAGATTCTGGCCATTACCTTAATGTTCATGTAAAATATGAACATTATAGCCCCACTGTTTGGTCAGAATCGGCCCAAATGACACAAAAATTACCACATTAAAAATGGAAAAAATTGTAAAAGTACGATATTCATAAGAAATATTTCTTCGATTGTAACCAAAAACGTGGCAGGTCTAAATTCAGAGATTTCGAAGGTCCTCTCCAATTTTCATCAAGATCGCATAATGCCGTTTGCCCGGTAGAGAGCAAACAAACAGACAGAAAAAACCACCACTGAAAATCAGTTATATAACTGAGTGGGCAGACTCTAAATAAATTTATTATTTATTTTATTTAACATCAGAGCTAATTTTTTATGGGTCAGTGAAATTGAAGTCTTCGCTTTGCTCATCCAATCAAATTTAATAAGCAAGAAACACTTCCTACCGGTTGTAGGCTTAGTTGCATTACACGTGTGACCCTAGTGTGCTTGACACAACATTCAGAAACTGTTTTGTTTGTAATTCTTACTATGTTCTACAAGCAGTATAATGTTCTGTTAATGTAGAGTTGTACGTGAACGTAGACAAGCAAGCCTTCAAGGACCTGAACTACAAGAGATACAGTGTGCTGGGGATTTTGGGATATTTACTCACTAGCGAGTCAAGAACAGCAGCAAGTCTGGTAACTAATAAGAAACTTCTAAGACAAAATTGAACAGAAACTTTTTAAAATAAATGCACACACACAATTAATAATAAATCTATGCTCATAAAAAAATTTATGATTGAGCATTTTGCTTCGAGCATAGGGCCTACTTTGTGTTTGTAAGTTTGGTTTTTAACTTGCTTTAATTTTGTAGGGATTAGGCCTAAGCCTACTTCGATTAGCCAAAAACCGGTTTCAAAAATTAAATTTGGTTTTAACTTTTTCTTTAAAAAAAATATGAATGGTTAGGCACAACCACAGGCCTAAACAGTTCCATGTTAAGAGCTACTAGCTCGCACAAAAGATTTTTACGATCTCACAATCGCGTTTTATGACACGGCACCTCCACCATACCAGCCACGATTAATTACATTTCTACTAGGTGGTCCAACACCTCCATCAGAATTACGAAATTTTGCATTTTTGGTATAAATTTCAATATTTCAATATGAAGCCAAAATATCTAGGCCTATATAAAAAAAAACACTTATTGTATCGAAATATCGATTTTTTGCCCAGCTCTACTTTTCATATCAGCTCAATTAAAATAACTTTTACCTCTCACCCATCTCCAACCAATTGGCAATTAAGGTCACCTGCTTTCCCAATTGTAAATATGTTGATAAAGTAGAGGGAACAAGCATCCTCGCCACCCCTAACCCACAGTATTTTTTTCTTTAAACCATTTTTTTTTTTTTGGGGGGGGGGGGGGAACCGGGTTTTGCTAACCAATGTCATCCCTAGAATTTTGTGCAGAATCCAAACAATAGGCCTGCTTACTGCAGTTACACGTATTTTTTTATCATAGGCCTACTCATACACATGTGTGAGATTGCTTGTCAATTGATGTCACAAGATCGAGATCTATGCCCTAACTTTGTTACTGATTTTTTAAATTGTGTGATAATGTCATAGGTCTAAAAGACCCACTGCGGATGAGCCTCCGGTGTGAGAGGTTGGGATTTGCTGAAACTGTGCAAGAGGAAGTTATTCATATTGTCCTCAACCCATATTGTCACGTGTAGGCCTAGGATTGTACATATTGGTTGTTGTTTTATACTGTATTGTATTGTTTAATATTTATTGTTTTGTTAATGGTAAATTAAATTACATTTGTGGGAAATTGTGTCCTGATGTTATGTGGCCACAAAATAATTAATAATAATAAAATAACAAACAAAAAACAAAAAAGTAGGTTGGCCTGGCATTATGTTTAATCAATTGTTAATGAATCACACTTGTGTTTCCACTTATTATTCATAATAGGCTTATACTTGCCTATTAAATATTATGTTAGGAGAAAACGATATGTATTGTGTAGAAAACTATATGTATAGTGCCTTTACATTGTATATGTAGGCCTATAGGCCCTATATATATTTTGTATTATGGGTAGTAATTTAGTATCAAAATTAGCAGTTGAACCATTCCTACAAAACCATTTCAAAGTCATTATATTTATTTCAGGGTAAAGAAAGGAAACTTGGTGGTGACATGCGCGGCGATAAACTGCAGAACGGTGGTGCCCTAGTTGTGAGCGCTGGAGGTAAGCAACTACTTCTCGACTTCAAGCAGGAGCGGCCGGCCGAGCATTTGCCTAACGCGCGGTTCCTCGAGATCTTGGGTCTGTGCCCATCCCAACCTCAGACACAACCGCAGGAGTTCAAACAGGAATGTAATTAATATACTTACTAAGAGTCCACGGAAAAGTACGCAATGTACTGTATTGTCTTTCAATCATTTACCTAAGTTATATCAGTGCTTTGTACATGGTTTTTATATTTTATATGTGTAGATTTTATAAATAAAGGTTTGTTTATTACCGGTAAATAATATTGAGCAAAAGGATGGATGGAGTAACTCAAAAGTCATCCCAAGCAACTTGCTTGGCAAAATTGAATGCATGAATTTAAAAAAATGATTGGAGCAAATTCAATTTTGCCAAATTTGGCAAGGAAGATGTCCCAGAACAAAATTATTTCATGTGTTCATATAGCGCAAGTGCACAGATAAATATAGGTAGGAGGCAATAAGCTTGGCTCTTATTTAGTCCTGAATACTTTTGTCTGAGAAATGACTAGGCTGTCTTTTGCAAGTGTTTTCTGTGTGTGTGGATTATCAAATCATTTTTCAATATGTACTACTGTCTTATCTTTCAAACATCATCTACTTATAATACTGTATATTATGCTTATGCCAATACAATTTTTATAAATATAAGTTTTGTGACTTTTCAATTTTTGTTTTCTAAATTTTATAAAAATACCCTACATCTTCATGTCTTAGTTACTACAACCTACGGTAAATGGTCCTTTACATTGAGCAACCGACTTAATTTTATGTCGTGATGAGCAAGGGGAAGAGAAGTGCACATTGCAAGCTAAAGTTTATTCTACGTGTACATACAAATAAATATATAGTAATATATTATTTATTGCACTATTGGAAATTTAAACAAACAAACAAATTACCTTTTAGGTGGCAACTACAGATCTTAGACACTGCCGTAACCAGGGGTTGGTAACCAACCCGGTTAAAAAATCTGGAGTAGACCATTTTGAATTGTTAGTAGTCTAGTCACCACCAAAAAAATGTTATAAAAAACATGCCTAAAAGTCGTTAAAATATTCCAATCACACTCTAAGAATTGAAAAAAATTTGGAGCTATTTGCCCGGACCCACCCAAGGTAGCGGGTGAGAATGAGCACTGGCATTCAGAGTCACAAAAAATACAATAATCACACTTCATCATAACGTATTTACATTTTACATAGACCCACTAAAGATAACTATGCGATGGGGTTGTGCAAACCTGGATTTTAAATTTTGAACCAAACTCGGGCTTTCAGATAGGTTGTCCATTGAACCAGACCTGAACCAGACTCGAACCGAACTTAAAGGGATATGAATCTGTTATAAAAGGGAAAATAGTCTGGACCGGCACCTCCACCATAGATTTAAAAAAAAAAAAAAATTGTGTAGGCTATACCTATTGAGAAACATTTTTTCTCACGTCAAATAATAGGGTACCGCACACTTCAACTTGGTAAACTTATTTTTTATTCTAGTTTGAATTTGAATATCGAACGTCTGCACATCCCTACTAGGCGAGCAAGAGCTGCACCACATATGACCCCATGAACTGTACAGCAACAAGCGCACAGCCGTTCAGTTTTTTATGCCTTTGGCCAGTTGCACTTATTACAATAACAAAATATCACACATTTTTATTTTTAATTTTAGAACTGGTTAATCTTTTACATTTTCATTTTACACATTGTTCACTATGCAGTGTTGGCACAGTTGGCTCTCAGCGTTAGATTGAAACGATAAACACAAAAACCACTGAACTCAAAACTTTGCTTTGAGTCTGAGTGAAAGATACAAGAATTAACTAAATGGTTTGTTCATATCAGAGTAAAAGCAAGTGGTTTAATTAAATTGCTTTATAGTTTATATCTTCTTGAACATTCGAGTAACGTAAGTTTTTTGGAACGTATTTTAATTTAAAACTTTTTCAAGATTCAAAAAACAAAATTGTGTGGATACCTCGGAGAACTATCATAACGCCGCACGATGTCTATTGTTTACATTTTCCGCATGTAAATAATCATCTGGGCAACAAACAATTCTGAAAGTAGCCATCATACAAGGAAAGTGTTTTATTCGTTGCTAGACGATTGAGCGAGCCATGTGTTGAGTACTCGGGACGGCGGGAACATTTGCATCCCTATCCTATAGGCCTATGCTGTCTAGATCCAGCCTTAGTTATATGGGGAGGCCCGGAAGGAAAAATAATGTTCCCAGGTACTCAACTCATGGCTTGCTCACTCGTCGAGCAACAACTTTGGCGTTTTCCTAGTTTAGTAGCATGGTACAATGTAACAATAATGACCTGGTTCCAGTTACCATTGTTTTTGCTTCTAAATGTGGTGGTTCTATGCCTCTACTATCTAGTCTAGTGTAAATTGCTGATAGATATAGCCCACTGCATACATATTACTAGTGGTAGCTTGCAGTGTTGGGTCAGTTCTTTTTTAAAATGAACTTTCTAAAAGTTCAGTTCACAGCTCAAATAATGAACTTTTATAAAGTTCAAGTTCTTTTAAAACCTAAAATTTTTAAAAGTTCAAGTTCGTCTAAAATATGAACTAAGTTCTTTTAAAAGTTCTTTTGTAAAAAAAATCACTATTTTATTAAAGGTTGGCGAGAAATGAAAAAAAAAAACATTAAGGTCGTGCGAGTATCACTTTTCAAGTCGAGTTCAAGTAGTAAACAAAAATCTTCAAATCTATAATTTGTTTTTGTATTTATGTAGGCCCTATTTTTGTATTTATGTAGGCCCTATCTAGGCAATCTAATTACCAAATTAATTTTTTGGCTTCAATGCATTAGCATATGCCTTTGCAAGTGGCCAAAATCAATTAAATCTGTCTAAACCTACACAAGTGCAATATTAAATCATTTAAATATAGGTACTTGAAGACACAACTTGTATTACATTATCCTAATGTGCTTAAGACCTAACACATACTAAAGCAACTTGGAGCCCCTCCCCCCCCCCCCCCCCCCCCCCCCCCCATCGAACAAAGTAAGGAGCCGAAGCACGGACTACGGAGATGGGCTTCATATTTGTCAAAGAAGTTGCATTAGTTATGAAATTCGAGCTCTGCTGGTGGTCTAGTAGTAGGGTTTGATGGGAGGCGGGGGGGGGGGGGGGGGGTCATAGATCGCGATCTTCCCACGGCTGACGGTGGTCGGACGATAGTTGAGCTGTCTTTGATCGTGTTGATGATTTGTATTACATTCTCGTCGATTAGCTTGTAAAATTACAGCAGGAACTTAGCATTTTAGGCTTCTAAAATTTATTTGTATCCAAATTAGTTGGCGTGCATCAGTAATTGTGCGTGACCTTGTCAAATCAGCTGAATGTACGTCAACGTAGGCCAACGATGGAACAACGATTTGTTATTGTTTTTAGAGTCGACAGCGGCGAGTCGACGGCTGCACTACGCACGGAAAGAACTTTCAAATGAACTTTCTAAAACTGAAAAGTTCGTTCTCAGAAAGAACTTTTAAAAGTTCAAGTTCATTCATTTAAAAAAGAGTAAGTTCACTGAAAAGTTCACAAAAAAAGAACGCGTTCGCGAGAACGCGTTCTTTTTAAAAGTTCTTTCCCCAACACTGGTAGCTTGCTACATGACTATTCAAAGATTTGAATTTATACTGCATGTCCAGTGTTTTTGTCTTAACTTTGGAATGTTTTTCTTTGAAGAAAAGTGGAACCACATTGTTATTGCATCAAGTTCTTAAATCTAAAAACACGCTCACACAATTCTTCAGGTGATTGTTTGCAGAAGCTCGCGATAGATCGCGTCCAGCCAAACGCACACGCCGAACGCCCCTGCGTCCACGTCCGTGACGTGAGACGTGTGTACGTAGCTTGCGCGACCAGCACGTGCGCGCATGTGCTTGGTGGCCTCACAGCCGGCATGTGCGGTGGACACTGCACGTCCCAGAGCAGCCACTTGTTCGGCGGGCGTGGAGAGCGGCTGGCTTGCGTATTCCTCGCATGCAGGGATTAGGGCGTCGAGCTGCAATAATTATCGAATGCTATTTCCGCTTATGTCACATTATTTGATACTATTTATTATTGGTGTCTGTTTTTTTTTTAAATATTTTTTAACAAAAACATAGTTATTTATATTATATTTTTATAAAGTAATATAATAAAATCTAAATACTATTATGTACTTTACGGTTTACACCAAATTAAAACTTGTTCTTCCTATATTGGCCAAATAAATTACTGTTTACCATCTTGATAATGAAGGATATCTGTATGCCCCTATCATATCAGATTTTAAATGTTAATAGAAGAATCAGAAAATGCATAGTTATTTCACTTATTTTGGGTGTTTTTGACCATTTGGACAGATTCTAAATTCTAAAAATTGAATTTATTTTTTGTTTATTTTCTATAATCAATTAATGGAAAAGTGCTATGATAGATGCCTTCATAAACTTAATCACAAATAGATGCGACTTATTGTCTGAGAAATTTGTTAGCGCAAAAAATGAGCGTTCCTTCCTCTTAAAATTGTAAATAAATACTAATAGTAATTGCAAGGTCTGCTTGCTAGGAGCGTGGTAGGAAGACCTAACGTCACTTCGAAGAGCTATGCGAAGACGAGAGACTTGACTGACTCAGCCTGATTCCAAACAAAAGTTTATTATAAATGTTTGGATATTCAGTAAAAGGGTTCAAAAGTTTACAAAATATTTTGCACGCGTTTCAAGCAATCTAGCCGCAATAACTAGTCGTACAGTTAACAAATTGTCCGACGATCAGCGTTAGGATCAAGCACGTAGGCCTACAGACTTGTTAACACATACTCCGAAGACGGTCAGCGATGTCATATGATGCATCTTTTACCAAATATAACATTTCAAAATTGACTACTAACAGTGAACGATCTAGCAAACCTAATTCTCATTTAAAAATTTTACACATTCTGTTAATTTTCCAGATGTGTATATAGCCCTTATGCTTTTTCTAACGAATGCATTGTTATTGCAATATTACTATTTCAAATATTTACTTAACTGTAGATCATTGTGTCTGCATCTATGTAATTAGATTTATTTAGTGGTCCTCCTTTGTAAATCAGTTTTTAACTGAATAGAATAGGTTAAAAAATGTATTTAAAAAAAGATTCTTGTAACATTTGCCACAGTGCAACGATCATTATTAATGTTTTATAAGAGACCCACAGTCAAAACAAAATTATGTTGCCCCTTACCCCTTACCATAAATTTTTGACTGGGGGTCCCTGATTGAAGGTCTTACCATTGTACGGTCTCCAAGTCTAGCTTGGCTGTATCTCATCACGCCCTCCAACCCTTCTCTCCACATCGTCGCCCAATCGCCACCCTTGTCTCCGCTCACCGCCGCCGTAGTAAAGAGCAGACTATAGATTGCCCCTGAGGTACCTCCCATTGCCCGCTCACTCATTTCGGCTAGCTTCTGCAGTAGCTTGCTGTGCTAAAACGTACAATTTTTACAAAACTTACAAGTTGTTATTACCGTTAAAAATGTTTAAACAATGTATTCTATAGCATCAAACCATAGCTCGATTGCTCGTCTATAACGTCATTGGCATCTTCTATAGGATATTAGTGGTATTAGTATTAGTTTAAGGTCTCTTTAACAGCTAAGATAATTTGCGCCTCCAAGATAAAACAATTTCTATGGAAAGTTCCCCGACGACGACACAGAGCTCGCCATTAGTTTCAGGGAGAAGAACACCCCTAATCACGGACCAAACCACGAGAAGGTTGCGAGTTGGACTTTGATGGATAATAATATGCTTATTATTGATTGGTAATAAGGCTTAACTGGCATTAGTCACTCCCATGCATCTCTGATTCTTTCTGACAATTTTATGTCCACTCCTCCCAAAAGATATATTATTGTGTTCATTATTGTTCAATGATTATTTTGTTAATATAAAATTGAAAAAAAAAACAATATATGCATACATTCACTTACCGACAGTCCAGCAAAGTCTGATAGATTTGACAAAACCTCTTCTGCTAATCGCCGCAAAGTGGAACCACAGTCTCCATCCCCACAACCGCTGTCCAACTGATTCAGTCGTTCCTCACGGCCAATCAGGGCCTTCGCAGCTTTTTGCAGACATTGTTGCGTAGTGTCCATTGTCGCGGGTTGGTGAGCTTGTGGGGATTTTTCTGACAAAGAAGAACAAAAAATATGAGGATCACGACATGAGCAATGTTTATTTTCACACTTTTTAAAGATTATTTTAGTCCAATAGGCCGTTTTTCTCCGATGCATTTTATAATAGAAAAGTTTTAATAAATCTGTGTACAATAACGTTATGTTGGTATACCTGTAATATGTTCTATGGTGAAATATAAAAACATAACCAAAACAATTTCGGCAAAATTATAATATAGATAAAGAGATTTAAAAGAAATTATCAAATCGTCAACTAAATCCGAGACCATTAGCCGTGAAATGGTTGAGGTTGGAAAGGCGGAAATCGGCCTTAAAAAGTTTCAGGTAGAAAAGGCTGTGCTTTAATTGATTCTAGTAGAGCACCAGCCTCGTAATAGTAAATGGTTAAGGTCGAAATTCTGAGCTTCAATGTAGGGCCTATTCTACATCATCAGCCTCGACATGGTCAAGATTGAAAAGGCTATGCTTAAATGTCTTCGAAAGCATTGGCCTCAAAAAGGTTGAAGTAGAAAATTCTGTGCTTCAAATTGATGCTCGAGCACTAGCATCGAAATAGATGAGGTCGAAAGAGCTGTGCTTAAAATGCTTAAATGGATTCTAGAGTATCATCCTCGAAATGGTTGATGTTGAAATTCTTAGCTATGGATTCTATCTACATCATCAGCCGTGAAATGTTTGAGGTCGAAGGCTGTGCTTAAATGGATTGTAGAGCATCAGACTTGAAATGGTTGAGGTCGAAAAGACTGGATTTAATAGCATCAACCTTGAAATGGTCGAGGTCGAAAGGGCTCCGAAAATATCAGCCAGCCTTGATTGATAATGTTCACGAGGACGAAAAGGCTTTACTTAAAAGGTTTCGAATACATCTACCTTCAAATGGTTGGGGTCAAAAAGAGGTACTTTAATAGTTTCGTTTGAGACCGTAAGCCTTGAAATGGAGTTGAAAAAGAAGTGCTTACAAGTTATAAACACACCTTGTGCTCCAGCAGATGTATCGCTTGGCACATGGTGCTGCTGTCGCGGAAGTTTTGATGACGAGTGTGTTGATCCAGGCCAAGCAGGGGCATCTGTTGTCGAGTCCAGACATTTCAACCAATCAGATTCCTCGGATTCCGGAAGCTTCAACACGCTTACCTGCAAAACAACAAAATGGTGGAGACCAAATAAACACACACTAAATAAATGAAATCATAAATAAAATCATACATAATTAGCATGTGTGAAATTAAATTATTTTTTTTGGAAAAGCGGACAAATATCCCTTTTAAGTTAGGTTGTAACCTCACCTGGAAACCGACCGTGTCCAAAGAAGTCATAAGATGGCCGACATACAAGCGCAGCACGCGGACTCCAAGCGATGTGAGCTGGCTCTCGGCTTCTGCTGCGACCACCCACTGTTCCAGCTGAGACAGGCTGCCCAGGTTGTTGATCAGTACGACCACGTGGTCGTCGTGCGTTAGGGACAGTCTCGCCTGGAGCCGCGTCACCAGCAGATGGACTGTCTCAGCCGCGGAGCAAACCTGCCGGCGACATACGTTACTTTACTTGCCGGCACTCTGCTGGGAGGGGACTGTTAACCAGACCACCCACTGTCCCAGCTGAGACAGGCTGCCCAGGTTGTTGATCAGTACGACCACGTGGTCGTCGTGCGTTAGGGACAGTCTCGCCTGGAGCCGCGTCACCAGCAGATGGACTGTCTCAAACGCGGAGCAAAACCTGCCGGCGACATACGTTACTTTACTTGCCGGCACTCTGCTGGGAGGGGACTGTTAACCAGACCACCCACTGTCCCAGCTGAGACAGGCTGCCCAGGTTGTTGATCACGCGTGCGTTAGGGACAGTCTCGCCTGGAGCCGCGTCACCAGCAGATGGACTGTCTCAGACGCGGAGCAAACCTGCCGGCGACATACGTTACTTTACTTGCCGGCACTCTGCTGGGAGGGGACTGTTAACCAGACCACCCACTGTCCCAGCTGAGACAGGCTGCCCAGGTTGTTGATCAGTCGACCACGTGGCGTTAGGGACAGTCTCGCCTGGAGCCGCGTCACCAGCAGATGGACTGTCTCAGACGCGGAGCAAACCTGCCGGCGACATACGTTACTTTACTTGCCGGCACTCTGCTGGGAGGGGACTGTAAACCAGACCACCCACTGTCCCAGCTGAGACAGGCTGCCCAGGTTGTTGATCAGTACGACCACGTGGTCTCCGTGCGTTAGGGACAGTCTCGCCTGGAGCCGCGTCACCAGCAGATGGACTGTCTCAGCCGCGGAGCAAACCTGCCGGCGACATACGTTACTTTACTTGCCGGCACTCTGCTGGGAGGGGACTGTAAACCAGACCTCTCACTGTCCCAGCTGAGACAGGCTGTTGCTTGTTGATCAGTATAGGACCACGTCGTCGTCGTGCGATTGCGATTGTCTCGCCTGGAGTTTCTCCACTAGCAACAGTCCGTTTCGGCCGTGGAGAAAATCTGCTGCAACATACATTACCTACCTTACTTGCTGATATGGGGGAAACTTGGTTTTCACCGGACAAGCTATAGCGTAAATGCGTAACTGATCTTCATTGACTTAACAAGACTATACCACATTAATCATTATTCAAAAGGATGTTTACTGCATTCAATTTTCTTTTGAGGACATCCGGACACATACCTGCGACGTCCTGTTTAGAGTAAGAAAAAGTGCAACATCTTATTAAATGCTCAATAACAAGCAGGTACGAAGTATTGGACTATCATGTATCCTGGGTACGTACGCACTCACCTTGAGTGCTGTGAGACCAGCCTCCCCATGCACTCCTAATCCCAGCTCCATGTGCCCTTCTTCCACGTGGAACAGCATCTCTGGCTGCCCTGGCAATCTGCACGCCCGCAAGCCTACTCCAATTGTCGCCATGGAAGCCACCACTCTTCGTCCCGCCTCTGCGATCTCATTCAAAGGCATACCTCGCTCTGAGAGACATCCACATATCTGAACAGAGAAAGTCATATTTAATGGCTATGGATGATTGTCTTTGACGTCAATTTACTATACTCAAATGCGGCAACGGTTAAATTGATAGCAGACCTACATACTATACTACACATGGTATGAAAGAATAGCATGGTCATATAGAGCCAAGGAATGATTAATTTGTATTTCTTCTTCCCCAGCTAGTGACAATTTGTCGGTGGCAGGTTTACCATACGTATTATATCACTGGTACTGTACCTTAAAGACGAACAGCAGTCCACACATCCCTCTGCGGCCAGTGCTACATTGTAGCGTATCCAAAGCACAGTCCTCTCCGACCACGACACCTTCTACCAGGACCCCAGTCGACCTGTGAACATTATGTTTCGAGTATGTTTGGACGAATATTTGAGCTGCATTTGACACAATGTAATATAAAGTAACTTTCTATTACCAAATCCGTCAAGAAAGTTACGGTTCGGTACTATCAAAATACTCCTTAGAATTGTGCACCCTCTTGCAAGATTTCAGGTTCGGTGTACCTATTTGTTAAAGGTATTATATTATCAAACTATTTAATCAGTTTAAATTAACTGGAAAATTACAAAGTTCTTCCTCATTTACGCGGCACTGCATGACATCATCCTATTTCTTGCCCATGGTTGACTTTTATTTTGTTTATCGTGGCGAACCTGCCCTGATGGACAATACATGCTTCTCTTTAGGGGACTAATAATACATTTTAAATTAAATTTGAAATGTAACAACTCATGCCACTACTGTATTTACCTTGTCTTCTCAATAGCGAGGCCAAAATTGAGACAGTCACCAGTGTAGTTGGGGATGATGACCAGCACTCCAGCAGGCGTCGCGATACTTTTGATTGCACTTTGTATGTGACTCGAAGGAGGGGAGGCAAACACAGCGCCGGCAACAGCAGCGCTTAACATGCCCCTCCCAACATAGCCTGGAAAGACCACGTTCACTACATTATGCTCGTCCAAGGCTCAGTATGGAAGACCCCGACCAATATACCCTGTAGCACTCATTTTAGCCGTAACGAAGCAAAACTCTAGGGCCAGGCTAGAGCTATTCCATTTGGTAAGCCACCTAAACCCCCTTTGCCTGTTACGAAGGAAGATCCGCGTGACCGCGTCTTATACCACAAATAGTTCACAAATTAGTTTATCACCCTGTCCCAGTAAGGTAGGTTCCTCCCTTAATACTTAGCCAAAGTCTCCTTTTTTCTATAAAGTACACATTTTCACAACATGTTCTCCTCGTCCAACGAAGCAAGATTCCCCCCCACCCTCGTATTGTTAAGAGATGAGGCTCCTGCCCCAAGAATCAAGGCTACGCCCCATATTCCCCGTTTTGTTATTCAGAATATAGAATATACAGAATATATGATGCTCCGCCCCAAAAAGCAAGGATACGCCCCATATTGTTTGGAGAATATATTAGGCTACGCCCCAAGAATAAGGCTGCGCCCCCCTATTGCATACAAAATGCGAGTCTCTCCAAACGGAGCTTGATGCATTTTCTACGTGGTGTAAGTCATGGAATCTTAACCTAAATGTGGCTAAGTGTAATTTTATTACGTTTACTACTAAAAGGAAAGGTAATATTGACTTCATTTACCAGCTTGATAACTCTCCGCTAATGAAGGTGAATACTATCCGTGATTTAGGTGTACAACTGTCTAGTGATCTCTCATACAATAATCACCTACAGCTTATCATCCCGAAGGCCCTAAAATGCTCGGCTTTGTGAAAAGGAATTGCACAAAAGACTTTTCCATTGGCACTTTCAGGAAGCTTTTTGTGGCTTTAATAAGACCTCAATTGACTATGCAAGTGTCATATGGAACCCTCATCACATTGCCAAAATTCGTAGCATTGAACGTATCCAGCAGAAGTTCGTTAAGCATGTCTGATAGATGCAACTATTCAACTTTATGCAAGAATTTAAATCTTGCATCACTCGAAAATCGTCGCCAGCATACAGATCTAATATTTCTGTATAAGCTTCTGCACAATTATTTTGACTCTCAGCTTCTTCATTCAGTACATTTTCACGTTCCTGCAAGACTAACACGAAACCTTCAGACTTTCCATCTCCCCAGAAGCAGACTAGACATTTTTTAGTAATTCACCAATAAACCGGATCCAACATACGTATAACCAATTAGTTGTCATCCATCCTGATCTTGACATTAACCACCTAAACTTTCAATGTTTTAAAAACTATTTCTGCAAAATATGTTCTTGAGGTTTATAACTTTGTAATCGTCATAGTTTATTTTATTTTTTTGCATTTCGTTTAGTATAATGTTCTTTTGTGCACCTGAGACATATTACAGATGTTTGATTTTTGATATCATTTTTATTTTTTGTGCTTTAGTATTAGCTAATTTTATGAAATGCCTATATCGCACTTGTGGAGGTAACTCTGTTGTTGGTGGCAATAAAATAAAATAAAATATACGAGGCTCCGCCCCAAAAAGCAAGGATAGGCCACATATTCTCCGATTTCTTTGGAGAATATATTAGGCTACGCCCAATTTCGTTATAACCGCACACAGTTCACACACTGATATCACACCACAAAAAACCTGGATTACATATACAAAGTTATAATCAAATATATCAGGTGGCATCTTGGCATTGTGATAGCAAATATCACAGTGAACGTTTGATATAGGTACTGCTAACTAACTTGTTTGTACTGTGCATTTAAATCACAACAAAATTGTTTTAATCAATAAACTTGTGAAAAAGCTAAAGATGGTTTACTTGCCTGCCGCGAAGGGCTCGTGGCCCGAGCCTCCCCCAGACACTATGGCGACGTTGCCAGACTTCTCCCCCCGTACTGAGACCACCCTCTTGTCAAGGTCAAGACTGAGACCAGGATGCGCCGCGCAGAAACCTTGCAACATCTCGTCAACGCAGGTCTCCGCCGAGTTCAACAGTTGGGCGGCGGCCATCTTGCGATTCACGTTGGTGGATGAGCGACTTCTAATACCCCACCATTGAGCTTGACAGGCATCAGACAATCACATATCGTACTTCTGTCATTCAGAAGTAAATTTAATTTTCAGTACCATTTGGTGTGATTTAGTTTATATCCCCTCCCCCTTCACTCTTTTCTCATCCTCAAATCATTCTCCCTTACAATAATTTCTTCATCAGCCCATATGAAGGGATGAAGGGATGCCTATAATTTGTTCATCATATTCATAATCTAACATTTCAAATAATTTGATCTTTTTTTATTTTTAGTATAGCATCTATTATATTGGTTATTTTAACGATGTATAACTATAGTTTCACATATTTAATTATAAAAGGGTTAAGAGTGAATAGACGTGTTCTATAATCTTTATATTCATTAACGTCATTTGTTCGTCTTCAACAATTCCTTCATGCACGGGAATATGGCCGCTATGTATTGGGAAGGCAATCTCTGACGTACGGCAATTTGTCAGCCAACCATGTTTATGATGTCACGATCTCTCCCCTCCCCCTTTTCTTTTATCTCAACCTCAATCATTCACCCTTTTAATAATTTCTTCGACGCGACGCGCTACAAAAACACAAATTAATAAATTATCTTATTGAAGACGTGCACATAAGTAATCGGTTTGTTGCTTTTTTAACACACTCAACAACTGGAATGTTTCTTTCTCGATTTGTTTAGTCGGGAAACACTCCCGTAGGTGTAATTGTTATTATTTACTACAATTCAGAAATTAAAAAAGTCCGCCCCAACCGGGAATCGAACCACGGATCTCCCACATTCCAGGTTTTTATAAATATATTATTATTGGTTTACATTGTGTGTAGCACTTTCCAAATTGTTATTAAAAAATTGTAAAATCCGTGTATTTTCAGTACTTTAAAGCAAGTTCGGAAATTTCTTCGTTACTACTAAAAAAAAATGCACATCAATTCGACGATTTTCAGAAGAACAATTACTTTTATTCGGAACTGTGCTGAGCCTCTTCAAACAAGCCGTCCTGAGCCAAGTGTTCCATAAAACCAAAGTGGCCTGTCCCGTTATGAGGCAAGTTCAATAACAACAAATCTTGTAAACTAATCGTCAAAATAATTGGATGAAAAGGCTCACTGGTCCCAGATATTGATACGGGTGTACGATATCAATAGGTAATCACTTAAAAGTGGAAACCCCATCACCGTTATTAATTGTAAACAATCTAATCCAAATTAAAGTATAAAGGTTAACGTTTACTCTTTCCCGCGCTTTTATTATGAAAATACTCCGTGAAAATTCACCAGTCTTCTAAACTCGAATTCATGTAGAGTCTGCATCCAGGTATAAAGCTCGTTCGGAGTACTCCCACCACCGGAACTCCGCCCGGCGGACGAAGGGGGGGGGGGACATGTGATCGGTTTGAATAGTACTCTAGAGGGTGGCTTGAATACAATTGAAGTGTTATTGTTTAATATTGCTAGTAACTTTATATATATGTGAATATTATTGCTACAAACGAAATCAAATAAAAGTTGATAAACACGTTTCAAATTGGATTTTGAATTTAACTTCCCAGACAAAATTAGGTCTATGCCATTTAATTTGGACCATATAAAAATCCTATGAAAGTGTCTCCCTTTTAATATACCAAAATATGTTGATTTGACTAAATATAATAATATAATATATAATATAATATAATTCTAAAATTACTTGATATGTTCAGCTTAGGGCTTGAGGCTTGGGTGCGGTTTCCAATACCGGTGATTAATAGATGAGTGTCTTACCTTGTCGTCTGCGTACCAGTCTTCTTGTTGATCTGTGTTTATCTACTGTCAGTTGGTATGCTTGAAACTAAACACAGCATGCACACACAACTTGGAAACCTATCTCACTGGAGCAAACACTGTCGATAGCCTTTGACTCTTGTCTGTCAGCTGTGCAGCGGATACTCGATTGGGTTCATTGCGCAATGCGACCTTGGTAATGTGTTACTCACGAGGAAAACAACGTTCTGGCTGAGCGACAGGAGTGACATGGTCAGTGGGGGATTCGGAGGGGGAGTTAGGGGCGATCGCCCCTCCCCCCTCATTCTTACATTCGTATTCTATGATGATTATTACTATCCTGTAACGTGATGAAAACATATACTAAACTGTAGCCTAAGCTAGACCCAATAGGATATATTAAAATAAAAAAAAAACTCTTTTAATTTAAACACGTCTTTTACAAAACTTCCTTTAAAAAAATTCCTGCTGGGCTGAGCTGCCAACCCATTCCAAACTTTTGTCAGTTTCTGGATGTCGGGTCTGTCCTCCCCTCGTCTTCTAGGCTAGAGTAGCTCATAATGACCTAACGGTTTGCGCGCCCTTACACCCATTCAACAAAAAGCAATAATGCACAATATTTTTTATTTGAAACACAACTAACCATTCTTCTAGTCGAATAAGCTAATGCAAGGCACGTGTGGACCTCTGTAGCCTGACACAGTGATTGGATTGATAACCCCAAACGCAAAGACAACACAAAAAATGAGTCCAGTACTGGAACAACATTTTGTTTTCGGGAGCAACCGCTACTGGGTAGGTACCATGTGCTGGTAATTGGGCCAGTAAATATCCGTCCTGCCTCAGTATTACCGGGCTTTGCAAAGCAAAGCAGGATTCCCGGTCCAATCTCTTGTCTAGTTAGGTATTGTAACTTCTGGATTGTATTAAATATATTTCTTTTATTATTTCAGTAAATGAAACAAAACGTTGAATAATTACATCAATATTTAGATAAGTATAGCACACACACACAGACGACAGTTATCACAATAACACAAAATAATAAAACCATCATTTTAAGTAAAATAATGAAGAATTATATAATATATTTAGCACCCAAGTACAACAGTGTAGTTAAACAAAAATTGAACTGATTAAAAATAATTTTAATAAAACTAGTACTTATAATTTAAAAAAAAATTGTAATAATAACTGTAATTCATTTTTTTACTGTTTTCTTACTAGACACAAAAGCGAATAATTTACATATTAACAACACATAGAACACACATAACATAATATTTACATATTTGTAAGATGAAAGGTCATATTTCAATAGATATATTGGTTAATATTATACAATTATTTACAAATGATTTTCACATAGCGAGAGGATTTCACTTTAAGTAGGTGTTGATAAGGTCAATAACGTATTATTTTTAGTCCAATCGTGTTCAATCAGCAATGATGTATCTGTCTTGATCTTCTATGAAGCCCATGTTTTTTTTAACTTCTTAACAGAGGCACTTGAGTTATCTCAAATGGAACAAATACAGAAGTGAGTCAAGTGATGTGTCCAGCTTGTTAGAGAATGCTCTTCTAAATCCTAGCGCGAGCATTTCTATGACCAACACGACTTAAAACCCAAGTCATTGATCTGCGTAATTGTTATAAATACTAAATTTGAGAAGACTTGGCACATTTAGAAATAAATTATCAAACCGTAGGCCTACTCTTAAATTAAGAAATTCAATTTCTTAAAGCGAGACTCTAAATTCTGGAAATCACCTGTCGATTCTGGCTGTCACGGCAATCCGTTCAGTTTATTACAACGACGTGAGAAACTAGGGCGCGTCAACCGGTTAGGTCATTTTGCGAAGTTTATTCCAAGACTATATGTATCCAACACGGAGCTAATTTTCCGTACTAAACTCCATTTTATGGATACGGGAAATCGAATTAAATAACGGCTTACTCCTAAAAATAATTCCGTTTTTTGTTAACTCCTCTTTTATTTTATTTTATTGAATCTTACCTGCCCATAGGGCAAGAAGACTAATGCAGAACAAGTGTGGCCCTCTGTAGCCTGACACAGTGATAACAGAGTTACAAGTTAAAGATTACATACATGAAAAACAACAAGATAACATGACATTTATAAAGTTAGACAAATTGAAAGGCACAAGGCGGATAAGGGTACTTGAAGCGGGGTAGAGGTCTGAAGGCTCGAGGACGCGAAACGAGGTCGTGAAGCTCATTCCTGCCGCCTGCGTGAAGACGGTGCACGTAAGGCCCTGCAAGGGTGTCGAGTCGAGAGCTGATACCACCGACGCCGGTTTGTGTATACACGTCTTCATTCCGCGTCATCGGAGGAAGCCGCGCGATGCGGCGAAGGATCCTTCGCTCCAACGAGAAGTATTGCTGGAGACATCCTCCAAAGACGGGTATCAGCGCCGGGGCCGCGTATTCAAATAGGGGACGGATGAAAGTTTTATAAGTGTGCCGTAGAGTACGGAAGCTGCATCCAGAAAGTCGACCACGAAGCATCACGAGTAAATTTAATCCCCTTTGTGTATTGGACATTTGGCTCTGAACAATTCTCGCGCCATTACCTGGTCAATAACCGGAAGGAGGCAAGTTGTTCCTTTTCAGGAAGGTTTTATAATTGTAAGGTAGCTTACTGCAACACTGTAAAAAAGTGTGGTTTTGAAATGAGCTTAATGAGCTATAATCGAGTTGGCCTAGTGAGGTCAGGTTTGTGTACTGTGCAGCTCTCTTTTAAAGTATAGTGGTTCCAACGAAAGAAAGCAGATAACTTCGAAATTGTTTTTCCAAACATAACAACTGTTTCAACTCTTTTCACGCTAGGAGCTTGGACCTTACACACTGAGGAAATCCGTGGTCAAGCACATATAATACTTGCTTGTATTGCGACATTCATACTACCCCCACATCTATCATTTCTGACGAAAGCATCTGCATTCTTTCGTTGGAGCTAGTATACGGTTGGAATCTTAAAATGTAATTGCTTCTTATTACTTCAACATCTGTTCTTTGAGCAGCTTTCGGAGCACTTTTCCCGACACATTCTTTGGAATGCTCTCGACAAACTTGACGACCGCGAGCTGTTTGTACTCGACCACCTTGCTGGCCACAAAGCTCTTGACGTTCTTTGCGAGTGCCTTGGACGCCTTGGTGGACGGTTTGAGGAGCAGAAACGCGTGGACTGCTTCTCCGGTGTTCAGGTCAGGTGCACCAACCACTGCAGCATCCAGCACGTCAGGGTGACTTCGTAGAAGCTCCTCGAGCTCGGCAGGGGCAACCTGACAACACAAACACATGATTTCAATGACCAGACATGTCAGTATTCTAGACAAATTCGGACGAGCCATTCAATTGTTTTTTACAGTCCAGCATACTTTTAAAGAGCTTTAAGGGGGTCCGGCCGTCAGAGGTTTTGAAAAAATCGTATTTTTTATTATTCATTTGTGTGTCGTTGTATAGTATGTAGAATAAAATGAAAAAAAAATCGAAAAAATATTATTTTTCGATTTTTTGGATTTTTGTTTGTAAGTTAGTGACTATGTTTAGACTTTGGGGCAGGAATGCACTAACTGTAAGTTGCGAAACTTTGACGTTGATTTTCTCTGAACATTATTTTTTTAATACAAAGGTACATTTTTCTCAGGAACTATACATGCAAATGTCTTGAAAATTTCAGAGCATGTAGATATATTGAGTCTTAAAACTTTGCCCCTTTCAATAATACAGTTTTTGTATTACTTTTAATTATAATAATTCAAACATGTGTTTAAAATATTCAAAAAATGTACACTAAAATACACCGATTAATTAAACACAATTAAATATAGTTTCCAACTACACAATTTGTGTAATGAAAGGGGAAAGTGTTAAGAATTCAAATTTTTAAACTAGGGTGAAAAAATTAGAGCTCTAGCTTGTATGGTTATTTTAAAAAATGTACCTAAGTAATGGCTAATTTAACATACGTAAGATTTCAAACAGCCGGACCCCTTAAGTGGAGACTGCTGCTAGCTGCAGTTGGGTTGGTCACAGTTTAAATTGCAATGAACACATGCTAAGCAGTACCATAAACATCCAAACCGTAATTGCAGTCAGCAGCTTGGAGCAATCTTTAACCAACCAATTGTTAACTCCAACTGCGACCAATGGTGCGTGTGCACTAGGTCAACCCTGTCCCCAAAATTGTTTATAAACAATAAAAGCAACTCAAGTCGGCAATAGCCCTGGTATTTTGGTGGCACGTACGTTGTTAGACTTTCTTAATGAGACGACACTATTTTTTCTAATACCAACACAGCCATGCAACATTATACTACAATACCGCCATCAAAACACAGATTAATATAGCCTTAGAGTTTCATCCTGGTCTGCAACAAACGCCACCAAAACCTTGACAATTTTACCTGCAGTACTATACAAACACCAGATTTTTATGCTTAGGAGCTTATAGTGTCCCTAACTTAATCAAAAGAGTATAGTTGTGGAAATGTATTTTGAATCTGGAAAACAATATTGGCAATACCAATAGGAAATCGCGTTTCACTCACCGGGTAACCCTTGACCTTGATTAGGTCCTTCAGTCGGTCAACAATGAAGAAGTCCTTGTCGTTGTCATAGTAGCCAATGTCTCCGGTGTGGAGCCAGCCTGATTGGTCGATAGCCAGGGATGTTTCTGTCGGATTGTTGTGGTAGCCAATCATAACCTAAAACAAACGGTCACATAGAAGTCCTTTCGTGTCATAGTACCAATGTCTCCGGGTGGACAAGCCTGATTGGTCGTACCAGGATGTTTTCATGCGGATTGTTGTGGTAGCCAATACCTAAACTTAACTAAGCCAATGACGGTAGAGAAGTCCTTTGATCGTTGTCATAGTAGCCATGTCATTCCGTTGTGGAGCCACAGCCTAAATTGGTCGATAGCCAGGGATGTTTCTGTCGATATGTTTTCGATGTGAGCCATAAACCTAAACAAACGGTCACAATAGAGTCCTTTTTGTGTCATAGTAGCCAATGTCTCCGTGGGAACCACCTATTCGGTAAATCTTAGCCAGGATGTTTTGGCTGGGCTCGGATTGGTTGTGGTAGCCAATCATACAAACACACGGTCAACAATAAGAAGTCCTTATCGTTGTCATAGTAGCCAATGTCTCCGGTGGAGCCCGCCTGATTGTCGATAGCCAGGATTTTCTGTCGGATTGTTTGGTGCCATTAACCTAAGACAAGGTGACATGAAAAGTCCTTATCTTCAAACCAAGGTCACCGTAGGAGCCAGCCTATTGGTCATAGCCAGATGTTCTGTCGGATTGTTGTGTGCATTCCTCCGGTACCATAGAATCTTGTCGTTGCAAGTGCAATGTTCGTGTAGCCACTGTTTGGTCATAGCCAGGATATTAACGATGTTGGTAACAATCAAACCTAAACAACGGTCAATAGTACCATGTTCCTGTTGTGGAGCCAGCCTGATTGGTCGATAGCCAGGATGTTTCTTCGGATTTGTATCTACTGAGCCAATCATAAAAAACCAACGGTCAACAATAAGAAGTCCTTATCGTTGTCATAGTAGCCAATGTCTCCGGTGTGGAGCCAGCCTGATTGGTCGATAGCCAGGGATGTTTCTGTCGGATTGTTGTGGTAGCCAATCATAACCTAAAACATAACGCTTATGTAATATTATTTTGACGCTTTGGTAAAGTTACTGTTACTTGTTGAGGATTGTATTGCTTCAAGAATTTAGTTTGATGGTGTAAAATACATAAATTCTAAAATTCTAACAAAGATGTCTGCCCTAGCCAGAGAGAAACCATGTTATATTTCCTTGATCGTAGGGCGAGGTTATTTCTTTATTCTGTTCCGTAATAAGCAATTCCACTGACAAAAGTTATAATACCTAGTTCATACCTTTGAGGTTATGTGTTCAGTTAAAAGGTAGTTTAATGATACGTTGCAGTTTAGCCGATAATGATTTTGTAATGCACCAGAAACAAATCAACACACCATAAACAAACAGACCAAACCTGGTTTGGGTTACATTTCTAATTAATGTTAATATTTAATACAATTCAGGAATAAAAAAAGTCCATCCTACCGGGGTTCGAGCCCGGGTCTCCCACATTCCTAAACTAAGGCGCCTACGTGGAATGTGGGAGACGCGGGTTCGAACCCCGGTCGGGATGGATTTTTTAATTCCTGAATTGTATAAAATATTAACAATTATTCTACCTTCAGAAGTGTTTTCCGAAAAAACAAATCGAGATCTAATTAATGTGTTGTACGCTAATCAAATCCTTCAAAGGGCTCGTGTGTCCTTGTTGTGAACCCTACTCCCCCTCACCTGAGGCCCTTTGACGCAAACCTCTCCCTTCTTGTGGGGACCAAGGGAGTCTCCCGTCTTCATATCGATGATCTTCACCTGAGTATTGGGAACACAAGGGCCAACTGAGGCCAGTTTGGTGGTGTCTTTCCTGCTGAGGCATATCACGGGGGATGTCTCGGTGAGGCCATAGCCTGCAAGTAGGAAGACATTTTTAAGACATTATAAACATTTTTATTTTTATTAGTTACAAGACTCTTGCGAAACATTAAGATACAAGTATTATTGGGGAGCTTGGCTCTACGATTCCGTCCAAATGTAGAATTGTAAGACAAAATAATTTGCGTATTTCTTTCTGACCTAATCGGAGCATCTTTTCAGTGAGTTGAAATTGTATTTTTGTAACAGTTGTGATTACTCAGGAAGTAACACTTTATCGTTGTTCACAACGCTACGAAGTTCAGAAGGTTGTCATACCTTGAATAAGTTTGACGTTTGGTGGTGCTTTCTGAAGGAACCGTCCTGCGTCCACTTCACCTAGAGGCGCCGATCCTGACACCACGTACCTGCACGAAGGAACATGAGGTAATGAGTGTGTACAATATTGTGACAGGCCTAACACCAATTCTGAAATAATATCATATTGAATACCAGCACATGATATTTAAAACAATCTTTCGTGCAACAAAGTTCGTTTTAGTCTGGGAAAAGCAAAGTACTATTGAAACTCATCAAAATGTAACTTTAGATTTTGATCCACGAAAATTTGTTTTTATTGGTCACTTCTTTAATTTAATATGCACGGTAAACCTATGCCATCATACCTGTTGAAGTGTTAGATTATTCAAAGGAATGTGCTTGTTATAAATCTGTTCTATCTCTGTTCTAGAACTGCATCTCAATAGAAGTTTGCTCGCGCAATATTTTAGAAATTATATTGTTGGCATCCAAAATTGGCAGTTTGGTAATATAACACTAAAAAAAGGAAAATACTATAGACCTACTAGAATATGTTACGTACCATAACCTTTTCCTTTGTATAATAGGCCTAATATGAACTACCGGAAATTATAGTATTAAACATACGAACTTAAACACTTGTAACATCTGTTTTCATGATGTTGCATTGAGTTGAGTTGTTCCTTCCGACAAGAGCCCATAAAACTTATCAGAATTCATACGCTATTTTGAATACTCTCTCACCAGCTAGTAATAACAACTTTTGTGGTATCTTGTATTGAATGAATGGTACTTTTCACTTTCAGATACCAGTACCTGAGAGATGTGAGATGTTCTGAAGTCAGGTCTGGATATGAACCCAGGAACAACACAAGCGGTGGAGCCAGATATAGCACGCTCGCCTAGAAGAGATGGATTCAAGAGTAGTCATAGACTAGAATGTTACTACATGATTTGCTCATTCTGATTACAAGATAACTATTCTTTGTATTATCGTCTCATAATAAACCATGCTTTCTGATCAAATCATAGTTTAACAGATGTTAAGGTAACACGATATAAAAGGCAATGGTTTATTAAGGTCAAATTGTGCACATTTTAATGAATTAGAGAGTAAAGACAAATAATATTGTGTTACCCATTAATGTAGTATATAAAAATTATCTTAAATGTTATACATGACTTTAAAAATGTGTGTAGTTTTATTAAGATTGTGTTAGAAATTACCTTGTGGGTGGCCAAAACTTCCAAAAAGGTTTTTGGTTTGAATTTCGGTAAGGTGACAACCTTGGATCCAAGGCTAAGGGAATACATCAGAATTATCACTAGGCCGTAGACGTGGAAGAACGGTAATACCGCGGGCAGGCAATCTTGACAGGAGTCTAAAATAAACAAAGCATACAATGTGTATAATTACAATAACATCCAATGTTTATTTAAAATTTGTTTCAACGTTTTTATTATAAAAATATTAATTTAAAGTTAAAAAATTTGATTAAAATAAATTATTAGTCCTATTATTGAAATAATTTTTAAGCATCTGATTGCCGTTTTCCATGTAATAACTATAACAAAAACGAAATATCTCACAGGAAAATATAATTAAAGAATTACATTTAATTGAAAAAAAACTTGCTTAATTAATGGCGAAAGAATTACTATACATTTTAATGTGACTATAAGCTATTAATAAATTTTAAATTTTAAACGAGCTTTGGTTGTATTTGGTATATATTGTTGTCATATCAAGGGTAAAACTTGTACATGATTTTCATAATGGTCCTGTTTAGTGTTTACTTCACACATTAATTTAAATTGATTGCGCGGAAAGTGTTAAAAGGGGGATGAATGTATCACGTATCACGGAGGCCTATTATATTTTTTGTATGATGCATTATGTATTAGTTTATAAGTGTAACGTATTAGCAGTTTAAATTAATATGTATATTATGTAATATTTATATAATATTCACTATGACTGTATGTATTTATGTATCACACACAATTGTTGGCAATATAATTGGCCAATACAATTGGCTATGCTCGTTGTAATATTCCTAATGATTGTACATACTGTCATAATCATTGAATAATTAAGCGAGCGAAGCGAGCGTTTCCATTTGACTCTGCCGGAAAAATTAGTCACTGGTTTTGTTTTTGTTTTTTTTTTTGTTTGTTTGTTTTTTTTGTTTTTTTGTTTTTTTTTGTATGTCTCGCGATAACGTTCGAACGGAGGCTCGGATCGAGTTGAAATTTTCACTATCCGCAGCTTTGTTCTCGATTGAATGCCATTAGTTTTGTGGCAAAATCGTTCAAAAAGTTAAAAAGTTACATTAAAGTTAATCGAAAGTTTTTTTTTCAAACTCAACGGCGACAAAATCTGAGATAGCCAAATCATTTAGAATGTCCGTCCGGTCACGAATATGTTAATTTTATTTTGATCCGATAAGTAGTGTAGATGGAAATTAGATTATAACAAAAGTAACGTAGCCATGGCAACGAAAAGACGTGCGAAGTTTCTAATGCACTGCCACCTAGAAGTAATCAAATACTTTCGAGGAAGCAGTCTATTAATTGTCAACAAAGAGTTTAAAAAGTTTTCCCAAGGAGTCAAGGTCCTCTAGATGGCGGTGGATTTTAAAGTAAAGATTTAAACACGGGTTTACCCAAATACCTTGGCAATAATAAATAATACTGGAAACGCGAACGTCGTAAATTTTTAAATTTAAAAAAATGTGCAATGTGGGTCTAGCTATAGCACGTGCTCGCTTATCAACGCGTCCAACTGAGCGTTTCCTAGTAATAGAAATTAGTCAAAATATATACGTTGCAAAAAGACAGATTGCCAAGCAATCTTAACCCTTTATAATGGTGCAATATTCAAATTGCTTGCATCAAAATCGAATTTACATTCACAATATGCAACAGCGACGTTTAGCAACGGTGTAATGTAGGCAGACACTTTTATGTTTGTGGCGAACCGACATGCGACAAATGCCAACCGTATAGGTGTTAAAGCTATTGCAGTTGTCAAACAAACAATCTCTATCTACTTGGCTGTTTGATTTATTTATTACGATTTCTTTGAAGTAGTTACTACTTACTTAGGTGCTTCTAGAACATAATTACTTCTACCACAGTATACCTGACGTTGGCTGCATCACGCTAATTCCTGGTTCACCATGAATCTGCATACACGCTACCAGGTTCCTGTGGGAGAGCAGGACTCCCTTGGGAAGACCGGTGGTACCACTGGAGTAAGGGATTACCACAGGAGACCCAGGGCGTGTCTCGTTGCTTCTTCCTCCGGGGACTTCGTCGTTGCTGTCTGTGGGCAGGGAAATCGAAATCAAAAAGGGTGTGTACAAACCAAACAATATAAATAACGCTTCCTTTAGATTCCCTTTTACCAAGTTATTCGTTATGACGTCATTAGCAAGCGCCAGAAGTTTTCGTAATCTAGAATTCTTCTTAAAGAAGAAAACGTATTTTATCTTTTGAAAATTTACTTTTATTAAACTTGTGGTGTATTCAAAGTTCAAACCTCCCGCTTACTTGCCTCGCCACATTTACAAGGCGGTGTTGAAAAAGAGTATGGCGTCGCTTCCTTCTGACAATCTCATGCACAATATCATGTAGTAGATTTAGTACAACGTTTTATAATAAATGATGCTTTAAAGCTTACCAGATAATCATGGCTATGCATTATTACGAGCCTTACCTACACCCACATACATACATAATAAAACTGGCGACGAAGATATGGATTTGGTAAGGTAGATTTACATTACAGTTTACAATGCCTGAAACTAGTCCGAGCGTTTCTCAACCACGTGGTAATGCAAGTGGGCTAGTTGCTTCGATCGGACCGTTTAGGCCCGGGGAAGAGCCATGGGACGTTTACGTCGAAAGGATCGAAATTGCATTCGACGCCTTCGATGTGGCTGAAGCTAAGAAGAAGATTGTGTTTTTCTCTGTGCTTGGAAGCGAAACATTTGTGGTGCTACGCAACTTGGCTACACCAAGGACACTCACTGATCTGTCGTTCACAGAGGCAAAGGACCTGCTTACAAGTAGGTACAGCCCTAAGCCTAGCAAACGTACACAAAGGTTTAGATTTCGCAAGCGTCTACAGCTAGAGAACGAAACTATACTCGAGTACCTACAGGAGCTCAGAAGTCTCAGTAAGCATTGCGAGTTCACAGACCTAGATGAGAATCTGCTAGACCAACTCATTGCAGGAGTTCGGGACAAGATTTTGAAAACCAAGATGAAGGAGGAGGGAGATGCCATTACCATCCAGAGAGCAGGTGAGATTGCTACGGCAGCGGAGACGTCGCAGCGAGATGTCCAAGTCTTACGCGGAAATGCAGGGGCAGGCGGCCAAGTACACAAGGTCGTGGCTACCCAAGGTACATCGTACAAGGCAGGCAGAGGTAAGCCTAAGAATAATTTTGATTCTAGGCCTAGGCCTACTACAGAGGCAAATTCTGCCAAAGGCATGTGCTATCGCTGTGGCAATGCAAACCACAAGGCCGATGCATGCAGTGCTAAGAACCTGACATGTCACAAATGTCAGAAGACAGGCCATATTTCTAAGGTATGCATGTCCAAGTCTGGGAACAATACCAAGTTAGGGCCTAAGACCTCGGGTACCAATCTGCTTACATCAGAGGTGGAAGACTCATATCTGTTCTGTCTCAAGGTGGAGAAAGATAGACATGAGGGCTCTTTCAAGGTGGCTGTTGAGTTGAATGGAGTAGACTTAACAATGGAAGTGGACACAGGATCAAAACATTCAATCATTGGCATAGACGCGTTTAGACGTCTATGGCCTACCGATCCTCCGCCACTAGCGCCATCAAAGTTCAAACTGCGAACCTGGTCACAACAGGAGTTAGCAGTACTGGGAGTGGCAACGGTAACCGTGCAGTATGGGAAAAAATTATGCCAGTTACCACTATACGTGATGCAGACAGATGGGCCTAGCCTACTCGGCAGAGACTGGTTTCACCACTTGGGGCTGGCTGTGACCAGCGTGAACCAGTTAGGTGTAAGTGATGGCAATCTTCCTAAAGAATTGCATGGCCTAGAAAACGTTTTTGGCAGGCGGTTTAGGTTTGTTACAAAGGGGAACCGGTTCACGTGGAACTAGATCCAAATGCTACACCTGTCTTTCGCAAACATCGGAGCCCACCCTACGCATTGAAAGAGAAGTCTGACCAGGCCCTAGAACAAATGCAACGTGACGGGGTAGTCGAGACTATAGCACAAGGGGAATGGGGTACACCTGCTGTTTTTGTTGCCAAGCGCGACAACACTGTGCGAATTTGTGGTGATTATTCGGGACAGTCAACCTGTGTTGAAGGTTGATATTTATCCTCTACCTACAAATACAGAAGTGTTTACAGCACTCTCTGGAGGATGCTTTTTCACACGGTTGGACCTCGATAGGGCTTACACCCAAGTACGAGTGGATGACGAGTCATCACGGGTACTTGCACTGAATACACAGCAAGGCCTACTACGAATGCTGCGTCTTCCATTTGGGCTGGCGTCCGCACCAGCATACTTCCAGAGACTGATGGAAAATCTTCTTAAGGGCTAGAAGGTGTAGTAATTTTCCTTGATGACTTACTCGTTTCAGGAAAGACAAAGGAGGAATGCTGGGCGAGAACGAGAGCTGTGTTGGAAAGATTTGATACTGCTGGTTTACGTCTCAAACTGTCTAAATGCGAATTTATTTTGCCATCAGTAGAGTTTCTAGGGTTTTTGATTGATAGCAAAGGAATCCACCCTACGGAGGATAAAGTACAGGCTATTCGATCGGCACCCGCACCTACAATCTGCAGCAGTTGGAGTCATTCCTGGGATTTCTTACATTCTACGAGCGCTACATTCCGAATATGGCTACCAAACTTACGCCACTCTACGAGCTTACACGCAAGGGGCAGCAATGGACCTGGAGCCAGAAGCATGAGTAGTGTTTCAACGATGCCAAACAGCAAGTCACATCTGATCAGGTACTGGTTCATTACAGTTTGACTAAACCATTAGTAATGTCTTGTGATGCATCGCCGTACGGGGTTGGAGCGGTACTGTCACATTCCGAGCCAGATGGTTCCGAACCTCCAATCGCCTTCAAGTCTCGTACGCTACAAACGGCAGAGAAAAATTATTCTCAGCTAGATAAGGAATTTTTATCAATCATGTTCGGGTTAAAGAAATTCCACCGTTTTATTTATGGTCGAAAATTTGTCATATATACTGACCATAAACCATTAGTAGGTCTGCTTCGGCCAGGGCGAGTGTTACCTGATGTATTATCCCCACGTATGATGCGTTGGAAATTGACTTTAGGATGTTATCTGTATGATATCAAGTACCGTCCAGGTAAAGAGAATTCAAATGCAGACTTGTGCAGCCGATTACCGATCCCAGGACCGGATACACCAGAGTACCCGGAACCAGCGGATGTGTGGTTACTACAAGGACAGCCTGCAGAACTTCCAATCTCGGCTGACACCATACGTCTGGAGACGAAGAAGGACATCATTCTTTCTAAAGTTTTAGCTGGTGTGCTACATGGCTGGAACCATCGAAGTTACCGGTTGAGTTTCAACCCTACTTCGGAAATACAACGGGGTTATCGGTGGAAGGTGGGTGTCTTCTCTATGCAACAGAGTAGTGATTCCGAGAGTCTACGAGTCGATGTTCTGAAAATGTTACATGCAGTCCATCAGGGAATCGTTGCGACAAAGGCAAAGGCCAGGAGTTATGTTTGGTGGCCAAACATGGACCGAGCAATCGAAGAATGATTGACCAGTGTACATCTTGTGCTGCAAACAAGCGTGCACCCACCAACATCGAACGTGATTCCATGGAGTGTCCCAGTCGACCGATGTCGCGTATACACATTTACTTTGCAGGGCCTACGGAAGGACATACATTCTTCATAGCTGTGGACGCTTACTCTAAGTGGCCAGTTGTGAAGAAACACCCGGGGGTCACTTACGGCAAAGACAGCGATTGACGTTCTCCGAGACATGTTCACGGACTACGGATTCCCGATGAGATCGTTTCAGATAATGCGGCAGCATTCAAAGGAGAGTTTCAAGACTTTCTTTACAAAAACCAGATTAAACACATAACCTCAGCACCTTACTCGCCTGCATCTAACGGTTTGGCAGAACGTTATGTTCAGACGGTTAAACAACACTTACGAAAGTTCACGGCGGATAAGTGGCGTTTGGAGTTGGGAAACATTTTGTTAGCTCTGAGGACTACACCAGTACCAGTACCGGGTGACTCCGGCAGAAATGCTAATGGCCGAAAATCCACACAATGCTCGATAATTACATCCCAACAAGACTTCTGTGGAGAGGGAGAGTGTGGCTGTTCAAGCTCACAATCAGACTTTCCTAGCCGACAATTTGCAGAAGAGGACTCAGTGATGTACCGCAACTATGGTCCTGGACCAAAGTGGCTGCCTGGGAAAATATCGGAAGTACACGGGCCCAGGAACTTCACCGTCGAAGATGCCAGTGGAGCAGTACGACGCGTACATCTAGACCAAGTTCTACGCAGAAGTTCGGTGGTACCAGTGGTAGCAAGGGCGACTCTTCCCGAAGCTTCCCAAGTCCCGAATAGTGCTGTAATGCCACCAGATGCTGGCAACTCCAGTGCTGTTATACAAAATGATAATTCTGTACAAGAACGTTGTACAGATTCCCAGGAACTATCTACGTTTAGGGTTCAGTCTCCTGTTGAGTTGACACCTTCAAAATCCCTAATTGGACTGAGTAACTCAAACTCAACTAGTCGTCACTCTTCAAGGGCTACAAAGCCACCATCCTATTTGAAGGATTATCATTGTTAGTTTTTTGGATCATGATGCTTTTGTTGATTCAATTATTAAATCTTTAAGTTTTAGGTTAATTTCATTCCAGTTTTACAAGGTTGCATAGTATGTTCCTAAAAAAACTGATTCCTGTATTACAATCTTAGTTAGTTACTGTTTTGGAATATTGTGCTACAAGTACCAAATCATTTCATTATTTTCATTTCATTATTGGTACCTAAGCTCACGTATGACTTTGCAATCTACTTTTATGCATTGTAGGTATACTGTTGAGGGGGAGAATTGTGGTGTATTCAAAGTTCAAACCTCCCGCTGACTTGCCTCGCCACATTTACAAGGCGGTGTTGAAAAGAAGTATGGCGTCGCATCCTTCTGACAATCTCATGCACAATATCATGTAGTAGATTTAGTACAACGTTTTATAATAAATGATGCTTTAAAGCTTACCAGATAATCATGGCTATGCATTATTACGAGCCTTACCTACACCCACATACATACATAATAAAACTGTTTCTAATTTACTTTCTTACTGATTCGTCCCTTTCATTTTAATTGCGCCTCTAATCGAGTTATTGAACTATACCGTGTGTCTACAAAGAGCACTCGATAAACTGTTTCATCTTGCAGTCGCATTAATGTGCACAAGTATTCCTGGTTGATAAGGTTACAGTCTACTCATAACAATATTCTGCCATTGAACAGGCCTAATTTAGATTTGCACAATAGTAATATTCATTACTTTCGTCATCAAGTAAATAATATAACCGATAATTAGCTTCAATAATGTCTTTAGTCACTCCTTCATGCACTCCATCATACACTCAAACATACATACAACACCACTCATACATTCATGTTTATATTATTTTTTAAAGTCATCTTAATGCATCTAATTTTGTATTGTACTTGTATTGTAACGTTTTGTTTTGATACCATATGTAACATTTAGTTTATTGCACTTGTGAGACATTGCGTCCTGTTGTAATGTAACCACAAATAAATAAAGTGTAAATAGACCTACTCACTGATCATGTGTCGCATGTCCAAGGCGCCCTGGGGAATGTTGTTGGTCTTGCCGCTGTCAGTGACTACTATGAGCGGGGGTTTATATCCGTGACCCTCAGAGAGCTTCGTCGCCTTCACCACGTTGTCGTGCCCCTCGGGGGAGGTGACTATCAGTCGGGGGTTGCAGTCCAGAAGCTGCTTCGATATCTCGTCTGGGGACGGGGAGAATGCAACACTATGAATCATGTTTAGTGATAACGAGTTATTCGCATGTGTGGTAATTCGTTATTTACTTGTGATGAAAAGTATTCTTTACCTTTTCAGACCCCTTTCAGACCATGATGATGGACATTAACTTCATATTTTTAATCCGGGTAAATGATAGGGTTTTTCAGTTTGACCACAGTTTTTTTTTTAAATAGTGATTTAAAAAAACATTTTAGTGAAATGAATAGTACCTTCATTAGAGAAGATTGAAAATACTGATCTGCAAAAATTGATAAAAATGTTAAAATTTTGGTTTGTCCAGGAAATGCAATATATTTGTAGTGTTTGTGTCTTGTAAGATACAAAAAATCTAAAATATGTAAAAAAAAAACAACAGAAAAAATCTACTTTATTAATGCACTTACAATTTAAATTTGAACTAGAACTGTAGCTATAGTTCAAAATCCAAAATTTATGCCAAAAAAATCACGATAAAAAAACATTGAAAAATACTAAAAATCTAAAAATGAATGCAAAAAAGAGTTAATTTATACCAATTTCATTCGTGTCGGAAAGTTTTTTAATATTGTTTTACGCACGTGCCAAAGATAGATTAATCAATATCAATCTAATCGAATGATAGAAATTGCCGTATAAGTTTGCCCCCCGACTGGGACTCAAACCAAGAACCTCCGGCAAACCTTTGCCCCCCAGTCGGGGGAAACTTTTGACGAGGATGTCTATCATTCAATAACGATGTCCTATAAAAGCGGGCTAATTTTTTAAAACTTTGTAGGCATTCAATAATCTAAATTATTTTTAAATTCAACATGCAGCAATGAACAAGAGCTTACATAGCTGTGATAGACATAATTAAATAATATAAAAACGAATAGAGTAATAAATGATTCGTACATCATGTTTATCACAAAATCTTGAATCTTGTTATGTATTTTTACATGAGTGTGAAAGAAAAATAACTATTAATTTGTCACCTGGCATCTATATTTTGTGCTCATTCCACATTCGTACGTTCAGCTATACTACTATATGGTCAGATCGTCTTTCGTTGAGGCCCGGTGACTGAATTCATTAATCTTGATTGATTGATCATTGGCATTGGCTTCCAGGAAAATCCCACTAACCCTACTTTATTGAACCCTAAGTCAACTTCAAATTATTAGAACATACATTTTGATCCTCATTACAAACCAACGTCAACAACTAGTCTAATGTATGGCGGAAAAAAATCAAAGGCTAATTCATACATTTCATTGACGTCAATAGTAGAGAGTGAAGGTTTCCTGCAGAATATGTGTAATGACTTATTTCCTACATGTAACTATAATTAGTCCTATCATACGTCATAACATGGGTCTATGTGCCCATTGAGTTTATATAGGGTGACACTAGCGTATGCTTAATACATATACCAATTAATATTAATTGAGTTCAGACAGAGAATGTAGATTAACCGAGGAGGGATAGTACCAGTATTATTGAACCAATAGTCTAACTTATTTTAGTTCTCATTTTTCATCAAATAAAAATGAAAATGAAATTACATGAATACAGCAGTAAATACAATAATTTATCAGGCAAAATGCCCATTGACAACACTTGCGGTAAGGTGTGTGAGAATGTTGAGAATGTCCAAATTGATAATGTCTGGAATCTAGACTATTTTATTAAATTAGGCATCAGAAAAATGGTAGGCTTCGATTTATGAAGAGAGCAATATTGAATAACATGATAGGAAATGTCTGACATTTACACGCCTGATTATTTACGCAGTATTTGAAAATATTATGTATTGAATTGTCTTTTTTAATTTTTTTTTTACCGGTCGCACTTATTGACATTTCGCTGTTTTTTGGGTCGCTCATATAGTCCCGTCGCCCTTATTAGTATGTCGCTCTTACAGGGCGGCGCCCTCATACCGCGCCCGTCTTGGTATAGAGAATGTATCTTGTGGTGCTCAATTGGACGTTTACCGTTGAATTGCATCGTGGGTACACGAAAATAGTCACTATGGGGTATAAATTTACCGAAAATGTATTACGGGGGTCACGACTTCGAATCCCGCCACCGGAAATCCTGACTGAAAGTTTTTCCGAGGTCTCAGTCTGCAAGTGCAAGGGATTAAATCCATTGCAACAGCAGCTTACATATAACTAGAAAAACGCTTAAGTCCCGCCGCGTTGATGGATGAGCTTTTTTGTAAGTTTTTAGTTTGCGTAGGACCACTTTTCCTTTGCAAGAGCTTTTTGAATGCATAGTAGGTGATTGTTGTCAAATTTCTATTGTTACTTGTTAATTGTTATTATAAACCTCAAAAACTCATATTAAAACCTTTATTCTATGGATTCTAGCTAACTTTTTCAACTTTTTCTTTCAGAAAGCAATACATTACCATTACCTTAATGCCCATGTGAAATATGAACGTTGTAGCCCCACCCGTTTGGTCAGAATCGGCCCAAATGTCACGAAAATATCGCACTTAAAATTGAAAAAAAAATTGTAAAAGTACGATATTCACGAGAAATATTTCTTCGATTGTACCCAAAAACGTGGCAGGTCTAAGTTTAGAGATTTCGAAGGTCCCCTCAAATTTTCATCAAGATCGCATATGCCGTTTGCCCGGTAAAGAGCGAACAAACAGACAAAATTTAAAAAAAAAAAGAAACGAGCTAATTTTTTGGGGGGGTCAGCTTGAAATTGAAGTCTTCGCTTCGCTCATCCAATAATTAAGATGGAATACAACTGAATTACCTGGCGTGTAGTCAGGGTTGACGGTGGTGACCACCAGGCCGGCCTCGATGGCTCCGAGGACCACGACGGGGTAGTCGGGAGTGTTGTAGAGAACCACAGCGACCACGGTACCGGGTTCGAGGCCAGCTTTGCGCAGGGAGTTGCCGAACCTGCGACATTTCTCGCGCAGTTGGCCGTACGTGTAGCTGCGACCAGTCAGCCCGCAGACCTGACAAGAGAGCAAAGTGTATTATATACATGGTGGGAGGACAGTTACAGGCAGTGTTGGGGAAGGAACTTTTAAAAAGAACGCGTTCTCGTGAACGCGTTCTTTTTTTGTGAACTTTTCAGTGAACTTACTCTTTTTTAAATGAATGAACTTGAACTTTTAAAAGTTCTTTTTGAGAACGAACTTTTCAGTTTTAGAAAGCTCATTTGAAAGTTCTTTCCGTGCGTCGAGCAGCCGTCGAATCGCCGCCGTCGACGCTTAAAAACAATAACAAATCGATGTTCCATCGTAGGTCTACGTTGACGCACGTTCAGCTGTTTACGACAAGGTCACGTACGATTCACGAAGTTAAAATGATGCACGCCAACTAATTCGGAAAAAAATCTTGAAAGCCTAAAATGCTAAGTATCTGCCATAATTTTACAAGCTGGTCGACGAGAATGTAATACAAATCATCAACACGATCAAAGACAGCTCAACACTTTTGTAAGACTCAATTTCGCGAGAAGTTTGGTACTCGAACACCCCTTTTTTCTTCATTTTACGCCAGCCTTTAATAAAATAGAGTTTTTTTTACAAAAGAACTTTTAAAAGAACTTAGTTCATGTTTTAGACGAACTTAAACTTTTCAAAATTTTAGGTTTTAAAAGAACTTGAACTTTTTAAAGATCATTATTTGAGCTGTGAACTGAACTTTTAAAAAGTTCATTTTAAAAAAGAACTGACCCAACACTGGTTACAGGCCTCATATACCAAGGGCGGACAGGGTTGGTCAGTTTTAGGCAGTCTTGGGGAGGAACGCGTTCTTTTTTCAGGAACTTTTGTGGGAACGCGTTCCTTTTCTCAGATCAGTAATTTGTAACGTCAAAATTACTATTTCATGGAAACTTGGAAGGAATTTAACGTTCCTTTATAAGTTCCTTTCGTCGTCGTAATCCCGTCGAATTCCAGTACCTAATATCGTATACTGCAGTGTGAAAAATATCAATGTGACATCTTGTGTTTTTGAAAGTGGCGCCACCCTCGTCAGATGGCCTGGACTCACTTTGATAAATAAGAGTAATGATAAATTAACTCATTTTACATTTATCATTGTTTAAATCAGTGATGTATTTAAGGAACGTGAAAGGAACTAAGTTCCTTTTGAGGAACGAGGAACATTTCAGTTCCTTTTTTATTGAAAAGGAACGAGGAACGTCTCAGTTTCTTTTTAGGCAGAAGTAACTTAACTTTTCAAAGTTCCCTTTTTTGGGGGAACGTGCTTAAGACTGGTTTTAGGACACATGTTTGGACGCATGTTGACACTGTTGGCACACCACGTAGCTATTCGCTCGCCGGTATGAATCGTCGCATATGAAACTTCACATAGTTGTCAATAAAGCATTCATGGACATTTGACAGACCTACATATACGTAGATTGTCAATATTTCATGATCAATCCACGAATATGGTCAATTTTGGACTTTTTAACTAAATCAATTAACCTGAAAATCAATTAAATTTTTTAAAGTGTTACGAAGAGACATAATTTTCTGCGTCCGTGACGATTGCCCTAAATTTCACACATCTGTAGTGTCAGTCGGCCGAGTGAACAAGAATTCACTTAAAACCCATGTCATATTAAATGACTAAAGTTTGAGCTATTGATTAACGACTATGCGAAGTCTGTGGTATGATATTGAAGTATGTACTGTTATCATAGACAGTGGCGTAGTAACCGGGGGGGGGGGCAGGGGGAAACTAAAGTGAGTTAAATACTAGGAAAACGCTAAAGTCCCGCCGCGTTGAAGGATGAGATTTTTATAGTTTTAAGTTTGCGTGGCATATCTTTACTTTTGCAAGTGCTTTGTTTTGTTGCCTACGCCAATGACGTACATAAGCTTTGCGTAGCAAAGCGCTAGACGCTCAGTCTCCTATCCTTCCAACCGAGCGCTAGCGTAACAATTTGAAGCCTCTCGAGTAGGGAAAAACACTTCACTGCAACATAGATACTTCATCTAGTTGAATGAACTAAGATGCAGTGGATTATTTGAACGTCGCGGGGATAAACAAATACGTAAACAAATGGCGGACATTTTAAATTTTGCTTCTATGTGTGAAACGAGAAAAATTGTCATTACTTTCATAAAACAAACCAGAAACCGTCCCGGGCCTAGGCCCAGATAAGAAAATTATTTATAATACAACAGTGTAAGCCTTTAGTTCCATTAGGCTATAGAACTACATTCAATTAATGCTAACATTACACGTTTGACAAGCCCTAGGCCCCTCCTAGGCAACCCTAGACCTGCACGACCTTGTTCAGACACATATTCCGCACAAATAACTAGTTTTGATTACTAAAAGCCTAATGCAGATAGACAATAGTATGATAGTCCACCAACTTGAATTGCTTTGTTCGGAAATCGGAGTAACTGAGAGATTTGAGGAAGAAAGACTGTTTTTCTTCAATAATAACGAGAAATCGCCATCTTGGGGTTTTGATTTTACACCGCTTGTTAACACAAAGGCTGTTAAATTTAAGGGTACGATACATTTAGACGGCGGTGGGTTTTTCCCTACTCAAGACAGGTTCAAATTGTTATGCTCCCCACGGCTATACTGTGTGTCTAGCGCTTAGCTTATATTATGTCATTGGCCTACGCATTGAAGTGATTGTTGTCAAGTTTTCTATTGTTTCTTGTCAATTGGTATTTTTTACCTTAAAAAACTTATATTAAAAGCTTTATTTCTATGGATTCTGGCTAACTTTTTCAACTTTTTCTTTCAAAAGGTACTACATCACCATAACCTTAATGTCCATGTATAATATGAACGTTGTAGCCTTACCCGTTTGGTCAGAATTGGCCCAAATGGCACGAAAATATCGCACAAAAAATCAAAAAACTTATATTAAAAGCTTTATTTTTATAGATTCTGGCTAACTTTTTCAACTTTTTCTTTTAAAAAGCAATACATCACCATTACCTTAATGTCCATGTGAAATATGAACGTTGTAGCCCCACCCGTTTGGTCAGAATCGGCCCAAATGTCACGAAAATATCGCACTAAAAATCGAAAAAAGTCGTAAAAGTACGATATTCATGAGAAATATTTATTTGATTGTACCCAAAACGTAGCAAGTCTAAGTTCAGAGATTTCGAAGGTCCCCTCAAATTTTCATCAAGATCGCATATGCCGTTTTCCCGGTAGAGAGCGAACAAACAGACAAAAATACAAAAAAAAACAAAAACAAACAAACAAACAAACAAAAGAACAAAAAAAAAAACACCCGAGCTAAATTTTTTTGGGGGGGTCAGTGAAATTGAAGTCTTCGCTTCACTCGCTTCGCTCGCTACGCTCATCCAATTAATCCCAGAATTTCCGTAGTAAATATGCACATACACTTATACAATTTGACAGTCACCTTGGTAAAACGAATATGTTTGCCTGCATGTTTCGTCATTACATAAACTAGGAAAACGCTTAAGTCCCGCCGCGTTGACGGATGAGCTTTTTGGAAGTTTTTAGTTTGCGTGGGACCACTTTTCCTTTGCAAGTGCTTTGTGAATGCATTGTAGGTGACTGTTGTCAAGTTTCAATTGTTTCTTGTTAGTTGTTATTATAAACCTCAAAAACACATTTTAAAACCTTTATTTCTATGCATTCTGGCTAACTTTGTCAACTTTGCAACTTTTTCTTACAAAAGGTACTACATCACCATAACCGTAATGTCCATGTGAAATATGAACGTTGTTGCCCCACCCGTTTGATCAAAATCGGCCTAAATGTGACGAAAATATCGCACTTAAAGTAAAAAAACTCATATTAAAACCTTTATTTCTATAGATTCTAGCTAACTTTTTCAACTTTTTCTTTCAAAAGGTACTACATCACCATAACCTTAATGTCTTTGTGAAATATGAACGTTGTAGCCCCACCCGTTTGGTCACAATCGGTCCAAATGCGACGAAAATATCGCACTAAAAATCGAAAAACTCATATTAAAACCTTTATTTCTATAGATTACTTTCTCAGCTTTTTATTTTAAAAGGTACTTCATCACCATAACCTCAATGTCCATGTGAAATATGAACGTTGTAGCCCCACCCGTTTGGTCAGAATCGGCCCAAATGTGACGAAAATATCGAACTAAAAATCGAAAAACTCATATTAAAACCTTTATTCATATGGGTTCTGGCTAACTTTTTCAGCTTTTTGTTTCAAAAGGTACTACATCACCATAATCCTAAAGTTCATGTGAAATATGAACGTTGTAGCCCCACCCGTTTGGTCAGAATCGACCCAAATGTGACGAAAATATCGCACTAAAAATCGAAAAAAATCGTAAAAGTACGATATTCATGAGAAATATTTCTTCGATTGTACCCAAAAACGTAGCAAGTCTAAGTTCAGAGAAAACGAAGGTCCCCTCAAATTTTCATCAAGATCGCATATGCCGTTTGCCCGGTAGAGAGCGAACAAACAGACAGAAAAACAAAAAAAAAAAAAAAAAAAAAAACATTGGAGCTAAATTTTTTGGGGGTCAGTGAAATTGAAGTCTTCACTTCGCTCGCTACGCTCGCTACGCTCATCCAAAAGCTTTATTTCTATGGATTCTGGCTAACTTTTTAACTTTTTCTTTCAAAAGGTACTACATTACCATAACCTTAATGTCCATGTATAATATGAACGTTGTAGCCCCACCCGTTTGGTCAGAATTGGCCCAAATGGCAGAAAATATCGCACAAAAATAAAAAAACTTACTGATAAAAGATTCATTGCTGTAGATTCTGGCTAACTTTTTCAAATTTTTCTTTTAAAATGTACTTCATCACCATAACCTTATTGTCCATGTATAATATGAACGTTGTAGCCCCACCCGTTTGGTCAGAATTGGCCCAAATGGTACGAAAATATCGCACAAAAAACCGAAAAAAATCGTAAAAGTACGATATTCATGAGAAATATTTCTTCGATTGTACCCAAAAACGTAGCAAGTCTAAGTTCAGAGATTTCGAAGGTCCTGTCAAATTTTCATTAAGATCGCATATGCCGTTTGCCCGGTAGAGAGCGAACAAACAGACAGAAATACAAAAAAAAAAAAAAAAACAAACAAAAAAACACCCGAGCTAAATTTTTTGGGGGGTCGGTGAAATTGAAGTCTTCGCTTCACTCGCTTCGCTCGCTACGCTCATCCAAAAAATTAGGCTGAAATTTACTAAAATGGGCAACTTCACGTTAATTTTTTTAGTTTTTAGATCGCAGATAGTTGCGAAATAGATTGTTTACAGAGTCCGAGTGCAGTTAAAACATGACGAAATAATTGAAGTATGGTGATTTTTTTTAAACGGCTGGGGCTTTGCCCCAGACACCAGCTGCCGCCAACAAAATCTGATAATTAAATTGCCCCCCCCCCCCCTCCCGCCCCCAACTTTCAAAACGTTCCTACGCGCCTGATCATACAACGTTTGTTTCAACGTTGTTAAAAACTTTCTGGTGGAGGTGCCAGGGTCAAAGATTACCTGCATTTGGCTAAATTAGCCTCGCCCCCTCATAGATCTCATATCATCGACCTTTTTGTTAAAGGACAATGTCAACAAAAAATCGCATGTCAATCGGAGGTCATGTTCAGTTGTCATAGTGGGACGAGCACACGCATGCACGCACACACATAGGCTTTACAAATATAAAAAAAAAAAAATTATAAATAAACATTTATTATGTAAATAACAGTGAAAAGATTTGTATTTGTAACTTTACTACCTGTTATAAAGTTTCATTTTTTATAACACACATATAGGCGTATTGACGGGCGGACTGGCAGAAAATTTAACGACTTGGTGTTTTCCTTACCAACATCTGACTGACCAAAAATGAAGATGGTCTGCTCGGTATAAAGCTTGTTTTTACAACGCTTATATTAGCTTCATGTGTTTGTCTGTCTGTCTAACTTTCTGTCGTCTAGACAAATCTTATATAGCTTTGTCTGTCTGTCTGTCTGTCTGTCTGTCTGTCTGTCTGTCTGTCTGTCTGTCTGGACGGAATCTTATAATCGATATTTCACCCACTTCTCAATGTCCAATCGAGCTGAAATTTTTCACACAGGCATATATTCTTGATGACAATAGATGAATCAATTAACAGATTCACTAATTAATCAATTAATTCATCATAATTAATAAATCAAACAAAGCTTCATATGGGAAATTAGTCACAGCTAGTGAGGATGGGCCAACGAGATGCAGAAATTTGGACGCGTCCAGTGAGCACATATTCGATTACAACATTCGTTAAGACTAAAATGAATAAAATAATATTACATGAATTTTTTTTTAAACAACGCTCATATTTTTTTTTATAAATGTACTAAAAAGTAAAAAATACATTTTCGCCCAACAAATTTTTGCCTTACTCGGAAAACAAAAGCGTTGGGCGCTTTCCCTCCACGAACAACAAAATTCTGTAATCTATGTCAATACCGAAAGCGCCCAACGCTTTTATTTTCCGAGTAAGGCAAAAATTTGTTGGGCGAAAATTTATTTTTTACTTTTTAGAACATTTTTAAATATGAGCGTTGTTTAAAAAAAAAATCATGTAACATTTTTCTAGATTAGATGGGTGTTAATTATTGATTTTTTTAATAGATTTTTTTATTTTATTATTTATGAATTGCCACATACAGCATTTTATGCAATTTTAGAGTTGATGATGAAGCAGGGAGGAGGGGAAACCCGGTACCGACACGTAGCCTACTCCTTTCGAAAGGTACCAAGGGGACCAACAGCTCTACGTCCCATCCGAAAGGACGGTGTAACCATGACAGTCATAGGTTCCTCCACTAATGTGCAAAACAATACGGGAGTGTTTCCCGATTTATGAAGTGAGAAATAAATTTATAGTATATTACTCTCCAAGAAGTACACGAACTCTATACTATAAATAGGATAACATCCATCAGTTGGCCTTGGCCTTCCTCCGTGACCTACTCACGATGGCCGTCTTGTCCCTCCACTCTCCGACCCTCTGCCAGACGAACTCGCTGATGCCGACATCGGGCACCTCGACGTCTTTGAAGGGGGAGACGACGACGTTCTCCCCTACGCCCGACGCAAAGTGTCTACTCCACGACGACGACGACGACTCGGCGTTCCATCCAGAAGTGTAGCCACGCCTGGTAACGAAACGTCGTCGCGACGTCGAGAACGCGGCGTTACATCTCGTGGCGAGAGATCTACCGAAACGTCGGATCGGTGTCGAACCATCGAGACGAAACGTCGACTTCGAGAGGGTACCTCTCAGTGTTGCGCGGAGAAACATCGTCACGGTCGATCTGCACGAAACGTCGTTGCGTGGTCAACGCACAGCCAACACACTGTTCTAAAAATAACACATCTAGAAAAATATGTTTTCGACGCTTTGGCTTACGCGTTTTCTACGAAGAATTAATTGGTTCCCCCGCTTCTATCTCACTCGATCCTTTTGGCAACGAAGGTTATTTATTTTTCGTGTGCCAAATGGGACTGTGGGAAATAAACGCCGTCTAACTGGAACAATATAACTACAATATGTTTATCTAAAATACTTTTGATTTGTAAATATACGGTTTAACATAACCTGTGGTCGAGACTATAGATAATCCAGATCAACGTACATCTAATAATTATTATTTTTAAAAATATATTAAAATTTCATTCATACTGTCTTATTGTGGCTATGTAAGTTATATCGTTGGCAGTGTTGTAAAGTAATTGAGTAAAAGCAATGTTACTTTTTAAGTAATTGAATTACTTTTTAAATTTATTTTATTTTAATGTAACTGTAACTGAATTTCTTTTATAAGTAATTTTATTCAGTTTTCAATTACCTTTTTAAAACTTTTCTCAAGCATGCTCGTACAGTGCAGTTATATAAAATAATATAACAACGTCTGAAACTCAAACAATAAAAAGTAAAAATAGTTTCTTCTTATATTTTGTATGTGAAGTTTGACGGAACGAGATTTTTCCGCTTACTTCGCGTGCATGTATGCCTATATGGTCAACATGACAACAATAATTAATAACAAAGTTATTTTATGTTTTTCATGCTGTCAGTAATTGCATTTTTAAGAAATTTCATAAAGTAACTTAAAAAGTAATTCAATTAGTTCATAAATTAACTTTCGTAATAAAGTATAACTGTATATAACTGTAATTAATTCTCGCCTATTAGGAATATCCCGGGAACAAGGGTGTTAACTTCAATCAAAAAATACACAAATTTATACACATTGTCAATTTCACATGATTTTTTATTCATAATTATAAAGTATTTAAAAGACACTCTCGAATAATATAAAAAATTCAACATTACATTGTTATAAATATTATGATAGTTTCCATCAATACAAACACTGTTATTAATGGTGCGCTTATACATTTACTATTTTAGTATTTATTACTATTTTTAGTATGTGCAATATACATTATATGCCTCCAGTGGAGCCTATTTCTTTTATTTCTGTGTAAGATACGCAATCAATATTATTTTATATGATAATTCGAATGTCAGAGAACTACTACATATATACCAATCCTTCTAGTCTGGACCAAGGTTATAAAAGGTACATGGTAGCTCTGCTTGTCATACGAGACGATTAAAAACCCGTCGGTGTGAACTTTATCTTGACGCACTTTGCCAGGTAATATTCTTTCCAAACATAGAACATTCAAAAACGCAAGTAATTTTAATATAAATAAACCTATTTAGATGTTACAAAATGTAAAACACAATATGGTGCACATAATATGCGATGAGTTTATGTGAGTGCGCGCGTTTGATTGTGTATGTATAAAGTATTGTTTATGCGCGTGTTTATTTGTAATTGCGAAGCCCAGTGTATATATAATAATATGTAATTAATATCTACGTGTGTACTTGCGAAGCCTTTGACGTAGGGTTTTAGAAAAATGTATATGAGTATTCGTAATTGTATTGTAGCACGCAATGGCGATATGATAATATTTTATTGGAACGGAAACAATTATATTTTATTTTTTGCGTTGAAATCACTCAGCATGCAAATATCATAGACCTACTCACGAACCAATCTGTCAACCAGCTGTAGTAAGGTAAAACATGAACACGATCTACGTGCCCGCTTTAGAGCGCCGTAGCCAAGCCGCGGCGCGCTACACTCACGCACCTCACAGCAAACATGACGTTTTAGAGCTGTTACCCAGCCTCCATGAAATGTAAATACGGTTCCTAGGTAACCGACAATACATTCACATTTTGGTTAGGGTAAAAACATTCCTTCTGGGGGAAATGGGGGTTGAAACCATGCTCAAAATTAATTACCGAATGTTATAGTAACTCCTCCCCCTATACTATAATGTCTTATTCGTCATATTCAATTGCACAAAGATTCTTTTCAAACGGGCGGGTTCAACGTTCAAATGTTTAAATGTCCAACGTGCAAATTATTTTACAAGTAAGTTTAAAAGAAAATAATTAAAAAGCTAACTGGAAGGCATCGAAATCTCGTTTTTATATTGAATATTTTATAGGCTTATACAAAATATGTAACTTTAGGAACATGCCTATTTGTGCCAATATGTGTAGGATAAGCAAGGTGTTTGGTAGTAAGGTGATTTATATTGATGCATTGTTGGTTGATAGAACACAGATGAATACTATTATAGTAAAATAATGATATGTTAACAATATATTTAGCAATATGACTTACAATGCAGTGAGATCCCACGCACACAAAAACTAAAAAAAAAAACTAAAGCCTTACACACTGAAAAGTGAAAAGCATTGTGATATTAAAAAAAGGCCAATGTACTCTTTTACATTGTGCGAACAATAAGAACAAAATCACGTTTGCCCCTGACCAGTGGCGGATACGAGGGAGGCGATGGGGCGATCGTCCCACCATGATTATATCCTAGATCCGCCACTGCCCCTGACTGCTTCCTTGCAAAGTTTGGCAAAATAGAATTGGACGAATAATTACATTTTAAATTAAATTAAATACAAAGGAAGAAAGGCAACGTTGGGAAAGAGTCAGGCATGTAGCTAATTTACTTCGATTAACCCAACACGATACATAGTTGGAAATGGTGACTGATAAGATATTGATTGATATGATAGTTGCAAATTCCAATTTTCCAAGCTTTGCAAAGATTCAGTCTGAAGACAAAGTGATTTTATGTGACCATAGTGCGCAAATGTAGAATGGTATATGTATGTAACCTCGGCCATCTTTTCAATCACAATTCTCAAAGGTAATTTGTAGTGGGAAACCTGTCAGGGTATAATGCATTCTTCATGTGTCTGTGTATTTTGTAGTTTGGACAAATTGTCAGGGAATGTCTGAAGGCTATTTAAGAATTTATTCAAAACTTTGAAGAGCTTTCCCTCATGATTTCCGGTGGAGGGAATCGAATCCGTATCCCCCTGAATCAGATTCCCACAAGTTAGCATGAGTCACGGTTTTGAATATAACGCTTAGCTAGTTGTGAATAGTAGAAGCATAATATTTAAAAAACATATTTTATAAAACATAATAATTATATAACATACTTAATAATGGACATGGACCCTATATTTTAAAGATTCTTGTTTATCTATGCATGAATTTATTTTGATTTCTTAAATTGCAGATAATATTATTAAGCGAGCGAAGCGAGCGTTTCCATTTGACTCTGCCGGAAAAAATAGTCACTGGTTTTGTTTTGTTTTTTTTTTTTTTTTTTTTTTTTTGTTTGTATGTCTCGCGATAACGTTCGAACGGAGGCTCGGATCGAGTTGAAATTTTCACCATCCGCAAGCTTTGTTCTCGATTGAATGCCATTAGTTTTGTGGCAAAATCGTTCAAAAAGTTAAAAAGTTACATTAAAGTTAATCGAAAGTTTTTTTTCAAACTTCACGGCGACAAAATCTGAGATGGCCAAATCATTTAGAATGTCCGTCCGGTCACGAATATGTTAATTTTATTTTGATCCGATAAGTAGTGTAGATGGAAATTACATTATAACAAAGTACGGTTACCATGGCAACGGAAAGTCGTGCAGCTTTTTTGGCTCATGATAGCGGTCGAACGGAGGCTCGGATCGAGTTGAAATTGTCACCATCCGCAAGCATTCGTTCTCGATTAAATGCCATTAGTTTTGTGGCAAAATCGTTTAAAAAGTTAAAAAGTTACATTAAAGTTAATCGAAAGTTTTTTTTCAAACTCAACGGCGACAAAATCTGAGATAGCCAAATCATTTAGAATGTCCGTCCGGTCACGAATATGATAATTTTATTTTGATCCGATAAGTAGTGTAGATGGAAATTACATTATAACAAAAGTAACGTTGCCATGGCAACGAAAAGACGCGCGAAGTTTCTAATGCACTGCCACCTAGAAGTAATCAAAATACTTTCGAGGAAGCAGTCTATTATTTGTCAACAAAGAGTTTAAATAGTTTTCCCAAGGAGTCAAGGTCCTCTAGATGGCGGTGGATTTTAAAGTAAAGATTTAAACACGGGTTTACCCAAATACCTTGGCAATAATAAATAATACTGGAAACGCGAACGTCGTAAATTTTTAAATTTAAAAAAATGTGCAATGTGGGTCTAGCTATAGCACGTGCTCGCTTATCAACGCGTCCAACTGAGCGTTTCCTAGTATATTACACAAGCGTGCTTTATTGTAAATAAAATTCTACTCGACAACATTATTGAGGCAGCCAATGATATTGTGCGTGTTAATACTAAGTGCTGTTTCCATAGCAGTGGCGTAACTAAGGAATCGCGGTGACATATGCGCGGGGGGGGGGGGGGGTGCAGGGCTCTTGGGATCACAAAAATAATCAGCAACAAAATAAAGGAAATAATAATCAGCCAAAATAATAAATATTCTACCATAAATATGAATGTTGATTCTTGATTGTGAAAATTGAAAGGAGAGTCGATTGTTAGAAATCAATGTGAACATTTCTCGGTCTAGCACAACACAAAGGTCGAATAAGCTCATTCTTGCCTGTGACGATTCATTAACAAGAAGCTACCTACAGAAATTTCTGGAGTTTCTTTATTGTCCCTCAAAAATCTCTTAAAGTCCCAAATTAGATCTAACTTGTAAAATCATTTTTTCCCGGAGACAAGTGGGAGAAAGGGAAAAATGTTGCAGGGGGCCCTGGTGCTGTAGTTACGCCACTGGTTACTAGTACAAAAGCATTCATTTAAAACATACGAATTATGAAAATCACAAACATTTTCAAAATAGTCCGTGTAGTTTATTCAACGTAGTCCTCCGTAATTTGTGTGGGCTTCTTAGTGTTGCCTCCAGAAGGCTTGGTTGTTGGCGCTTTCTTGCCTCGGGACTTAGTTGTCCTAGGGTTCGCGGTAGTCGCCGGGGCCTTCTTCGGTCTGTTGGCAGGAGGACGACTGCCTTCCGTCTGTTGGTTCGTTCTTGTCGTCGTGGTCGTCGGTTTGGTGTTGAACGCCGTCGGTCTGGTCGTGAACGCGGGGTCGGCCTTGGGAGGTGGAGCCGTCCTGGTGGGGGGCACGCCGGGGGTGGGACGCGGGCGGAAGGTCGTGGGGAACGCCTGGGGTTGGAGCGGCTCCTTGCGGTCGTCGAACGAGATGCGGTTGTGCTGCCACAGACTCCGACCGTGTCGCCACATGAAGACCTCGTCGCCACTGAAGTCGTTGGGGATCCCCGGACTGGAGGGGTCAGTGTCCACGGGGATCCCGAAGCGAGACTTGTACCCGCCGTTGTTGCGGGGAAGCCCCATCTATAGGAACAAACACACTCGTTACACATTTAAAACCCTGCATTTCTCTCGCGTTTTTATTTAACGCCACTATCGCGTGGGAATTCCATAATCGAAGCACCTGTATTTTGGAGTTGTGTTGGTGTTTGGATGTAGGGTTAACACATTTTACTTTGTTGCAATACCACTCCACTGAACTATAACCTGGGTTACTTACTTTTAATCGCGATTTTTCGGAGAACTCCGTCTCCTTCCTCAAGCATCCATGCCCGACCGAGGAAGGAGACGGAGTTCTCCGAAATATCGCGATTAAAAGTAAGTAACCCAGGTTATAGTTCAAAGGAGTGGTTTTATAATATACGTTCCGGGTTAATTAGTTGTGTTATTTTTTTTTACTTATAACTACTGTTTTAATAAAGAAACACAAAAAAAGGAATGATTGTGAATGAAATTGATATTTTATCAAAACTTTATACAATTCGTTATGAAATTTTGTAGTAGGTCCTCCAGTTGAAAAATATTACATATTCTTTGTAGGATGAATTTTTTAAAATATGTTTTCATTTTAATTTGTTGACATCTTATACTATTATAGAGGTAAAATAAAATTTGGTTACCATTTGATATTTCTTTTTTTTTCTTTACTACACCGAACTTTCCTGCTAAAACTAAGAACCTCGACTTACATAGAGTTGTAAAAAAAAAACATGTAAGATAGTAACTTGAGAATACATAAAAGGAGAGGGCGGTAAGGTTGAACAATACTGCGAAACATAAGATTTTGTAGCTATCTGGGGTATATGCTCCACGCGAGTAATGAAACCAGTATTTTTTACTATTGAAACGAAAAGTATGTCCAAGTTATTCCAGGTTCAACTTTGGGTTTCTCTCGGTCATCTGTTTACAGCATATTATGCAAATTCGTCTGAAGAAGAAGCTGATATAGCTTGTAGATATTTTTCGTTTCTAAAATAAAAATTACCTTGGTTAATATTTAGAAACGTGTAATCAATATAAGTATATTCAGGTTGTTTAGTTTTGCAACAAGCATTAAGATTTTCGGATGAGTTCAGGCAAATTTAGTCTGGGTTGTTTTTATAAGCTCTACCGATTTTCCTATGGTGTTGTGGTTGGCATCAGTATGTCAAGATGTTTGCACATTATTTAAATCATGCTTTTTGTATAGTAACTGACCATATTGCTTTATGTTTTGTATTGTTATTGTTTGGTAAATTAAAATTAATTTGTCTTGTTTGTTGTAATGTGCCCACAAATAATTAAAACAAAGAAATAAAGAAATAAATATGCTACTAAAGATTGTTTTGTAGTTATTTCCAATGCTGATGTGTTGGACACAATTAATTGAAATTTTGAAATGTTCCCTGATAGCACCGTGCGTATGTCATATCACACACATAACAAAAACTTGTAGAAATACAGCCAAACCTTACACACTCAAAAGGAATGAGATCTAAAAAAAAGGGCCAAGCTCATCTACCCTTCCACATTTGCGCATTCTTAATTCATAAACGTACAGTGTCCCATAACAGCATCCTCGAAAAGCTTGGCAAAATAGAATTTGCAATTAGTATTAATTTAAACGTAATAGTTTATCAAAGTTATTTTTTTCTAATTAATTTAAACGTAAACATGCAAATTCTATTTTGCCAAGCTTTTCGAGGATGCTGTTATGGGACACTGTACGTTTATGAATTAAGAATGCGCAAATGTGGAAGGGTAGATGAGCTTGGCCCTTTTTTTAGATCTCATTCCTTTTGAGTGTGTAAGGTTTGGCTGTATTTCTACAAGTTTTTGTTATGTGTGTGATCTCATTACTTTTTCAAGTTCCATTACAAAATTATTTGTTAAAATATAATATTTTTATCAAAGTTGATTTAATTTTTATGGTATTAGCAATAACAATAGGATGTAAAATATCTAGGCCCGGATTCATGTACATCCTGGGTATAGGTGGTATAACCATGGTATAACGACGGTATAAGGACTGGTTAAGTCTAGGTAACTCACATCCAATTAAAACTTTCCCATGTAACAACAAACGCACAACTAATGTTATGTTACACCTATTTCACTGCATCCACTGCCATGTAAATCATCAGATTATCAAAAGAATATTAAAAATTTTCACCATCTTTTGTTTTACATTTTTTATTAAAAGTAACAGGAGATTGCGTGACTATATTAAAAGAAAAGAAAAGAATTATTATTGACGTAAATTTTAGAATATAGCCTAGGACTATCATAAAATTGTTTATCTGCATTAGGCTTTTAGTAATCAAAACTAGTTATTTGTACGGGATGTGTGTCAGAACAAGGTTGTGCTGGCCTAGGGTTGGCTAGAAGAGGCCTAGGGCTTGTCAAACATGTAGAGTAAGTATTTATTTATCTAGTCCTATAGCCTAATGAAACTTTGGACCTACACTGTTGTATTATAAATAATTTTCCACATCTGGGCCTAGGCCAAGTACGGTTTCTGATTTGTTTTATGAGAGTATAATGACACCTTTTCTCGTTCCACACAAAGAAGAAAAATTTAAAATGTCCGCTATTTGTTTACGTATCGCACTTTCCCGCTAACTCTGCTTGTACCGTCAACAAGTGTCAAGTAACTATAGTTACTTGTTGATTGTATGCCTAGTGTATAAGGCTTATTTTAAAACCTTTATTTGGAAGCCTTCCAACAAACTTTTTCAACTTTTTTTTTCAAAAGAGACTATATTACTATAACCTTCATGTCCATGTAAAATATGAACATTGTAGCCCCACCCGTCTGGCCAGAATCGCGGGCCGATTGAAACTGACGAATTAGATGTTAGCAGTAGTAGCAGTAGCTAACATCCTTAAAGTGATTTTGAGCATGTTTCAAGCCATTTTTTCACCAAGAAGGAATAATCGTACCCCAATAAAATTTGGCATGTGTTGTCAGGTACCTAAATCCCCTCGATTGTGATAGTTTTCAAGTTCACATCACGTTACATGACGGCTGGGTAACACCTCGAAATCACCCCAACTCTGCTTGGTGTATAAGGTACTTGAGTGTGTAGCGCACCGCGGCTTGGCTGCGGCGCCCTAACGGGCACCTAGATTTTGTAAACAACCTCCATCAGTTTTAAATAGGGTATATTGGAGGTTAAAATGTGTACAGAATGAATGGGAAACTCGCAATAATTTGGCAGTATTAAGTGTTTTAAATTAAATGGACATTAACGTTTTAAAAATAAGTTGCTTATCGTTCTCGTCCATCCGTCAATTGAAAGAAAAACCTACATTTTTACGTCAGAATGCCCACTATAGGGTAAGGGTAAGCATCAATTTTTCCCGGTATTACCATTGACTAACTATTAGCAAATTGTCAATTAGGGTGGTAATGGGGTCGATAAAAAAGGAATGTTTTAGTATTGAGGTCTGTAAATAGGATGCAGTTTCAAAGTTAACAGATAAGATAGTATAAAGATTTCCACGACAACGTTCTAGTTAGTCAAAAGTCGCCCAACACATACAAACAGTTATTTTATTTCCCACTTCAAAAATTATGAGTAGGTCTATACAAGAGTATATTATAGGCATGCTATACCGGCGGCAAATTGAAGAAGAAATTCGCAGCTTGGATTCGTCAACGCAATTTTAGTTTTTATTTATTTATTTAACGTCTATCCTATTCAGTAAAAAAAAAATGATTTACAAATGAGGACAGCATGACCGAGCAATCATTATTTTCTGATACCCTAAACCATGATTTTCGACACTAAATAGCAATATTCACTACACACACAGGTCCTGAGTGTCATGTAATAATATTGTACAGTCTCTATCTGGGTGAAGTTTATGTTTAAAGCTATTTTATTGACACGTTGCTCTTTCAGACTGTAAAAAAAATGTATTTTTTTTCTGGTATTAAATGGGTGAATATCGTGCCGCACAAGGCAGTTATAAATGTTAAACATGATTCTGATACCACTTGTTCGCTGGGTTCTCATGATCCAATATTAATGATGGGTTCGTAATCCACCTAACCACAATCATACAGACGGTGTAATCACACCTTTATAATTGGATGAGCGAAGCAAAGACTTCAATTTCACTGACCCCCCAAAAAAATTAGCTCGGGTATTTACTTGTCACATTTTTTTTGCAACTTTTACGATTTTTTCGATTTTTAATGAGATATTTTCGTGATATTTGGCCCGCGACCGGACAAACGGCTACTCCGATCTTGATGAAACTTTATGGGAACGTTTAAAATCATAGAAATGATATATGTTATGATTTTAGAGACATTTGAAGAAATATTTCTCATAGAAATCGTACTTTTACGATTTCTTCACGATTTTTAATACGATAGTTTTCGTGATTTTTGGGCCGATAATCAACCATAAAAGCAAAAAGTCAACGTTAATGGGACTGGAAAAAGCGTTAGCGAAGCGGCCTAGTAATAGTAAGTATAACGTAACACCTATTTCACGGGTATATAAAAGTCGTATACACTCTTCGCAATGTTGAGCGTAGTTCTGGCGGCAGGAGCAATACTGTGACATCACATTCACACATCAAGCACGAACCATTGCCCAAACCTCGTATAATATTAATTATACAAGTCCGAAAACTCGGACGTATAAAGTCGTCGTCACATTTCAAGAGGGCTCTTCCCGGCCAGAATTGAGCACAAAACATAGCTCACAGAAAATGGTCCGAGTGTCAAACTGTTGGAGCCAGAAAACTCAAGTATCTCTGGATTGTAGAGAAAAGCTAGATATATGATCCTATGCTTTTCAATTTTCAGTATCTTTGAAAGCGTTTTAATCCGGATCTAAACAGGAATGCATTTTAGATGAATTTTAGGGATGTACAGTGTGTTTTTAAAATAAATTGTTTATAAATCAACGTATCAAGGGCATTCTAGCATTTTATTTTATTATATATTGTATTAAAGGGGCTAAAAACCCCAAAAAATATTTTTTACCACGTGATCTATAGCACAATACTACACTTAAATAACTGTTTAAAAAATTATATCTTGTAACTGTGATTTAACACGAATTTTTCAATTTTTTTGATCCAGAAATTGGCGAAAATTGGTGTTTTGGAAAATTTCCTAAATCGGCTTTAACCTGCTTCTTTTTTGGTCCACATAGATACTAGAGCATAGTATTAATCTAAAATGCCACTTTATAACATCGTGTCTTGAAACTGTGCCCAAATATACCCTCAAACACGCAAAAATATGCATTCCAAAATCACACCCCATCTTGGTAATCAGCATATTTTGACCAAACTACTTGCCCAAATTACAAAACAAAATATAGAGAATTTACAGAAAAGGCTGTCGAGTACGTCAATAATGGCCAATATTTTTTTTTTGGATCAAAATCCTCCAAGGTCACGGGGCATAAAGATCGTCCCCATGTTATTTCTTATGGGAGATTTTTGCCGATGGGACCTAGCTCGAAAAATGTCATGTTTGACAATTTTTTGGGAGGTCATGGTGGCCCCAATAAATTTTCTGTTAATTGCTAAATTCATTACTAGTTAGCCTGAATGAAATATATTTTTTGAGTTTAGCGGTTAAATACCCCTTTAAAGGACGACAAGTACTCACGTACTATGGGGCAGATGCTCTTTCTGACATTCTTGCATTTATTTTTAATGATACACTTTCAAATGTTGTAGAACAAATAAATGCAAATATTAATAATTTATTTTTTAAATTAAAAATTAAAAAGCAAGATCTAAGTTTAATAAAGAGCCTCGTATAATGGTGAAGCTTGTAGCACATTTAAATCATTCGCCAGGCAGATATTTTTACGAAAGTATGTTTTTAAGGTAAATAACATCTGCAATATAGGGCGAACGTACTAAGAATCAATGAGTTATTTTATTAACGGTCCACAGAAATGACTGAAGAATGTTCTAATACGGCAAATCAATTTCAAATTTATTCAGAGCATTTGGAGTGAATGATTGATGATGAATGATGAAAGACTGAAAGCCATGCACAAGTAGGAATACTTTGTACTTAAGTGGCGAGTGGCGACAGTCGTATCTTTGTAGGCCTACTGTATTCAAATCTGATTTTTTTATTTTTATGAATTGACAAATAATTCCTTATATTATAGAAAGTTCGTTTAGATAGAGGGAATATAACTATCGAGAATTATTTGTTTCCTTATTGTGCTGCTCTAAAACGAGCAGATTTGCTCCAAATTGACCTTGAAGTTAAATTATTGTAATGGTTTCAAGGCTTTTGTAACATCCTTAAAATATATGTGATATTTATTGAATTATTCTACTCTAAACTACGGGCCTCTTTACGAATTCGTGGATACGCTACTGAGTAGCATAGACCTATACGTTTAGTTATAACAACAATATTTAACCCTACTCCATTAGGTTACCACCGTTATAAAGTCGTCATGTTAAAAATACATGACACCAACACTATGCATTATCATGTTCCTTGTTATGAAATGAGCATCATCAACATCACTGTATCACTTACATATAATCTAATTCCTACAACACTAGAACAACACAACCAATGAAGCATGCAAAAAAGTCTTTTCTCTTCTTTTCCTCTCTTTTTTAATTTGATTATTAATTTATTAAATTTATTCCATTTAATATCCAATTTTAATTTGTTACAAAAATTATTGTTTTATTATGAATTGCTGTTGTAATATTATAAATTGCATAAATGCAATTACACTAATTTAGTTGTCTTCCTTTGTATATCAGATAGATAAATAAATAAATAAAATAAAATAAAATTATGCAACTAGGATTTAGGTCTTAATTGATCGAAACCTCATCTACTTCAAATGAATACACGAAACAGACTTCAAATAACATAACGTGTAGACCTATATAGGAATGTAAAGCTGCAAATTCCATCATCAATGTTACATGAACATTTATTGGTTCCACTATGTACTATTACTAGTTAGTTCTTGCTTACCACAATGTTGAGCAGAAACGCGAAGACAACCGGCCTCATTCTTCAATACTGTAAACACTTGTTGATATCATCATGATGCTGCGAGGTGATCTGAACGGTCTAGCTCAATGCAATGCTTGCTGCTTCATAACAATCACCTATTTAATAACACAGGGTTTCGATGATACTCCATGAGAGGAAGGCCGTACAGCCCAACACATTAGTATACGCTCTTCGTGCAGAAATCCATAATATACGAGGGACAACAATGGTAACATGATACAATCTGTGGTTTTGTTCAGTTAGAAACTTTTTTTGACGTTGGTTAAACCTGTAAAGTCATTCGAATGAAAAATAAACATTGAGTTAAGAGTTTTTGTGAGAGTAAAGCTGTTCACTTTGATATTTTGTTGTCGGTGTGGCTTCATTTAAAATTACCAAAATAAGCATAAAATATTACGAAAAATTACATTTCTCTTATTTGTGTCAAATAAGATAAATAAGGATTTTTGAAATATATTGATGGATGCTAGTTTTGCATAAAATTAACTTGATTTAAAAGCGAACTAAAAATATTTATCACTGAACAATGCATACTATGAAAAAAACTCGGAAAAAACGTTATTGCGATGCGTATACGTGGAAAGTACGCCGTGCTTAAAAATAAACATGACGAACTTCCGTCTCCACAAGGCCAATACTGCTGCCCAACCCATGGACGACGCAATACTATTTTGATTGTTTTTTTTTGTTCTTTTTTATATTTCAAACTTCCAGTTTGAACTAGATTTTCACATTAACGTCGACGTAAAAAACAATAACATGAACATTCGCATCAAATCAAAAGGCGTACGATGTGTTGGGGTAGATGTTGAAAAAAATATTTATGTAGTCTGTGTACTCATTGGGGTCATTGCCCATTAGGTGGATTGCATATGTCGACCTCGGGGGCCACATTCTTGTTTGTATAATATGTTGACATCATATTCGATGTTCGCGTCCGCAGATAAAGAGATATATTACAATAATTCTAAAGTTATCGCGAAGGTGCCTGAGTGTGTATAAGCGCACTGTACTGCTGCTTGGCTGCGGCGCCCTAAATGGTACCTACAAATAAACGTAAATGTAATTAAGCCTATCTTCTATTTTATTATAGCAAACAGCGAGGAGACTGGAATTTGGTGGAAGGAGAGGAGGGGTGGCAGGACAGAAGAAGATGGAGAGGCCTGTCTTCAATGCCGACCCAACGCAGAGTTGGACGTGGCAACAGATAATGATGATGACGAAAATGTATCTAAATTGAGAAAAGGCCTTTGTCAACAACATGTGCCAAGTACATTATTACAAAATTGAATGATAGATAATTAATATGTGGTGTATAGTGACCGCCGGAATTTTAAGACAAGGCTTCTCTTACATTCGAAATGATTAGACAAGCTAATATTTTTGTGTCCTAATGTATAAAATAGCTTGACCGAGTTCGTTCAAATCAATAGAAAACACTAGTCATTATAAGTAGCCCACTGTTACTTTCTTTGTAAAAGTATCGAATCAATTACTCCCTGATTTGCTGTTCCTGATTTTTGGCATACCTCATATTAGTTTGAGTGGCGGATCGTCTAATAAATCAGTTTTTTTATTTTATTTTTTTTCTTTCTTTTTTCCTTTCATTTTTTTTTCTTTTCTTTTTTCTTTTCTTTTCATTCCTCACCCTTATATTTCATTCATTAATTGCATTTAATATCTTTTTTATGTGTTACCAAATTTGTTGAGTTTTAATGCATTGTTGTAATATTACTATTTCAAATATTTACTTAAATGTAGTTCATTGTTGTGTCTGCATCTATGTAATTAGATTTATTTAGTTGTCCTCCTTTGTAAATCATTTTTTATAACTGAAAAAGGATATACGTAAAATAAATAAATAAATAAAATAAAAAATATGTTTGTGATATTTATGCGTAAGTCATGTATACGACCTGTTTTCATCACGATGTCTGCAGCTGTTGTTGTTGGATATTCGCACGATGCAATTAAAGATACGTGGTACAGATAAGGTATCTCTCACCATTACAATTGGCCTACTGATAGTGGGCGTATCATTAATTGTTTATGTAGTTAATTATACGAACCTACTTTATTACTGACAAGATAATCATGGATTGTCATAGAGATTCCTAAGTTAAATGCTATCTGTTTCTTCGTGGAATTTAAAGTATTATAATAGGCATTTACCCGCTAATAAAAAAATTACAAAATATATGAATCGTATTTTATGCATTTGCACGTTTTTATATATGTCTGTGAAAAATTGTGAATGTATGCGTTTCACATAAGCGCCGAGTGATACTAGAAAATATGCAGAATGGGGAGGGAATATTAATATTTGTGGATTATTGTACAGAATATTTTTGTTATTTTGGTACTGAGAGCAATACAATAAGATAGTATGCATGAAATATTTTAATATTTGAGACCATTTTAGGAATAATTTATCGTGAAATTTTTTTGATAATTCATGGACTATAAATTGCTGAAAATTTACTTGTTCCCACTTGGCTATGAATATAATATTTTGTTTAAGGGCGAACTAACTCGTTGTCTTTATGACTTTGCAGAATGTCCCTATCTCTAATTACCCCTCCCCCACCCCTCTACCCCGTCACGTCATTAAGCAAAGTTAATTACCTTTCATCGATATTGTTCATTGCATGTTGGCTTAGGCAAAACCAAGTTGACAATAAAGTTATAGAAAACATATTTGTGTATAACTGTGCTCTGAAAGTGATGTGCATACCACACAGGGTGGTTTGGTGTTGCGAATTGTTGCGATATCAGGTTAACTTTGAGTTGAAATAATATAAATAATTCCACACATTACAAAACACTAGTAAGAATAAAGCCAAACCATACCAAATCAAAATCATTGTGGACAAAAAGAAGGGCCAAGCTTATGTACCATCCTAGATTTTCGGCTTTATGACACCTCGAACTCGTCGCAACTCAGCTCATGGATAAGATACGTGACTGAGTTTGCTAATGCACCGCGGCCTGGCTACGGCGCACAAACGAGAGAGCTTAAATACATGATAACTGGTTGATTGCTGATAGATAGAGGTATAGTATTTTGCCAAGTTTAATTTGATTACATATTTAGTTAATTTTAAGAACAACAAAAAATTGATTTTTTAAGTGCATAACATTTATGAATTTCAAAGAATTAACAACTTATTTCACCAAATCGCATGTACTTCCGACCCATAACTGTAATGTTATGTTGCCAAGGAATAACAAGGAATATTTCGGGGATGTTATGGAATATTTGAGATTGATTCTGATGATTATTCATTATGGTTTGTGCTGGTAGAAGAAAAACTCAAAACAATATTGGTGAAACTTCAGAATATTCAACACAACACAAAAAAAATTAGTTCTCACTGGGATTAACTATGATATTATTGTAAAGCCACATTTAAACTTATTTTTTATTTTTTAGAAACCTAAATCGGATAAATGATTCGCAGTAAAGCATGCGTACTTCAGGTGTTAGGCCTACTGATTGTTCAGGTGCCAATGGCAAGATTCTCATCCAAAGGCGAACAGGAAGTCACCAACTGCATCAAAGCCATTTGTTCGCGATACTTCCCAGTGGGGAATGTGCTCATGCTGGACGCAAGTAACAGCAGTTTAACAAGTGATGAATCCGAGGACATGCTTTTGAAGGTGCTGCACGGTTTGGCCAGATGGACCATCTTAAGGACATCATCAGGATCAGGTCAGATAGCAAACCCAGCTGATGGCTATATTCTCTTGACGCACGGTGAAGAGTTTTCTCACCAGCTCACCAGAGTGCGGAGAAAGGCCACGTGGAACTCGCGAGCGCTCTTCGTGGTCATATTGAGAAGCACCAGTAGAAAGGAAAGTGAAGATCAAAAGGCAATGACTACTCAAGTTCTTGGCGAACTATGGTCACACAAAGTTGCTAATGTTATTGTTTTGGTGCAGAATTCTGACAAGGCCTCGACAGCAAAATCAACCTATGATTTCGAGACATTAAGAAAGCACGAAGCTGTGAATACCATTGGTCTGGTGCAAAATTCTTCGATTGACTTGTACACTTGGATTCCATTCCTTAATTCTGGTTGCGGGGGTGCCGTACAAGAAAGCAATGTCGTTTTAGTTGACAAGTGGAAGGATGGAAAATTTCTCGAAGGCAACACATTGTTCTCATCAAAAGTTCCCAATGATCTTCACGGATGTCCCATCTTTGTAAGCACATTTCCATGGCCACCGTTCATCGTCGACATATCATCGCCTGGTGACAAGGAGATTCAATATGGCGGCTTTGAGGTTAACATGATGAAAACGATAGCCCGAGCAAGCAACTTCACCCCGATGTACATGGGACCCTTGCCAATAGAATCGAAATGGGGCGGGAGACTACCCAATGGCACGTGGACTGGATTAATGGCGGACATATATAGTGGACGTGCGAATGTTACATTCGCAGCACTTATAGCATCCGAGGAGCAGTTAACGACGGATTTTGATTCAACAGATCATTACATGACCAATTCCGTTGTGTGGGTCGTACCTAGAGCTGGGATGGTACCGCAGTGGAAAAGTCTCATCTTGATATACTCACCACTCACTTGGATCTTGGTGGCAACTTTATGGTTGATTGTTTCCTTCGTGTTTCGAGCTCAACGCACGTTCAAGGTCAGTACAATGAAAGTCATACTGTAGCAACCTTGCCAATATTGTGTTACAAATAAACAATCCATAGTATTTGTTATTGGAGCTATAAAGACTTCATTACAAAGTCTTAGTTTTTCTTCAAACACAATTCATTTCAAGAGCAGTAAACAACTAAATTCCTATAAGATCATAAAATAGATCAAAAGCCTCCCTTTCAATGATTCCAGTTAGTCCATGATTTAAAATCGTTGCAGGGTGGAAAAATTTGCCCGCTCAACTTTAGTTGGCAAAATTAAGTTTACTGGTCGATGATGCCATCATAAAGAAGGTTATTTACTTTACCTGGAAGGTATTTTCGCTACGTATTTAGAGTTCAGAAACATTTCATGTACTGGTAATAACAATACTACGCCTATATATTGCATGACCTGTTCTGAGTCGTTAGGTATACCTTGAGCTAGATTACCGATAACACACTGACATGCTGTTTCTTGGTGTTTCGAACTATAAGGGCATGTGGCTTACGTTCAAGGCGCAAATAAGACCGAAATAATTGCTGATTTGTGCTTTCAGGACCTACAATCTTCTCTGTTTCTTACTCTCGGCTTTCTGCTCGGAACGTCAATAGATCCTCGGCCAAGCAAGCGCCTCCTCGTCTTGATCTACACCTTCTACTGCCTACTTATCAGCACTGCTTATCAGTCTTGCCTAATCAGTTTCCTCACAGAGCCTCACAGGGCCAAACAAATAAGTGATGAGAGCGAGCTATTCCAGTCAGACATGGGACTGTTTACAGCAGACGAATGGTTCTATCGATACTTTGATGACATTTACGTTCGGAATCGATTGGTTTTGTGTGGGTCACATGAAGCGTGCTTAAAGCAAGCTCTGGAAAAGAACGCTGCAGTTGTGTGTGACAAGGCGTTTGCTTCTTTCATCATTCCGACTTTCTTCATCGACAAATCTCACAGTGGTCAACCCCCGTTTGTGATGTTTCCCGACACAGTTATGACCTACCCTGTTGGTATGATGTTCGCCAAGGGTAACATTCTGATTAAACGATTTAATCAGATTATTGAGCGTGCAAACGAAGCTGGGTTGATGAAAAAATGGCGTAAAGATGTTTTACAGTTGGCAAAAGCAAGTGACGACGTCCATAAGATAGAAGTGAATGTTATAAAGGGTCCTAAACGTTTGACGTTAGCTCACCTGCATGGTGCGTTTTTTGTACTCATTCTCGGAAACGTTCTTGGGGGAGTTTTCTTCTTTGTAGAAATTGTTTTTACTCGTCCCAGTAAACACAACACCATTCGGAGAGTTCGAAGGGTGCAATGGAGTCGTTAAGACTAATCTGCTGATCCACTTCAAATGTTGGTGGTCATCTTTGGATACGAATGTTTACAATTTCTGCAAGCAATTCTCCGGTTGTCCGTTGGTGAGCTCTTTGGATTCCCCGGAGCCGATCCTTTCAACGGCTCTGCCTATGGGACCATGACAGGATATTGCGATTGGTTTTCTAGATCCGTTGCCAACTGGGCAGAATGATCTGTTGTAGTGGAAGGACTATACTACTCTCAGTTTGTGGAGGCAATTATTACTAATGCATCACGGCAGATATGACTTTAAAAATCCAAATCTTGCTGTTTGCTCGCTTTGGTATTCCTTGCAGTTTGAGGACAGACCGATCAAAGGCTTTTGATGGAAATGTTTATCTTTAATATTGTGGGAGGTTAGGTATCAAGTTGGTATCCAGTACGACTCTGTGGCTGCAGGCAAAATAGATCCATTGTTAAGTGCCTCAAGATTGGACATGCCGAGGGAAAATCAGTGGAGGAGGTGTTACAGACTTTGTCTTTTCGCCTAGCGATACCACTCCCCATTCGGTTACTGGAGTGACGCCAGCCAGTTTGATGTTTGGAAGGGAAATCAGTGTTTATTATGTAACCTTGTGTCAGTCCGGACAGGTCGCCAGGTGACATGGCAATAAGGGATGAGGATGCCGGTGCAAAAGCCAAAGCTAGGCTTTATGCAGGTGGTAAATGAGATGCGGAGCTAGCGATTTTGCAGGTAGGGAATACAGTGTTGCTAAAGCAGGATGAAGCTTGTAAGTTTTCTACCCCTTAAGCTCTTGTGCCCTATTACGTGGTTGCCAAGAATGGTAATTCGATTGTGGTGCGGCCAGCTGCTGATTAGGAACTCATCTCATACAAAGCGTATTTCCGAAATGTCACCGTTTCAGCCGGGACCGGTTGCAAAGGACAGTGAGGATTGTTCTATTGAAGTCGGAGTTTCTGACCCACCGCTGGAGCCCGCAAAAACCAGCTGGACCACGTGCTAAAGTTGGTTCATAACGAGCCTCCCAGCACTCTTCGTCGATACCAGAACCAGCGCGGAGGTCAACTATATATATAACAATTGTCTGCAGCAGACCTGATTTCTTCAATTTCGAACGCTGAATGTGTTTCCTCAAAAATGTTGAATCTTTGAGTTGAATAATAATTCGTGTTTATCTTTAGTATGCTGTTTGTTTTAATCAATGGGATTATGGTACTTATTCTTTCGCGTGTGTGGGGGGGGGGGCGTGGTTATGTTGCTTTTAGCGCCACAATTTGAATGGTTTTTTGCTTTGTGTTGTAAATACTGTGTTTCTATAATAGACTTCAGAGTGCAGGGGAAGCGTCGGATGAAACCAACATGTGTCATATTTAGTAATTTCCCCAAATCTAGCAGTTGAAGTAACAATAAAAATAGTAATAACAAAGATATAATAACAAAGGACACACGGAATACAAAACAAGGAAGAAGCGTAATTTTTTTCGTTTTTCTGTTTTGATGATTTTCATTTACTACTTTTTCCCATTTTCTTTTCTATTTTCCCTGTTTGTAATATTTGGTTCATTAATTCATTTCATTTCATTTTCAGTTTGAATTTGTTACCAAAACTATTGTCCTATTATTACTATTTCAAATAGTGTATTATTGTGTCTGCATTTTATATCATTAGATTTAGTTGTCCTCCTAAGTCAATCAGTTTTTATAACTGAATTGTATAGACGTTAAATAAATTAAATTCCATGCAGGTTCTCACAAATGTTGTTGCGGGCGTATGTTTTTTTATTTTTATTATTATTTTGCATGGTGATTTGTGTGTTTTAAGAGTTCATAATGCCCATACTTTTATTTTTTCTGATTATTCGTTCTCATATAAATCCTAAATTGTTGAATGCGTTGTTAAATACATTGTCGCAAGCGTTAGCAACTGTAACTGTCACCACACAAATGCGAGTAAATAATATATCAACATAATTTCAAATTGTATAACTTCATGGATACGCCTATCTTTTATAAGTTAATCTCCCCTGAATAATTTATTTCGAAAATATATTAATTTTTTTCTTAGAAGTTCTACCTATAGACATCTAACGCTTCTCCATGTGTCTAATTAGGTATAGGGAAGCCTCACGTGACGTCACAGCTCGCCGGCAAGTGGCCGCGAACCGAACTGATGGACAAGCAGCCTCATTTCGCAAGTTGACGCCTGGTGAACGACTCAACAAAGATCACGCTCTAACTTTTATCCTATTCATTAAATGGACAAAACTTAAGAGGAATAATATTTAGCAAACATATGATTCCTTCGAATGGCGATTATCTCGAACTTTTTAACAGAACCGTTAGCTTGTTATAACAAGTTACGCATTATAAATGACAAATTTATCAACAATTTTTAAGTCTTCTCAACTTCAATTGATAAAAAACTACTGAACGGATTTCAACAAGAATTCTCTCTAAATATGCATCCAACTGATAAGAAAAGAAATAATGTTAACTTTCTCGATAGAAAATGCACTGAACGAAATTTTACAGCATAGCGTGTAGTTTTTCACGGCTCATCCGCACGTCAAAAGCGCGTATTTTAGATGAAAACACATACCATGCATATTACCCCATGCTATAAATTTTCGTTCTGTGCACTTTCTATCTAGAAAGTTTATTTATTTCTTGTCTAAACAGTCCGATGAATATTTTGAAAGAGGTCTTGTCAAAATCCGATCACTAGGTTTTTGTCAATTGAAGTTGTTTTATTTAATTTCATAAAAAACAAGTAACAGTTTTAAATGTTATTTCAATACGCACATCGATATAACACGTTAACGTCTGTCTAAAAATTCAAAATAATCGCTATTAGAAGGAATGATATATTTGCTAAATATTATTCCTCTTAAGTTTTTTCCCAATAATGACTAGGGTAAAAGTTAGAGCGTGATAAGTTGTGCGACGTTCAGCAGGCGTCCACTTGCAAAACGATGGTTGCTTGTCCATCAGTTGGGCTCAAAGCGGAGAATACCCCTCATTCCCCTCGATTTGTGACGTAGATGCTAGTAGCCTATAGGGAACCTAAGTGGGCGTTGTCTGGTTCTCTCCGGTCAGCGTGGTATAGGCGATTAACCCGTGCTAAATGTTTCGTAAGCGATAGCGCGAGAACCCGACCACGGACCGGAAATATATTCATACTATAAGAAACTATAATCTTTCCTCTTTGCGTGGATATACATAACTCTGCTCTATCACAAATATTAATGACATTTGTTTTGAGTTGAAGTGAACTCTACATTTACACTGTTGCCAAACCTTCCAAACTGCTCATGAAAAAACACGTAAAAACATTTTGTCCGTGGCATCAGCATAACATTTGGTATCCGACTTGCTTTGTGGCTACTGTGAGGTCACTGGGTTGTACTAGATTATACATTACTAATAAAATATCCTTTAATGTGCCAACAAAATCTTGAATGCGAAGTACATTTAGCAACCATGGACAGGCGCGTGGTATGCGAGGATGCCACAGCTGCACACAACGTGGCTGCGTCTCGCTTAGGTTGCCGCTCAGTCAGAGTACATTTGCGACAGCGCGCAAACATGGGTCCATTTAACTCATAATAGTTTGAATTTAGGAAGCGTCATCGAGCAAAGCAGAATGCCATCATCTTCTTCACAGAATTATGCATCTTGTGATGTTATTGGTTTAGATTTCTTTTGCGCGAGTCAAAAGATACGGCGAGTTACATTTTCGTACCATGCTAATTCTTATGGGCGCTGAGACCAGAGAGAACCAATTTCCTTCCCGCCTTCAAAACTTAGGTTCCCTATTAAGTGAAATTTTATCCTACGCTAAGAATTGTATATCACGCATTGTTCCAATCAGTAGCACAATATTGTATCTTAGGGTGGGGTGGAACGTATATGGCACATAGCGAACAATTAATTATAATGCAAATGCCCGTACTAAAACTAAAACTACAAAGAAACCACGCCAATATAGGGTACATGCTCGCTTGTTTACTTAGATAGCCAAACACTTGATATTAGAAAGTTTTAAAGCGTTAATCAACTCTCTGCACCTGAACAAAGATATTGGAACAATAAAAACAGTATCTGTTGTGTATTTGAATTGTGTTTAAATTACGAGCCATCAAGAGCTGCTCCCTGGCGGCCGTCTCTAGAGTCTAGAACCACCAGGCATCAAGAGACGAGACGCAATGGCTGACTGGTAGAATCACACTCATACTTACTGTACCAAGTAATTAATAAATAATACTGTTGTTTAGAATCATAATCACGTGTAGACTACTTTATTATGTAAACTAATAAACCTACGCGCAATATACAACAGTATCACATCGCACAAGAGAAAAGAGAAACCAAAATCTTATTTTACACAGTACATCTAAAGACATCATACAAAGGCATGCTCTCTACCTATAGGCCCTCGAATATCTGGAAATCGTCGTTCTACCGGCTACCCTTCATCTACAGTTCACCGCCACACCCACCCACCCTTGACATGTTTTCATCCCGTCGAGAGTTGAAATCTCTTGTTAGCCAGGGGGCCATCAAATTCCAACTCGCAACCTTCTCGTGGTTTGGCTCGTGATTAGGGGAGTTCTTCTCCCTGAAACTAATGGCGAGCTCTGGGTCGTCGTCGGGGAACTTTCCCCTTCCCTTTGACTACCTCCCCGATGGCGACGACAATGACAACACGGACGGATGATGACACAGACGGAGACGACCACGACGTGGGGGAACCCCTGCCCTCCCCATACGCTTGTGGCAGGTTCTGACCAGCACAGGCCTGTCCACCCCTTGTCCCCCCGCGTCATCCCTTACGTCCCTCCCTTCGTCTCGATTAGCCAAGTTGCATAAATATGAGACGTTAAGCAATATCCAATCCAAATCTTGTTAGCCAGGCCTAGTTTGTGTGCAATGTTTTTCTATTCTTCTGTTTTTATCACGTACTAGGGAAACGCCAAAGTCGCTGTTAGACGAGTGAGTGACTAGTGAGCCATGTGTTGAGTACCCAGTAACATTACTTTTCTACCCCTACCTTAGACCTCCCTAGTCTATCATCGGCTGGAGTGGCGCATTATGGCCTTACAGTTGACGCGCCCTTTTACCAACTAATTTTAAAAACCCTATTATTTATAGCAATATAATTATCAAACTTAAATGCAAATGTTCCCGGGTACTCAACAAATGACTCGCTCATTCGTCTCACAACGACTTTGGCGTTTCCCTAGTCTAGTTGGCTAAAGCGCCCTTATAGCCGAAATGTGGAAGATGTGGGTTCAATCCCCTGGTCGGGAAAGATTTTGTAATTTCTGGATTGTATTTCAAAAATTATTAAATATGTTTTGAAATGCATATAACGCAATGTAGTCCATCATCTGTGGCAAAACTATGGAAAACATATCCAGTACAAAATACGTGTAAAGATTGCAAGGTCTACTCAATCTCCTAGCGGAATTTGGGGGTACCTTGAGCGTGCCAGATTCGATAAAACTTGGGCACGGCATTTCACGGTCAGGCAAATAACAAACAATAAATATTTTTTCAAAATCAAAACCATTGTCGTTAAAATAATTTCTACACATTGGCAGCCTATTTTTCAATTTATTGTTTCTTAGTTCTTATAGGTTTAAATCGCAACGAATCTGCTGATTTTGTTAGCAGTTCTCAGCAAATTCGTACCGGATGTCTGTTTAAAATTTCAGCGATTCGGCTGATTTTTTATGTACACACAGCCACACACACACCCACAGAATCACGGAAGTGCCATATTTCTTGAATTGAAAATCCTCAGTCGCTCCGTTCCCTCGTCAAATATGGACCCTATATTTCTTCTATGTGTTGTCATGTTTAGTAAATTAGTAACAATTAGTAAGTTATGGTATAATGTTTACAATGCACAATGTAAAATGGCCTATGGATGTATTTGTGACTACTTGAATAAATAAATAAAATTTCAAAATCAATTAAAAGGCAAGAATCTAAATCTAGATTCAAACAATCTTTGAAGCAATGGCTTACTTCAACATACTCAGAAACAATCGAAAGACTCGTAAATCTAAAAGAATAAACCCCTTGCAAAATGATGCTATGCTAGACTTTTACTAAGAATATGGATACCAATGCAAATAGATCAAACCTATAACAATCGTGCAAAACGTCTACTCGTTATTACGGAAATGAAATGATCTGCGTTTATCTAGTTATATTAGATATTAGTTTTTGCGTCTTATTTTCATAGTATTAAGAAACAAAATAACATTGTACGCAGTCCAACTCAAGGCTCACCAACTCAAGCCATACTAAAATCTTAATTACCTTTGTAAACAAAATAGGTATAGGCGCATGTTTTGTTTCCGATCGTTCAAGTTTCTGCTTATGACAGCAACAAAAGAAGTTTACACTGTACGTATTTTGGATAACCTAATTTAATTTTACTCAAACCAAAATGTAATTTTACTATATTAAATAATAATTTAACTAATATACTCTTATATACACTGCAATGTATACTTAAGAATGCAATAAAGTGAATCTTGAATCTCTTGAATCATTTTATAGAACTCGATTGCGGTTCCTAGTTTTGTTACAGCCTATTTTTTATTCTTACAATGCCTACAAACTCGTTTCTTGGTCACTTCCCCTAGTCCCTACTCTTAGCACAATGACGCGGGAGGAGAACATTCTTACACTGCCTACAACCAGGTGCCGGGAGATTTAAGTTGCATCTATACTTACACTAAAAAATAAAACTAGGAAAACGCTTAAGTCCCGCCGCGTTGTTGGATGAGCGTAATTGGTGCATTGAGTAGCCAAGTGTCATGCGGATTTTCTGTTATTCTGTGAAAAAATCATTACTAAGTTAAAGATTTTTTTAAAATTCATTTATATTAAATTAAAAATATTTTTTTTATTTTTATTATTAATCGTAGTTTAAAAAAGAAAAAATCGTAAAATATCGATTTTCATAAGAAATAATTATTCAATTGTACTCAAATTTCACAAGAATATACTAATTCATAAAATTAAGGTTCTGTGAAAAAATCATTACAATCGGATAAAGCATGTAGGTGTTATAAGTCAAAGAATTGATTTAAAAAAGAAAAAAACGTAAAATTGCGATTTTCATGAGAAATAATTTTTTGATTGCGCTCAAAAACGTGGCAGTTCTAAGTTCAAAGATTTTGAAGGCCTCCATAAAATTTCATCGCAATCGGAGTATCGGTTTAGCCGAAATCGTGTGGACAAACAGACAAAAATACAAAAGAAAAAGAAAAAAAACATTCCGGAATTTTTTCTCCAGGGTAGTAGAATGGAATCTTCGCTTCGCTCGCTACGCTCATCCAATAAAAAGCGAATTTTCCAAGCTTAAAAGAAAGATCGCAGTCAAATGATATAACATTGTATAAATAAAATAAATAAAATGAGTAAATTCGTATTTAGAGTCTACCCACTCAGTCAAATAACTGATTTTTAGAGGGGACAAATAAACCAAAGCGACCAGGCCAACCCTGTAAAGGCCCCGACGCAATCGACGAGTGAGCGATAACCAACCAAAGATCGATATTTTTAAATAGGAAATATAGCAATCAGTGGTATGGATAGTGCGAACGCTCGCGAATCAACGTCAGAACAACTTTGAATTTATTATGTGCCTCGTTGCTAGGACTGCTCCAAAGTACCGTTTACAAAATCTTAACCTAAGAAAACTGAGGGACTTATAAGTCCAAATCAGAGGTTTTAAAAATGTCTGCTTAAAGCGGGAATCGAACCCTGGAACTTCTGCATTGGAAGCAGAACGCTAACCACAAGACCAACGAAACACACGAAAGCCCATTCGTACCATGACGCTGCTAAACACGTTCTTCACGTTCAACAGTAATCGCATTTATTCTAAGAGTTTTCATTATTTCTATTTATTTTTAATCATGATTTTTTAAACAATAATTTTAGATTTTTAATTAAAGCCACAAATAAAGTAAAAAATTAAATTGAAAGTGCTTACTTGAAACTAAACTTTTTCTGGATTCTTCACATTGTTGAATTTTAATAAATTCATTTCAACGGCGAGCGCTCAGAATTCCGGGACGTGTCCTCGTGCGTCATCCAGGGAAGTGTGCTTGGCCCCCTGCTATTTAACGTCTTCGTAGCCGACCTCCTTACCTCAGCAAGGATCCAAATGCTCCAGTACGCTGACGACGTCACCCTGTACTGCATTGTGGTCACCCAAGAGGATGCAGACGCCCTTCAAGCAGACCTAGACGACATTCAGATTTGGTGCGACAACAATGGCATGTCGCTCAACGCCCTCAAGTGCAAGATGATGGACATCACGCGCGCGCGCACCCCACTATACTTCCTGTACACCATAGATGGTGTCCCACTCGAGTACGTCGACAAGCAGCGCCTCCTCGGCATTCACATCACAAGCGACCTCCGATGAACGTTCACACCGATATCGTGCGGGCCAAGGCGGCACAGGTGCTGGGTTTCGCAGCCCGCAACCTGCACGGGTGCACGCCGCCCGTCAAGAGGATGGCCTACCTGTCGCTAGTTAAGCCCACCATGACTTTCGGCCTCCCCGCCTGGCACCCAACCACCATTGAGAACACTACCAAGCTTGAGAGGGTGCAGAGAAGGGCATTGCATTTCATACATGGCCTTTACCTCCCCCCCACCATGTGACCAGAAGCAGGTTATGCCAATGACCATGCACCTGCAATACACCGACCTGGTGTTTTTTAAAAAAGGCCTCAGTGGCGCCACTGATTTTGACGTGTGCGCGCGCATCATCCAGGGCCGCGTGTTGAGAGGCGACGATAGTAGGCACCCCCGCCTCCAACCCCCTCCGGCCAAAAGAGTGCTCGGCCGACGTGCTTTTTCTTTCCGGGTTGTTAACCCATGGAACGACCTGCCGCCCGCCCTCAAAGACTGCCCAGTAAGTCATTTCCCTTCCATGTGTAAGGAGTACTTATGGGAGAACCAACTACAAGTGCCGTGTTAGTTTCACGTGCTTTAGCAAGGCTCTTCGCGGCACGAGATTTCTACAAAGATATCAAGTGTTGTAACAAATTTTTGCTAGCGTCGACGCCTTTTCTTGATTTTAAAAAATGTAATGACAACAAGGATTAACAATAAAATAACAAATTATTAATGACTAAATTATAAGTAATGTGGGAAATAAATGTTTACTTTCAACTTTTATCTTATATATCAATCTCCCTCCCTTCTCGCCATCGCAACAGATCTTATTGGCTGTACAGGCAGTATAACGAGTTTGTGGGCAGTATAAGACATTCGCGAGATGAAAGATACTTGGTAGTTATTGTATCTCTCGCCATTACAAATTGGCCTACTGATGGAATGATCGGCCTACTGATGGTGGGTGTTTCATTTGTTTTAAGGTAGTTTGTTATTATACGAACTTTATTACTGACAAGATAATCACAGATTTTCATATCTATTTCCAAGTGAAATGACCGCTTCTCCGTGGAAATTGGGATATTAGAATACCAGCATATAAAAAAATCAACCATTTGGCCTAATTTTAAGCATTCGCACGTTTTTATGTATGCACCAGTATTAATGTATGTGTGTTTCACATGACCACCGTGTGATACAAAAATTGCAGAATTGCATGAGAGAGAATTAACTATGCTATATAATTGATTTTTTTTTGCAATGAGCATAATTCATTAAATTCATATTTAGTAAATATTTCATTAAAGGTTATGATAGTAATTTGGTGAGAATACTTTGGACTATATTGCTAAAACTTTACTTATTTCCAATTTGCTGTTTAGTATAAATATGTGTAACGTTACAGCCCTACCCCTTGTATTTTTATATTTTTGCTGCTTATAAATCTATCTATGTATTTCATATCATGTGGAACTTTCAATATTTTCAAGGCCTTAAGTCATATTTTTTCTAACAAGTGTTCAAGCCAGTGTGAATCTGCATCTAGGCATGCAAAGGCCAACCTTAGGGTTGAAAGTGTGGAATGTGAAGTTGTGGAGCCGAGGCTCATGTTTTTGGTTTCGGGTTTACCAGAGTGGCCTAGAAAAGACGTCACCCCATGCTGAATTCGGAACGTCCTGGAAAAGTGCGTTGGCTTCAGCTTTCGACGGCAGCGAGCAAGGGTTGAGGAATGCGGCAAGCATAAATGGCAACGTCGGTGACAAAATCCAACGGAAATGTGTATTTTGTTGAGTTTGTAGTCGACGAATCGCGAGCCTAGGATGACCCGCGGAAGTTTGAACCAAGAAGACTGACCAATGGCAGTGTCCAGAGAGACACACGTGACCGGATGGCGAGGCCGAGAAGAAACCCCGGACGAGTGCGAGGCAGCAAGGAGCATCCACCTCGATCACAGTGGGTCACGCTTTGGAACCGGACGGTCGAGTCCGAGGGTGCACGTGTAGTGCCAGCGTGGTGACCCACCCTGCGAGAGCCATCATGGTCGTGGAGCCTCCGTCTATTACGGAGTGGCCGACTAGGGCTAGGGAGTTGGTCTTATTCTAACTTTATTTTACTATTTGAAACTTATTCGGAAGAATCCGACGCGTTTTTGGTGACCCCTATGTAAAGGGTAACCGCCAACAGTACGTCTAACAATGACGACCCGGCGAGTGCACGGTAATTTCTAAACTACTACAGAGTTGCGGGGAGCATGAGCTCACATCAAGTTTACAGTTCCTGTCTTCGGACTGGCTTTGCGGTGTCGAGATAGGGTGCACGTGTTAGTGCCAATAAAGTACAAGACCACGTGGTTAGTCAATACCACGATGCTAGATCAAGGGCATCTCTCCCTCTACGAGAACATCTGGGGCTGTGGTAAGCGAAACTAAACATTCTGGGCGAGTAGCCGAGAAGGACGCAGTAGGACACAAGGTCCGCGTCCGCCACTGGACGCCTTCCCCGTAGGCTAGGCCTACCTACGCGCCGGAGCGCGTCGCCGTTTGCAGCCACATCATCCCCCCCCCCTTTCTTCACTCAAGACCAAGGAACAGGATAGGACTTTGGAGTGGGACAGAGAGGACTTGGATGAGTAGAGCATTGGTATTTTCTTGTATTTTTATTGTAACCCTTGTATCTCATGTATGTATTTTGTTGCCTAAATTCGGATCCGATTGCTAACTTCATTTGAAACCTAACTTCATTGTTGTAATTTAAATTCATTGTTGAGTCAGTAAAGTCCACTAAAAGCACACAGCTTTTCACTTCGTAGTGCATGTTTGCCCCCTGTTTTCCTCAACTCATAGTGTAGTTTTTTTGCAAGGACCCTCAGTCCACACCACGCCGCTTCACGGGTGGCTGACCCACTTGCAGCAGCAGTGCCCGATGCCCCAGAACGAGCGTGGAGCGGACCAGCGACGGCGTGGCTCACCACTAGCGTGCCTGGTAAGACGGGTTCCCTACCCCCAGTGGGTAGTGTACTGGACCGTGCTGAGTTGCACTGTCGGTACACTCTGGTTGTTGTTATTGGTTTTTGTGTTGCGTTGTTGTGTTTTCGATTTGCATTTCGTGTCTCTCGGTTTATGTTAGTCTCATCTCTCCGCGAGCTAAGCTTAGGGCAAGTTGGCGAGTCAGGCATAGGGTTAGGACGGTGACCTTCACCTACACCACCCCCCGACCTAAAGTGACTCCAATTGGTGAGTCACGAGTGAATCACACTCTGGCGCTGGTCGGGTCTTTCGGGCAAGGTGGTGTCGGTAAAAGGTTGCGACGTGACTTCATAGGCAGGTTAGGCCACGTAGGGCGTAAAGTAGCAGAGCCTAGGAGGCGTGAAGTCACATATGTATATAATATGAAATTAAAGAGTGAACCTACCCATACATACATTAATGATATTGCAGCATGTCCCTATCTCTAATTCCCACCACACACCCCTACCCCCACCGTCACGTCATTAGGAAAAGTTAATTACTGTTCGTCGATATTGCACGTTGCATGTTGACACGCCGTGCTGACACCCTCTCTAGCAAGTCCAAGGTGTCAATAAAATAATTATAGAAAACATATGTGTACGTACCACATAGAGTTGTTTGGCGTTGCGAATTGTAGGTTATCGGGTAAACTTTGAGTTATATATATTTTAAATAATTCCACACATAACAAAACACTTACAAAAAAATTCAGACAAACTTTACCAAATCAAAAGCATTTTAGATCTAAATGAAGGGTCAAGCTTATACGATTCTACAGTTTTGGCTTTGAAAGTGTTAATTTAATTCACCACGGCTTGCCTACTGCGCCCTAACACGCACCAATATACAAAAAGGAGAACTGGTTGACTGCTGATAGATGGAGGTATTGAATTTTGACAAGTCTAATTTGATGTAGGTCTAAATATTATATTAATTCTAAACCAACGAAAAACATGTTGTATTTCATCGAATTGAATCGAATCGAAACTTCAGAATATTATTCTTCACAATACAGCAAAATTTTTTCTCACTGGAAGTAACTATTATTGTAAAGACACATTGTTTTACGCATATAAATATTTTTCTTGCAGAAACCTAAAACCAGATAAATGATTTGCAGTAAAGCATGCCTACTTCAGGTGTGAGGCCTACTGATTATTTACGTGCCAATGGCAAGACTCTCAAATGAAGCCAAAAGGGAAGTCACCAACTGCATCATGGCCATTTGTTTGCGGTACTTCCCTGTTGGCAAAGTGCTCGTGCTGAACTCAGGTACCAGAACTTTAGCAAGTGATGAATCCGAGGAGATGCTTTTGAAGAAGCTGCACGGTTTGGCCAGATGGAACATCTTAAGCACATCATCAGGATCAGGTCAGAAAGCAAACCCAGCTGATGACTATATTCTCTTCACAAACGGTGAAGAATTTGCTAACCAGCTCACCGGGAGTGCGGAGACAGGCCACATGGAACTCGCGAGCGCTCTTCGTGGTCATATTGAGAAGCACCACTAGGAAAGAAAGTGCAGAGCAAAAGGCAATGACTACCCAAGTTCTTGGTGAACTATGGACACACAGAGTTGCTAATGTTATTGTATTGGTACAGAATTCTGACAGGGCCTCGACAACAATGTTCACCTATGATATCGGGACATTAAGAACGCGCAAAGCTGTGAATACCATTGGTTTGGTGCAAAATTCTTCAATTGACTTGTACACTTGGTTTCCGTTTCTTGATTCTGGTTGTGGCGGAGCAGTCCAAGAAAGCCATGTAGTTTTAGTTGACCACTGGAAGGATGGAAAATTTCTCCAAGGCAATACATTGTTCTCATCAAAAGTTCCAAATGATCTTCACGGATGTCCCATCTTTGTAAGCACATTTTCATGGCAACCATTCGTCGTCGACATATCATCGCCCGGTGACAAGGACATTCAGTATGGCGGCTTGGAGGTCTACATGATGGAAACGATAGCCCGAGTCAGCAACCTCACCACGGTGTACATGGGACCGTTGCCGAAAGAATCGAAATGGGGCTCGAAACTACCCAATGGCACGTGGACTGGATTAATGGCAGATATGGCTTATGGACGAGCGAATGTAACATTCGCAGCGCTTATAGAATCCGTGGAGAGAACGCCGGATTTTGATTCAACGAAGCATTACATGAGCAATTCCGTTGTGTGGGTAGTACCTCGAGCAGGGCTGGTACCTCAGTGGAAAAGTCTCATTTTGATATACTCGCCACTTATTTGGATCTTGGTGGCAACTTTATGGTTGGTTATTGCTTTCGTGTTTCGAGCTCAACGAACTTTCAAGGTAAGCACAGAGAAAGTCATACAGTAGCAGCCTTGCCAATGCTGTTTTATATAAGCAACCCATAGCATTTGTAATTGGAGCTATAAAGACTACTTTACAAAGACTTAGATTTTCTTCCAACACATTAAAATACACAGACTGTTAAGAATCAAATTCCTACAAGATAGGTTAAATTAATCAAAGCCTCCCTTTTAATGTTTCTTGTTTGTCCTCATTTAAAATCGTTGCAGGGTGGAAAAATTTGATCGCTTTACTTTCGTCGGACACAAATTTAGTTTAATGGTCGATGACGCCAGCATGAAAAATGTTATTCACTTTACCAGTTCGGTCTTATCGCTATGAATTTCGAGCTGAGATACATTCCATGTAGGCCTAAGTGGTAACAACAATACTACGCTAATATATTGCATGACCAGTTTTAAGTTGTGGGTTGGTACCTAGAGCTAGATTGCGAAAACTCACTGACATCCTGTTTCTTTGTGTTTTGAACTACAAGGGCATGTGGCTTCCGCTTACTTTCTAGGCGCAAATTAGGAACGAAATAATTTACCTATTTGTGCTTTCAGGACCTACAATCATCTCTGTTTCTTTCTCTGGGCGTTCTGCTCGGAATGTCCGTAGTTCCTCGGCCAAGCAAGCGCCTCCTCGTCATGACCTACATCTTCTACTGCCTTCTTATCAACACTGCCTATCAGTCTTCTCTTATAAGTTTTCTTACAGAGCCTCACAGGGCCAAACAAATTAGTGATGAGAGCAAGCTATACCAGACAGACATGGGACTATTTACAACAGACGTCTTCTACAATCGATACTTTGATGACATTCACGTTCGGAATCGACTGACTGTGTGTGGGTCACATGAAGCGTGCTTAAAGAGAGCTCTGGAAAAGAACGCTGCAGTTGTGTGTGACAAGGCGTTTGCTTCTTTCATCATTCCGACTTTTATCATCGACAAAACTCACAGCGGTCTATCCCCGTTTGTAATTTTTCCAAACAAAATTATGAACTATCCTGTTGGTATGATGTTAGCCAAGGGTAACATTCTGGTGGATCGGTTTAATCAGATTATTATGCGTACAAACGAAGCTGGGTTGATGAAAAAATGGCGTAAAGATGTTGTAAAGTTGGCAAAAGCAAGTGACAACGTCCAAAAGTTTTGGGTTAATGAAATAAAGGGTCCTAAACGTTTGACGTTAGCCCACCTGCATGGTGCGTTTATTGTACTCATTTTCGGCAACGTTCTTGGTGGAGTTTCCTTTTGTGTAGAAATTGTTTTAGCTCGCCCCAGGAAACATAAAACCACTCGAAGAGTTCGAAGATTACAATGGATTAGATAAGACTAAATTGTGGATCCGTTCAAAATGTTGGTGGCCATCTTTGGTTGCGGATTTAGACAAGTTCTGCTCTCAATGCTCTGGTTCGTCATTTGGAAAACTTTTTGGATGAACAGGAGCGGAACGTATCAATGGCTCTGCCTATGGGACCATGGCAAGATATTGCGATTTATTATCAAGACCCATTGCCAACTGGGCAGAATGTTCTGTTCGTGGTGGACTACTTCAGTCGATTTATGGAGGCAAATATCACCAAGACCACGGCAGATGAAACTATAAAAATTCAACTTGCTGTTTGCTCGCTTTAGTATTCCTTGCAGTTTGAGGACTTTCCAAGTAAATGCATTTTATGGAAATATTTTTTACGAGTATTGTGGGAGTTTTGGTATCAAGTCGGTATCCACTCTGGCTCGGTGGCTGCAGGCTAATGGGGAGGTGGAAAGGCAAAATAGAACCATTGTTATAAGCGCCTCAAGATTGGACATGCAGCGGGAAAATCAGTGATGGTGGTGATTTTTCGCCTATTGAACCACTAACCATTCGGTTACTGGAGTGACTTCAGCCAGTTTGATGTTTGGAAGGGAAATTCATTATGAAGCCTTGTTTTAGTCCGGACAGGTCCGCAGCTGTCATGGCAATGAGGGATGAGGTGCGGATGCCGCTGCAAAAGCCAAAGCTAGGCTTTATGCAGATGGTAAACGAAGTTCAGAGCAAAGCAATATGCATGTTGGGAACACAGTGTTGCTAAACCAGGATGAATCTTTTAAGTTTTCTTCCCCTTTATCACCTGCGCCCTATCAAGTCGTTGCCAAGCATGGTAATGCGGTTGTGATGCGTTCGCCTGATGTTCAGCTGCTGACTAGTTAATCATCTCATACAAAGCGTATTTCCGAGATGTCACCGCTTTCAGCCAGGACCGGTTGCAGAGACAGCATACTGGTGTCGGGGTTCCTGACCCACTGCTTGAGTTCGGGAAACCAGCTGGACCACGTGCTTCAGTCGGTTCCAATCGAGCCTCACAGACTGACTCTTAATTCGACACCATAACCTGTGCGGAGGTCAACAATAGTGTCTGCATCAGAACTGATTTTTTTTAAACTTTGAATGCTTAATGTGTTTACTAAATAAGCTGAATTTGTTTTTTAATTCAACATTAATTAATTAGACCATGGACTTAGAATAGTAACTGGTAAATCCATGATTAGACGATGGAGCGCAGCGACTGATATTTTATAATATTTTGATGATGATATTTTAAACAGACTTCCGTGTTAACTGAAAGATGCTAGCAAAATGAACATTTTAAACCTCTAAAAAATTGAAAAATAGGCTGATAATGTGTAAGATTTAAATTTACGACAATGCTTTTGTTTTAAAAAAAAATGTTTTTTTTGTCAACTCTTTTATTGAATGTGAGGCGGTGAACAAGGTGTACCGTATATTGCATGCTCAAGGTTACCATTCCGCTCGGAGATTGAGTAAACCTGGCAATCTTTACTCGTATTTCGTACTGACTATGTTTACCACAGTACTGTATATGCATTTCAAAACACATCTATAATTTTTTAAACAATCCAGAAAAAAGCAAATCTAATTCATACGTTGCCTGAACCCAGGTCTCCCACATTCCGGGTATAAAGGTGCCGTAGCTGACTAGACAAAGAAAATGCCAAAGTCGTTGTTAGACGAGTGAGCGTGTCATGTGTTGAGTACCTGGGAACATTTGCATTTAAGTTGATTGATATATAGCCTAAGGTAAAACATAATATGATATAGGGGTTTGAGTTTAGTTTGTACAAGAACGCGTCTATTGTCAGGCCATAGTGCGCCACTCTAGTCTTTGATAGGCCAAGGAGGTAAGAACCATGTTGACTCTATCCAGCCATAGGTAGTGGGGAGGAAAGGGAACTTTAACCGAACATCAACTACTCCACCTCACAAACAAGATTACTCATGGGTTCAACAACAACTCTCACACCGCTGTGGTATTCTTAGATATGGCAAAGGTGTTTGATAAGGTTTGGCATCCAGGTCTCCTCTTCAAGTTTGCAAAACAAGACTGCCCTCGTCAACTACTTCATCTTCTACACTCCTTTTTGAAAGACGGGACCTTTATCACCTCCTGGATGGGAGCTACCAGACCAGCATCCCCCGTCCAATCAAAGCAGGAGTGCCACAGGGTCTGTGCTCAGTCCTATTTTATTCAATGTCTATACGGATGATTTTCCGTCTCTACCACAGGGGGTCTTTTCTTTTTTTCTCGATTTGGATAGTCGGGAAACACTCCCGTAGGTGGAATTGTTAGTATTTAATGCAATCCAGAAATTAAAAAATCCATCCCGATCGGGGTACGAACCCGAGTCTCCCACTTTCCGGGTGGACGCCTTAGCCAACTAGACCACCGAGAAGGTAACTATTTAACTTCTGTATTGTCGTTACATATGATATACATACATATGAATGGATGGAACAATAAAGTATCGAAAAACTGTTGCTGTTGAATTGACCAAACAAACTTATTTATAATGTCATTTACTTACGCAGGTATGGGCGAGGGTATATTTCTCGATTTGGATAGTCGGGAAACACTCCCGTAGGTGGAATTGTTAGTATTTAATGCCATCCAGAAATTAAAAAATCCATCCCGATCGGGGTCATTTTATAATTTTACATCTATTCGCAGACGATAATGCGATGGCTGCCACATCTGAGTTCTCAAGCCTTGCAATCGCCAAACTACAACGCGGCGTCAACACGGTGGCGCCCTTCTACAGTAAATGGAGGCTGGGCCTCAATCCAATAAAAACAGTAGCTGTCCTCTTCTCAAGGAGAAATGTGACTCAACTACCATGTCTTATTCTTTGGGGACGCATCATCCCCTGGTCGAAGACAGCCATGTACCTTGGAGCAACTCTGGACTCTCGACTCACCTGGAGGCAGCACATTCGCAACACTCAACAACGCGCTGTTCGAAAAATTTCTGCATTAGCCCCACTCCACTACTACATTCAACAAATATATCACGTTTAGACAGACTCACGAGATACCGACAAATTATTCGGCCTTCCATCACATATGCTTACCCCATCTGGGCTGGCGCTGCTCAGTCCAGTATGAACTCCCTCCAACTACTACAAAACCGAGTGAGAACCGTTACACATTCTCCCAAATCAACACCAATTTACTGGCTTCACCACGATATCGGATTCCCCATGCTCCAAAAGCATATTACTTCCATCTCCCGTAAATTCTACCAAACCCTTAGAACACACTACCATCCTGAGGTTCGTTCCCAGCGTCGTTTTTATCCGACCAGTTGCGACCGTCATCCAAGACCAATCGCCAACATTGGAACCAGTGCATCATTCCCTCCAAATGCGAAGAAACGTACAATTAACCGCACCTATGCTGACTCCAAATCTCCCCCACCAAACCCTGCCAAGAAAAGGCAAGTCTAAGGGACCGGTCAACCCAAACGTAGGCTTAGGCCGAATGGTTCGCCCCGGAAACGACCTGTTCCCGACGGTCCTGACTCTCCTGTTAGGTAAAGTCCCAATACTACCCTCCATCACTTCCAATCTTCTCTCGTTTTCTTACTCATCCCGTGCAAAGCATACTCGCGAGTGAGCAATTTCTCAGCAAAAGAACGGCAACCATTCCCTTCCCTTCCCCCCCTCCTTCCCCTCCTCTCCCCTCCACTCCCCACACATCACAACTCAATCTCTAAGTGAAAAAGAGTTTCCTCCCCAAAGACACAATCTCATCCTTTCAAAAAGAGCCCATAGGCTCGGTGTGAAAACATAGCGTGCACAAAGGAAAAATATAAGTGTAATGCATTCGATATAAGGTCATTAGATCAATGTTACCTCAACACATGGCTTGCTCAATCGTCTAACAACGACTTTGGCGTTATATGGGGGTGGGGATGGTTATGTAGTTTTTAGTGCCACAATTTGAATGGCAATTGCCAATGTGTTGTAAATCTAAATACTTTTTTACTACAATAAACTTCCGAGTGCAGTGGAAGCGTCGGATGAAACTAGCTTGTGTCATGTTTAGTTATTTTCCCAAATGTAACAGTGCAAGTAACAATACAAATATTAATAACAAAGGAACTATTTCAAGGAACACACGAAATAAGTAACAAGCAAGAAAAGTATTTTTTTTTGCGTTTTTTTCTGTTTTGATGTTTTTTTTTAACTTTACTTTGTTTATTATTGTTCCTTTTCTTTTCAATTTTCTCATTTTTTTAAATTTGTGATTCATTAATTAATTTATATTCAGTTCGAATTTGTTATCAAAATCATTGTCATTGGATGAGCGAAGCGAAGACTTCAATTTCACTGACCCCCAAAAAATTTAGCTCGGGTGTTTTTTTTGTTTGTTTGTTTGTTTTTTGTTTGTTTTTCTGTCTGTTTGTTAACTCTCTACCAGGCAAACGGCATATCCGATCTTGATGAAAATTGGAGGGAACATCCGAAATCTCTGAACTTAGAGGTGTATTGTTTTTTGGTACAATCGAAGAAATATTTCTTAATCGTACTTTTACGATTTTTTTCGATTTTTAATGCGATATTTTCGTGACATTTGGGCCGATTCTGACCAAACGGGTGGGGCTACAACGTTCATATTTCACATGGACATTAAGGTAATGGTGATGTATTGCTTTTTGAAAGAAAAAGTTGAAAAAAAAGCCAGAATCCATAGAAAAAAGGTTTTAATATGAGTTTTTTTTAGGTTTATAATAACAATTTACAAGTAACAATAGAAACTTGACAACAATCACCAACAATGCGTTCAAAAGGCACTTGATAAGTAAATAGATCCCACGCAAACTTAAAACTTACAAAAAAGCTCATCCATCAACGCGACGGGACTTTAGCGTTTTCCTAGTAATATACACATTGTGGTAGTAATATGACAGTCGCTAGTCGATTCCGAACGATCCAAATATCAAGAATATTTCTTACTATTTTTTTTAACGTTGAAGTACAATATCCATAAAAAATATTTCTTCAGTTGAACCCTTGAAATTTTCATAAAGATCGCATAATATGCCGTTTGCCCGGTAGAGAGCGAACAAACACCTAGAAAAAAAAAATACCCCAGCTATTTTTCTCAGGGTAAGAGAATTTGAAGTATTATGCGCTAATCCAACTGTGAATTGCGAACGCGTTTTCCATTCGCCTTAATGGATGATCTTTTTTGGTTGGCTATTTTTGTCCAATGATTACTGTTTTGTACCTTTTCCCACTTAACACATCAGTTCACTCCCATTTCAAAAGGTCAAATCTCAAAATTCGTATCCCCACCCATAATCTGTCTCTATTCTCTAAAAGTCCTCAGTATTTGGCCCTAACTATCTTCAACAAGCTTCCCAACAACATTAAAACATCCCCCTCCACGGCTTCCCTTTAAACTTATTTGAAATCCTTTGTCACATCCAAGAGCATCTACTCCCTCCAAGAATACCTCTCTCAGTCTCTCCTTAAACTGTAATTACTTTTACAAAATTCTGTTTATTCCTTGCTTTTTTAATACCATGTGTGGCATTTTATTGTGAAGCAATTCTATTTTAACTATATTGCCTACACCTTGGAAGCCTTCTTATACATAGTGTATGTTCATTAGAATATCATAATACATACTTTTCTTCTTTTTCACCGTGTTGATGGGGGGCCCCCCCCCCCCCATCAACACGGTGGGGGGCTATTCCTCCAAGAGTACTTCTCTGCATAACTTGTAAATACATTCATTTTATACATTCATGTTGTACATTCATTTTGTATACTCATTATCTACTGATTCTTTGTGTGTGAACTAATTTATCTAGATCTTTATTATTCTTTTTCTTTAATTATATTTAATTATGTACTTTAATTGGATGAGCGAAGCGAAGACTTCAATTTCACTGACCCCCAAAAAATTTAGCTCGGGTGTTTTTTTTTTTTTTTTTTTTTTTTCTGTCTTTTTGGTTAACTCTCTACCAGGCAAACGGCATATCCGATCTTGATGAAAATTGGAGGGGACCTTCGAAATTAGAGGTGTATTGATTTTGGGTACAATCAAAGAAATATTTCCCATGAATATCGTACTTTTACGATTTTTTTCGATTTTTTGTGCGATATTTTCGTGACATTTGGGCGGATTCTGACCAAACGGGTGGGGCTACAACGTTCATATTTCACATGGACATTAGTGATGTATTGCTTTTTGAAAGAAAAAGTTGAAAAAGTTAGCCAGAATCCATAGAATAAAGGTTTTAATGTGATTTTTTTAGGTTTATTGGATGAGCGAAGCGAAGACTTCAATTTCACTGACCCCTCAAAAAATTTAGCTCCAATGTTTTTTTTTGTCTGTTTGTTAGCTAACTACCAGGCAAACGGCATATCCGTATCTTGATGAAAATTGGAGGAGACCTTCGAAATCTTTGAACTTAGAGGTGTATTGTTTTTGGGTACAATCGAAGAAATATTTCTAATGAATATCGTACTTTAACGATTTTTTTGCGATTTTTGCGATATTTTCGTGACATTTGGGCCGATTCTGACCAAACGGGTGGGGCTACAACGTTCATATTTTACATGGGCATTAAGGTTATGGTGCTGTAGTACCTTTTGAAAGAAAAAGTTGAAAAAGTAATCCAGAATCCATAGAAATAAAGGTTTTACTAATAGTTTTTTGAAATGTATAACGATAATTAACAAGTAACTATAGAAACTTGACAACAATCACCTACAATGCGTTCATAAAGCAATCTTCGGGCCTACAGATATTTGACATTCTAATTACCCTTGCAATTAGTACTTTATAAACATAATTCTAATTTAACAAAAATGATTTTGCAATGGAACTTGAAGAAGTAAAGAGATCCCAAGCATACTAAAGATTTTTAAAAAAAGCTTATCCATCAACGCGACGGGACTTTAGCGTTTTCCTAGTAATCTAGGGCGACGGTCATTCGCCCGCAGCCAAGCGCACGCGACTGCTAGAAGGTGATGACTAACTCGAACTGTTTACAGCTATCCGAGTTGGGGGGTTTTCAGCTATCTGCACACGCCGTCCCAAAAGATTTACAATCTTGAAACTCGGTATATGACCTGATATGTGGTCCATGACATACCAAAAAAAAATCAGCCCGATCCGATAGCCCGTTCTGTGTTAAAAAAGTGCGTAAATATCGACGATAATCGTCCGGCTGCATAGGTTGGTTGGTTGGTTGGGGGGGGGGGGGGGGTAGTGGATTCTGACAGGAGAGGAATAAGAGCCTACAGAGAAAACGGTACATCTTAGAACTATGAAACTTGAACCACACTTAGATCTACCTCAGACTCACAAACTTCCGCCGAGAGACAAGCAATATTCCACCCCCAACACCCCCTAAATCATCCCCTAAAATTAAAATAATTCATAGCTCTAACCCAAAATTGAATTTTTAGTCAAATTAGTTATTAAAATTATGTTCTTATGTATTTTAACCCATTTGGTCTATTCTTATTATATAAACCACATTTTGTCAACCCCCATCCCTAATAGTTTATATTATTTTTACCTTGATTTTCCAGCATTCACCACGAAGGCACCTAATGAGTTATCATTATGAAATTTGACATGATGGTACATAATAATATGAAAAATAATCCGCCAAGAGGCAATTAAGCGATATTCCACCCCCAACACCCCCTTAAATTGGAATAATTCATAGCTCTAATCTAAAATTGATGTTATATATTTAAATAAGGTGGTTATTAAAATTATGTTTTAATGTGTTTTAACCCAATCGGCCCATTCTCATTTCCTAAACCACATTTTTCAACCCCCATCCCTATAGTTTATATTATTTTTACCTTGATTTCCAGCTTTCACCATGAAGGCACCTAATGAGTTATCGCATGGAATTTGGCATGATTTACATACTAAATGAAAAATAATTCGTCGGGTGCAAGCGCTATTCCACCCCAACATCCCCTAATCATCCTCTAAAATTGGAAAATTCATAGCTCTAACCCAAATTGTATTTTATTCAAATTAGTAAATTTGTTTTACTGTGTTTTAACAATAAGCCTATTTCCCATTCCAACAACACTTTTTCAACCCCCATCCCTAATAGTTTTATATATTTTTACCTTGGTTAGCCCCCTAACACATGTGGTAGTAATATGACAGTCGCTAGTCGATTCCGAACTTTCCCAAAATATCAAGAATATTTCTTACTATTTTTTTTAACTTTGGAAGGGTACAATATCTATAAAAAATATTTCTTCAGTTGTACCCTTGAAATTTTCATAAAGATCGCATAATATGCCTTTTTGCCCGGTAGAGAGCGAACAAACACCTAGAAAAAAAAATACCCCAAAGCTATTTTTTTTCTCAGGGTAAGAGAATTTGAAGTATTATGCGCTAATCCAACCTGTGATTGCGAACGCTTTTTCCATTCGCCTTAATGGATGATCTTTTTTGGTTGGCTATTTCTGTCCTGATTACTGTTTTGTATCTTTTCCCACTTAAACATCAGTTCACTTTCCCATTTCAAAAGGTCAAATCTCAAAATTCGTATCCCCACCCATATCTGTCCTATTCTCTAAAAGTCCTCAGTATTTGGCCCTAACTATCTTCAACAAGCTTCCCAACAACATTAAAACATCCCTCCCCCACGGCTTCCTTTTAAACTAATTTGAAATCCTTTGTCACATCCAAGAGCATCTACTCCCTCCAAGAATATCTCTCTCAGTCTCTCTTAAACTGTAATTACTTTTACAAAATTCTTTTTTATTTCCTTGCTTTTTTAATACATGTTTTGGCATTTTATTGTGTAGCAATTCTATTTTAACTATATTGCCTACACCTTGAAGCCTTCTTATACATAGTGTATGTTCATTATCATATCATAATACATACTTTTCTTCTTTTCACCGTGTTGATGGGGGGCCCCCCCCCCCCATCAACACGGTGGGGGGGCTATTTCCCTCCAAGAGTACTTCTCTGCATAACATGTAAAAACATTAATTTTGTACATTTATTTTGTATACTCATTACCTACTGATTCTTTGTGTGTGAACTAATTTAAACTAGTTCTTTATTATTCTTTATCTTTAATTTTATTTAATTATGTACTTTAAATTTGGGTGAGCGAAGCGAAGACTTCAATTTCACTGACCCCAAAAAATTTAGCTCGGGTGTTTTTTTTTGTGTTCTTTGTTGTTGTTTTTTTTCTGTCTATTTGTTAACGCTTTACCAGACAAACGGAATATCCTATCTTGATGAAAAGTGGAGGGGACTTTGAAATTAGAGGTGTATTGATTTTGAAATTTTGGGTACAATCAAAGAAATATTTCCCATGAATATCGTACTTTTAACGATTTTTTTCGATTTTTTGTGCGATATTTTTTGTTACATTTGGGCCGATTCTGACCAAACGGGATGGGGCTACAACGTTCATTTTCACATGGACTTAGTGTGTATTGCTTTTTGAAGAAAAGTTGAAAAAGCTAGCCCGAATCCATAGAATAAGTTTTTAATGTGATTTTTAGGTTTATTGGATAGCGAAGCGGACTTTTCATTTCACTGACCCCTCAAAAAAAATTTAGCCTTTCCCAATGTTTTTTTTGTCTGTTTGTTAGCCCTTACTCCAGGCAAACGGCATATCCGATCTTGATGAAAATTAGAGGAGACCTTTGAACATCTCTTTAACTTAGAGGTGTATTGTTTTTGGGTACAACCGAAGAAATTTTTTCTCATGAATATCGTACTTTTAAAAGATTTTTTTTTCGATTTTTTAGTGCGATATTTTCGTGACATTTGGCGATTCTGACCAAACGGGTGGGGCTACAACGTTCATATTTCACATGGGCATTAAGGTTATGGTGCTGTAGTACCTTTGAAAGAAAGTTGAAAAGTAATCCAGAATCCATAGAAAAAAAAGGTTTTACTAATAGTTTTTTGAAATGTATAACGATAATTAACAAGAAACTATAGAAACTTGACAACAATCACCTACAATGCGTTCATAAAGCAATCTTCGGGCCTATACAGAAATTTGACATTCTAATTACCCTTGCAATTAGTACTTTATAAACATAATTCTAATTTAACAAAAATGATTTTGCAATGGAACTTGAAGAAGTAAAGAGATCCCACGCATACTAAAAACTTTTAAAAAAAGCTTATCCATCAACGCGACGGGACTTAAGCGTTTTCCTAGTAATCTAGGGCGACGGTCATTCGCCCGCAGCCAAGCGCACGCGACTGCTAGAAGGTGATGACTAACTCGAACTGTTTACAGCTATCCGAGTTGGGGGGTTTTCAGCTATCTGCACACGCCGTCCCAAAAGATTTACAATCTTGAAACTCGGTATATGACCTGATATGTGGTCCATGACATACCAAAAAAAAAATCAGCCCGATCCGATAGCCCGTTCTGTGTTAAAAAAGTGCGTAAATATCGACGATAATCGTCCGGCTGATTGGTTGGTTGGTTGGTTGGGGGGGGGGGGGGTAGTGGATTCTGACAGAGAGGAATAAGAGCCTACAGAGAAAACGGTACATCTTAGAACTATGAAACTTGAACCACACTTAGATGTACCTCAGACTCACAAACTTCCGCCAAGAGACAAGCAATATTCCACCCCCAACACCCCCCTAAATCATCCCCTAAAATTAAAATAATTCATAGCTCTAACCCAAAATTGAATTTTTAGTCAAATTAGTTATTAAAATTATGTTCTTATGTATTTTAACCCAATCGGTCTATTCTCATTATATAAACCACATTTTGTCAACCCCCATCCCTAATAGTTTATATTATTTTTACCTTGATTTCCAGCATTCACCACGAAGGCACCTAATGAGTTATCATTATGAAATTTGACATGATGGTACATAATAATATGAAAAATAATCCGCCAAGAGGCAATTAAGCGATATTCCACCCCCAACACCCCCTAAAACTGGAATAATTCATAGTACTAATCTAAAATTGATGTTATATATTTAAATTAGGTGGTTATTAAAATTATGTTTTAATGTGTTTTAACCCAATCGGCCTATTCTCATTTCCTAAACCACATTTTTCAACCCCCATCCCTTATAGTTTATATTATTTTTACCTTGATTTCCAGCATTCACCATGAAGGCACCTAATGAGTTATCAGCATGGAATTTGGCATGATGTTACATACTAATATGAAAAATAATTCGTCGCGATGCAAGCGATATTCCACCCCAACATCCCCTAAATCATCCCCTAAAATTGGAAAAATTCATAGCTCTAACCCAAAATTGTATTTTTATTCAAATTAGTAAATTATGTTTTCTGTGTTTTAACCCAATAAGCCTATTCCCATTTCCTAAACAACACTTTTTCAACCCCCATCCCTAATAGTTTATATTATTTTTACCTTGGTTTCCAGCATTCACCATAAAGGTACCGAATGAGTTATCAGCATGAAATTTGGCATGGTGGTACATAATAATATGAAACATAATAATCCACGAGGAGACAAGCGATATTTAACCCCCACTGTTCCCTACCACTCTTTACTTTGGGAAAAAACGTTATGTTGTATTTATTACAATTTTTAATATTTTAATTGCTGATTAAAATTATGCGTCAATGTGTTTTAGTCCGGCCAACAAATCATTCACACAAAAACCCAAGACGACATTAATAACCATATTAAATTTAATAAAAACATTGAATATTGCCAACTAGGCCTACAGATTGTAAACAAAAAAAAGATGGTAGCTTTTGTTTCTAGACAATCTGTTTTAAACGCACTGTATCCACCTTTACACGTATTTCACATGTTTAAGCCTTGATATGAAACAAACAACAAAAAGATGTGATATCCCCCCAAAATACAAAAATTTGTAAAAAAAACGGCAGCCAAGCTCTCCTTCCAAAGTCTTCGGCTGTGAATGCTGTGAGATATAGAAGTTGAGCCAAGCATTTCATTCTTTCTCCCTAGTTTCGCATTGAAAAGAAGTAAGATCATTTCGCCTGTTGACGAGCGCCAAGCCAACCATTTTCGTGGTAAAAAAAGTTAAAATTTTAAACTCAAAATCATAAAAAATTACTTGGCTATTGATTTTGGTACGAAGACTCTAAAAAGTCAATGGCCAAGTAATTTTTTTCATGATTTTGAGTTTAAAATTTTAACTTTTTTTACCACGAAAATGGTTGGCTTGGCGCTCGTCAACAGGCGAAATGATCTTTCTTCTTTTCAATGCGAAACTAGGGAGAAAGAATGAAATGCTTGGCTCAAATTCTATATCTCACAACATTCACAGCCGAAGACTTTTGAAGGAGAGCTTGGCTGCCAATTTTTTACAAATTTTTGTATTTGGGGGGTAACAATTTACAGGTAACAAAAGAAACCAACAATGCGTTCAAAAGGCACTTGATAAGTAAATAGATCCCACGCAAACTAAAAACTTACAAAAATCTCATCCATCAACGCGACGGGACTTAAGCGTTTTCCTAGTCTCAATAATAGACATAATGACATCCAGATTCGTAGCCTGTATAAATCTACGGATGAAAAAAATGAACTTGAACTACTCGAGTACGCTACATGTCATGTACAGACATGAGCAATAACAGTGAATCATGTTCGTGAGAGACGGAGAACCGACACGCGCCTCATTGTGCCGGTCGCGAAAAGGTGCGGGGCGGTGAGGTAATATTGACCAATCGTTGCCCAAAAATTACGAATATTTGAGGAATAATTATTTGATTGTACCCAAGATCATAACATGTCCAAGTTCAGTGATTTTGAACATTCTCATAAAGTTTTATCAAGATCGGAATAGTTGATTGCCGGATAGCGGACCAAATATTACGAAATTATCGTGATATAAATCGTAAAAGTACTATAGTCAATGGAATATTTCTTCCTTTGTACCAAAAAACTTAGCAGACCTAAGTTTTAAGTATTCGAAGATCCCCTTCAATCTTTATCAAGATCGCATATGCCGTTGCACGGTAGAGAGCGAACAAACAGACAAAAAACAAGCAGACGAGCTTTTTTTTATTGGGTTAGTCAAATTAAAGTCTGCGCTGCTCTAATCCAATAAATTCTTATTATTGTGAGAAATAAATGTTTACTTTCAACTTTTATCTTATATATCAATTCTCCGGGCTCCCTCTCCCTTCCAATCGCAACAGATCGTAACGGCTGTAGGCAGTGTCAGAATGCTTTACTAGTGTAGTGAAGGTCCATGTTTGTGGACGCGGAGGGTACTGTCACATCTTCCGCTTGACGGGTTTACGTTAGGCGAAGTGGGCGTGAACTACCCTCCGCGCTCCAACCCCTGGCGCTGAGAGCCAGTCCGGTTCTAATGCTGTAGCGAGCAAGTACTAAATAAAGTGTTGTGTGTGTGTGTGAAACCACGTGTTGTTATTTAGATAGTCTTAGGAAATAATTATTAGAACCTGCACGTATGCTACATTGGTGGCAGCGGCGAGATACTTGCAGTGCAAACTTAAGTTAATTAAATCTTGTTTCCGTGTTAATTCCGTATTTTATAATTAAGAAAATGTCCGAAAGGAGGCCCGGTGGTAATGCCAAGGGAATTTTCGGGGAAGTCGAGTTGGGAGGACTATGTCCGATTTTTTGAGAAGGTGCCTGCCGTAAAACCAATGGAAGGACGAAGATAAGTGCTCATTCTTAGCAGTTTGCTTAGAAGGAAGGGCGGCGGAAGTATACGAGAATATTCCTGATGAAAAGAAAAAGATATTCTCGTTGCTTTGCAAAGCTATAGGTGCAAAGCTAGACCCAATAGAGCGTGTGGACCTACACAAAACAGCTTTCGGGCGCGATTTAGAAAAGAAGGCGAACCTATAGAAGATCTGTGCAGAGACATAAAGCTGTTGGTTTCACAAGCCTATCCAAACGCCGATGTAAACACGCGAGATGAACTGGCAAAAGAGCAGTTCATAGCTGCTCTAAATCCCCAATCATTGAGGCAATTGGTACGTCAGGCGTGCCCACGCTCGTTGGAGGCAGCAGCCACGGTGGCACTTCAACAAGAAGTTAACCTGATGTGCGAGGAGAAGAGGGTCACACCTGTTTCATCGCCAGCAGTGATTGCTTCAGTGGTCAACCCCACACCCCTGGAGGAAGTGTTAAAAGCTAACACTGCAGCAATGCAGGCGATGACAAATGCCATGCAGCAGTTGCTGTCACAGCAGGGAAGTCAGGCTCAAGAGAGCTCAAAACCAACGCCTACGCCAGAAATCAAGAAGAGAACTTATTTGTTTCTTCTGCCAACAAACCGCGCACCGACAAGAACAATGCCCTGTTAGCGGGTATGGCCTACAACATCAACAGCCGGAAGGCTGGCAATCATCAGGGGGAAAAACTTCCAGGTAGGCAGCAACCACCATGCCATTGGCCAGGGCAGGCAACGGCAACCGTACCACAACAACAACAACAACAACAACAACAACAACAACCAGTGTATTGGCCAACACCAGCTCCGCAGCAACCTCAACGACGGGAGTCGGGAAACTACCAGGGGCCGGCAAACTGGTAAATTCTAGTGAGCCGGCCACTAGGGCAGGGTTGTCCAGCAGTGTGCAGTCACCCAGAGTAAAAAGCGGCGAGGTATACAATGAGGTCAAGGAGGTAGGCGAAGGGGCTACATATGTACGCGGCTCTCTGGGCGAGGTTAAGGCAGTCTGCTTGGTGGACACTGGTGCCGCAGTGTCGCTGATACGGTATGATATCTGGGAGAAGATGGCGACTTGGGGTAAGTCATTACAAGAACCATCTTTTAGTATTATGAATGTAAACGGAGAGAAAATTTGATAACATGGGGTCAAGGGGAGGTACAAATCACTCTTGGTACACACACCATGACCCATCCTATGATTGTTTCTAAAAGCATAAAGCATGACTGCATACTTGGGGTAGATTTCTTGCGCAAGTATCGAGGGGATGTGTTACTCTCTACACAACAACTCCGGATCGCTGACACAGTCACCCCATTAGTAGGCGATCAAGTGAGGGATGGAGCATGCCATGTGTCTGTAGAAACTACCACGGTGATATCACCATACCATGAGATGATAGTATGTGGAATACTTTCCCACTCACATGATGGTGAGGGGTTTCTAGAACCCTCAGTAAATTTCTCTAAGCGGGGGCTCTTAGTGCACGAGTTTTAGCTTTTGGGAACCGAAAGCATTTTCCGTTGAGGGATTAAATCCTTCTGATAGCCCTATCACCCTCCATAAGGGAACTAAAGCAGGGGAGTTTATTCAGTGGGCGCCACCCGAGGAAGTATGTTCGGTAGAAGCCGAGGTTAAGAGAGAGAATACAGTTTCCCAGTTGTTCGATTTGTCTCATGTAACTCCCGACGAGCATGATCAGCTCACACAGCTTCTAGAGTCTTTCCCGGACGTGTGTGCCACCTCAGCAGCAGATCTCGGTCGTACATCCCTTACATATCATAAGATTGATACGGGGAATGCAACGCCAATACGGCAGCCCCCAAGACGGATACCCATTCACCGTCGAGAGGAGGTAAGGCAGACAGTGAACCAGATGCTGGACCAGGGTGTCATCCAACCATCAATGTCTCCCTGGAGTTCTCAGTAGTGCTAGTTCAGAAACGGGATGGTTCAACGAGATTCTGTCTGGATTACAGGCGTCTTAATGATGTAACTCGAAAGGATGCATATGCTCTTCCCCGAATAGAAGACATATTAGATACCCTCTCTGGCGCACGCGTGTTTTCGGCATTGGACCTAGCTTCAGGTTATTGGCAATGTGAAGTTTCCCCGGAGGACCGTCCAAAAACTGCCTTCTCGCCAGGATTTGGGTTTGTTCGAGTTCACAAAACTCCCATATGGTCTCTGCAATGGACCAAGCACCTTTCAGCGCCTGATGGACCTAGTCCTCCTCGGATTGCAATGGCAAACGACTATGGTTTATATTGATGACCTGGTAGTATATAGCAGGAACTTCAAGGAACATTGGTGCATCTCAGAGAGGTATTTGAGCGTTTTAGAAAAGCGGGGTTAAAAGTGAAGCCTCAAAATGCCAACTACTCAAAGAAGAGGTTAACTTCCTTGGGCATGTGATTTCAAAAAAAGGCGTATCCACTGACCCAACAAAAGTAGCTGCGATCGCCAATTGGTCTATCCCAGTCAACGTTGATGAGCTAAGGTCGTTCCTGGGAACTGCGTCCCATTATCGTAGGTTTGTCAGGGGCTATGCCGATATTGCTGCCCCTCTCCATAAACTAACAGAGAAAGGAGCTCGATTTGCATGGAGTGAAGAATGTAATAATGCATTTCAATACTTAAAGACGAGGCTACTGACTAGCCAATATTATCATATCCACGGCCAGATTTTCCGTTCATCTTAGACACTGATGCAAGCGGGACAGGGATAGGTGCAGTCTTGAGTCAAGTTCAGGAAGGTACTGAACGAGTAGTAGCCTACCTCAGCAGGGCCCTGACAAAAACAGAGAGAAGGTACAGCGTTACTCGCCGAGAGCTCCTAGCAATTATTCACTCAGTACGCTATTTCCGACACTATCTTATAGGAAAACCTTTTGTCATTCGGACTGATCACAGTTCGCTTCAATGGCTCCGGTCCTTTGAATATGATCATAATGGCCAAAATGGCCGCTGGCTCGACACTTTGGCGGAATTTCAATTTGAAGTACAAACACCGCCCAGGGCGAAATCATGGTAATGCTGATGGTCTGTCTCGCCAATGGCCTAGAAAGGAAGCAGAAGAGGTAGTAGCTAACATCGAGTCGACTTGGACTCCACAATGGACGAAAGACGAACTAAGCCAATTACAGAGAGAAGATCCAGTTTTGTCTCATGTGGTAAGATGGATGGGAGTAGGGGAACGACCACTCCACGAAGAAGTGTCACCATTGGTCCGGCAGTCATGAGCCTGTGGGGTCAGTGGATGAGAATCACCCAGCAAGACGGTATTCTCTTTCGCAGGTGGGAAGAGCCTTTGCTTCCTGATCGACTGCAGTTTCTGTTACCCAAGTGTCTAGTGCAAATGGTGTTGACTAACCTCCATACATCTCCCATGGGGGGGCATTTAGGCATCCACAAAACTATGGCAAAGTGTAGGGAGAGGTTTTACTGGCCGGGAAAAGACAACTGATGTAGAGCTTTGGTGCCGTCATTGCCCTGGTTGTGGTAGTAGGAAAACACCGGCTCCAGCTGCTCGAGCCCCACTTGTAACGTATGGAGTTGGGTTTCCGTTTCAAAGGATTTCTTTGGACATTCTGGGTCCGCTTCCAAGATCGTTACGAGGTAAGAAATACGTTCTGGTGGTAGCAGACCACTTACTAAATGGACTGAGGCTTACGCTCTTCCTAATCAGGAGGCATCAACGGTGGCGGAGAAAACTAGTTTTCCCAGTTTATTTGCCGTTTTGGTGCACCAGTCGAGATCCATAGTGATCAGGGACGACAGTTTGAGGCTAAACTTTTTTAAGAAATGTGTACTCTTCTAGACGTTACCAAGACGAGGACGTCATCATATCATCCCCAGGGGGACGGGATGGTTGAACGATTCAATCGAACTCTGCTGGAAATGCTCAGTCAATGGGTAAACGATCACCAGACAGATTGGGATGTTCATCTGCCTCAAGTGATGTAGCATACCGCTCCCGTGTCCATGAATCCACCAAATTTAGCCCACACTTCATGTTGTTGGTCGCGACATCCGGTTGCCACTGGACGTAATGTATGGTCTACCAGTGCCAGCAACCACAAGTACGGAATACGCAAATAACTTGCGAGCAACATTGGAGGAAGCACATGCGAGAGCTCGGGAGAAGCTTCAAGCATCTCAACGCATCCAGAAATTAACTATGACAGGCATTGTCATGGGACACCGTATGCCGTAGGCGATCGCGTCTGGTTGCTAAATGACGTGGTGAAAGTGGGCCAAACAAGGAAGCTTCATAGACCATGGCAGGGACCGTATGTCATAAGGAAGAAACTTTCGGATGTAACCTTCAGAATCGCCTCAGATGGGTTAAGAAGAAACGGGCGCCTGCTAAGGAAACGCTTAGTGGTACACTTCAATCGTCTGAAGCCATATGCAGAAGAGGGAACTATCCCACAACTGGCGACGATTGGGGACGAGCTTGCTTCTGGCTCTACCCCGACAGTAAGGAAATGGAACAGTCGAATGATCATCTTTAGGTTCCTGCAGAACCTTCTAAGAGTCGTGAAGAGCAAACCGTCAAGTCATTAAGCCAGCCCCCGGATGCCAGCAGGGTGGTGTCCCTTGGTGAAGAGCAAGCGTCAGGCTGTTAAGCCAGCCCCGGAGGCCAGCAGGGTGGTGTCCCTTGGTGAAGAGCAAGCCGAGACATATAGTGGTCGTTATCCACGTAGAAATGTCCGGGAACCAGATAGGCTGCAAGTGGGCATTTGAGAACTTGATTTGGGTTATACTGCCACGGGACGTGGCTCATTTGTAAGGGGGGGGTAGTGTAGTGAAGGTCCATGTTTGTGGACGCGGAGGGTACTGTCACATCTTCCGCTTGACGGGTTTACCGTTAGGCGAAGTGGGCGTGAACTACCCTCCGCGCTCCAACCCCTGGCGCTGAGAGCCAGTCCGGTTCTAATGCTGTAGCGAGCAAGTACTAAATAAAGTGTTGTGTGTGTGTGTGAAACCACGTGTTGTATTTAGATAGTCTTAGGAAATAATTATTAGAACCTGCACGTATGCTACACTAGCTCCCGCGGCATTGTGGTGCCAAGAGTAGGCAGTAGGGGAGGTGGCCAGGTAACGAGTTTGTTGCCAGTATAAGACATTCGCCACCGGATATAAAAAAAAAGTCTATTAAAAAAATCAATCAGTAGACCGTATTTTATGCATTCGCACGGTTTTTGTGTTTGTACCAGTGTTAATGTGTATGTATGCATTTCACATAACCACCGTGTGATACCAAAATTCAGAATTGCATGATATTTTTTATTTTGCACTGAGAATAATAATTCATTGAGATAATATTTAGATAACTTAAAAAAAAAGTAATAGTAATTTGGTGAGAGTACATGGAAATACTGCTGCAAATTTACTTGTTCCAACTTTGCTGATTAGTATAAACATGAATTTAATATTTTATTAAAGAGTGTACCTACCCGTACCTACCTAAATGACATTGAAGAATGTCCCTCTATCACTAATTAGTAATTACCCGCCCCCCGTCACGTCCTTAGGAAAAGTTAATCACCGTTCGTCGATATTGCACATTGCATGTTGGCACGGCGTGCTGACACCCTCTCTAGCAGAATCAAGTAAACAATAAAGTAAAAGAAAACATATGTGTGTAACTGTTCTGTCAAATTAATGTACGTACCACACAATGTTGTTTGGTGTTGCAAATTGTTGCGATAACGAGTTAACTTTGAGTTGTAGTTTTTAGAGTTATTTAGCTCATTATAAAACCTTCTTTCAAACCTAAATCTGCTCGATGATTCTCAGTAAAACATGCCTACTTCAGGTGTTAGGCCTACTGATTGTTCACGTGCCAATGGCAAGACTCTCAAACGAAGCTGAACGGGAAATCACCAACTGCGTAATGGCCATTTGTTCGCGATACTTCCCTGCCGGCAAAGTGCTCGTGCTGGACGCAGATAACAGCACTTTAGCAAGTGATGAATCCGAGTTGATGCTTTTGAAGAAGCTGCACGTTTTGGCCAGATGGACCATCTTAAGGACATCAGGTTCAGGTCAAAAAGCAAACCCAGCTGATGGCTATATTCTCTTGACGCACAGTGTAGAGTTTTCTCAGCAGCTCACAAGAGTACGGAGACACCCCACATGGAATTCGAGAGCGCTCTTCGTGGTCATATTGAGAAGCACAAGTAGAAAGGAAAGTGAAGATCTAAAGGCAATGACTACCCATGTTCTTGGCGAACTACGGACACACAGAACTGCTAGTGTTATTGTTTTGGTGCAGAATTCTGACATGGCATCGACTAATGCAAAGTTCACCTATGATTTCGCGACATTAAGAACGCGCAAAGCTGTGAATACCATTGGTTTGGTGCAAAATTCTTCAATTGACTTGTACACTTGGTTTCCGTTTCTTGATTCTGGTTGCGGGGGATCTGTCCAAGAAAGCCATGTCGTTTTGGTTGATCAGTGGAAGGATGGAAAATTTCTCCAAGGCAAAACACTGTTCACATCAAAAGTTCCCAATGATCTTCACGGATGTCCCGTTTTTGTAAGCACCTCTCCATGGCCACCGTTCATCGTCGACATATCGTCGCCTGGTAACAAGGAGATTCAATATGGCGGCTCGGAGGTCGACATGATGGAAACGATAGCCCAAACAAGCAACCTCACCACGTTGTACATGGGACCCTTGCCGAAAGAATCGCAATGGGGCTCGAAACTACCCAATGGCTCGTGGACTGGATTAATGGCAGACATGGCTTATGGACGAGCGAATGTCACATTCGCATCGCTGATAGAATCCGTGGAGACAACGACAGATTTCGATTCATCGAAGCATTACAAGATCAACTCCGTTGTGTGGGTCGTACCTAGAGCTGGGCTGGTACCACAGTGGAAAAGTCTCATCATGATATTTTCGCCACTTATGTGGGTCTTGGTGGCAACTTTATGCTTGGTTATTGCTTTCGTGTTTCGAGCTCAACTCACATTCAAGGTTAGCACAAGTCATACAGCAGCAACCTTTTCAATGCTGTGTTATAGATTAGAAAGATTAGTATTTGTAATTGGAACTGTGAAGCGTTCTTTACAAATTCTTACATTTTCTTCAGAATTTCGAGTTCAGATACATTCCATGTAGTGGTAACAACAATACTACGCCTACATATTGAATGACCAGTTCTGAGTTGTGGGTTGTACCTAGAGCTAGTTTCGTGACTCACTGACATGCTGTTACTTGGTGTTTAGAACTATGAGAGCATGTGGCTTACGTTATAGGAGCAAATAAGCAACGAAATACCCGTTTGTGCTTTCAGGACCTACAATCTTCTCTGTTACTTACTCTGGGTATTCTGCTCGGAATATCTGCAGATCCTCAGCCAGGAAAACACAGCCTTGTCATTACCTACATCTTCTACTGCCTTCTTATCAACACTGCCTATCAGTCTTCTCTAATCAGTTTCCTCACAGAGCCTCACAGGGCCAAAAAAATTAGTGATGAGAGCGAGCTATACCATTCAGACATGGAACTTTTTACAGCAGACGACTTCTTCTATCAATACTTTGATGACATTCACGTTCGGAATCGAATGGTTTTCTGTGAGACTCATGAAGCGTGCTTGAAGAGAGCTCTGGAGAAGAACGCTGCAGTAGCCTGCAGTTGTTGTATGTATTTATTGACATTTTCCCGCCCCTTGGGCGGGAAGGCCGATATAGGGCAACAATTCTGCCCTCTGCAGCCTATACACGTACAAAGGAACATACAAAGAAACACAAATGTTAAACACAGAAAGCACTGAGGAGAGGACAGAAGAATCATGCCACGCAGCGAGAGAAAACGCTGCAGTTGTGTGTGACAAGGCGTAATTGCTTCTTTTATAATTCCTACTTTCTTCACCGACAAAACTCACAGTGGTGAATCCCCGTTTGTCATGTTTCCAAAAAAATTATGACCTATCCTGTTGTTATGATGTTCGCCAATGGTAACATTCTGGTGGATCGGTTTAATCAGATTATTATGCGTACAAACGAAGCTGGTTTGATGATAAAATGTCGAAAAGATGTTTTAAAGTTGGCAAAAGCAAGTGACGGCGTCCATAAGATACAGGTGAATGTAGTTAAGGGTCCTCAACGTTTGACGTTAGTCGTTAGCCCACCTGCATGGTGCTTTTATTGTACTCATTCTCGGAAACGTTCTCGGAGGAGTTTTGTTCTGTGCAGAAATTGTTCTAGCTCGTCACAGTAAACACAACACCACTCGGAGATTTCGTAGGGCACCATGGAGTCGTAAATACTAACAGTTCAGATTACAGAACAAAAGTTTTTTAAGTGACAAGGTATGTTTATAATGGACCAGCCGGAGGCGTTTGTCGATTGTGATACGAGCTCAAGACAGTCAAAAGAAATTGCGTATTTCGTTGTCTCTGGAGAGACACAAATTTGGATAAATTACAATATACAACTACAATATCAAATGAAAAATGACATCAAATTGACATAAGAAAAATAGCATTGAGATGAGGATTACAACTTCATGAATCTACTAGCTGTTTGTGGCAATGAAAGTTCGTCGAAATCAAAACTCAAAGGCAAACATATTTCAAATTAGAATATTGGTAATATAAAAAAAAAGCGGAAGCGGAGCATAAAAGCGGAATTACTTGATAGAGCAAAACAGGCAATTGTAGAAGAGGAGAGAGGAGCCATAGGGCAGGCAACCCAACCCATCCCACAAGTCCCATAGGCCTAGTTGACCAACAAGATGCCATCCTTAATATGTTGTTGAAGTAAATTCGAAAGTAACCTACTAAATTTCTAAACGACACATGCACAGGAAAATAAAGTAATGTTATACATTATTTTTTTTTAGACATTATAGAGATCTTAAAAGTAAAAACTAAAGACAAAGAAAACCAACAACTAAGTTATGTTGATGCATCCCTAAATTGAGGGAAACGAAATAAAGATACAGTAGTATACTTGCTCCAACGAAAGAATGCAGATGCTTGGTAGTGGTTGGGGTAGAATGAATGCGCGGTAACTGGAATGTCGCCTTTGTGTATGAATGAGAAATATCTTTTACCAACGCAAGCAAAAATTATATGTGCTAGATCACAGGCAAGATCCACGCTGAGCTAGCGTAAATAGAATAATTGACAAAGTTGTTATGTTGGGAAAACAATTTCGAGCCACCTGCATTCTTTCGTTGGGACCACTATACAATTTATTGAAAAGTTATTTCATTCTTTAGTTATGAAAAGATCGTGTAATGGCAGAAATCAATGTACTAACTATTGATTGATTTCAATGATTGGATATTCAAATATTCATTTTTGAAAAAGTCTGCTTGCAAGGAGTTAGCACTGCAAGCTACTCGTAATTGCTGACAAGGATAGTATAAATGTTGAGATGCATAACCTTATGCTCTTCTCCGGAATGGGTTTTCTAATGTAAGCATAAATAATGCATTTAATCGTGTACCTAATAAAACTCAAGCGAATGTAGATGATGAAACTGTGAAGCCACGAAAAGTAGCATTTTTGCCCTACATGAGAGGCACTACTGATCGAGTTAGCAAGATCTTGTCTGGGCATGAGGTGAAAACTGTATTTCTACCACACAGGAAGGTTAGTTCATTTTTAAGATCACCAAAGGATGCCATACCATTGGAAAACCATGGTGTGTAGGAAATTCTCTGTGGATCATGTGATAAAACGTGTGTGGGGCAGACTGGAAGAAAAATCTCTCAACGTCGACAGGAACACTTACTCTCAGTAGAAAAGAATGAACCAAGATCAGCTCTTGCACAACACGTGGCAGATCAGGGACATGTCATTAATTTTGAGGGTACAAGAGTAATTGCATCTACGGACCGTATTCATTCCAGGATTATAAGGGAAGCAATAGAAATTGAGAAGAGGCCTCATAGTTTGAACAAAAGGGATGATGGAAAACGCCTACCTCAGACATGGAAGTCCATCATAAACCTTTGCCATAAACCACAAACATTCATGCAGACTCTTCCAACTTTGCTAAATGCTCCCGAAACCATGAAACCTGTTGTAAGTCTACGACCCGTAACAAGAAGTCAGACTAACCCTACTGGTCAAAATACTTACAAGACCGTGTTACCTTCCACAAGTCAAGGCCCAATGACAAGAAGTCAAGCAAGGAATCATCCTACAGGTTCTGGTCCATCAGACTACTTCGCATAATCAATATTATGACATGTTTTTCTAAACTCTTGCCACTTGTTATAATATTCCTGTTTGTTAACTTCTTTGAAAATTGCTTGTTTATTATGTTTGTTTGATATATTCTTGTGTTTTTGTTTAAGTTCTCTCTTGAAGTGTTTTTGTATTTTGAATTTATATTTGAGTTACTTTAGTCTTAGACAATGATTGGTGAAATCCAATCGAAACGTCAGACAAAATAAAGAATAGCTTACGTGGTAAACTGAAAAAAGTAAATTTAATTATTTAAAGATGGTAACATATATGAATATAAGAAAAACAAGGATCTTGGGTAAAACCGCGTCGAAAATAAGATGATGACCAGGGCAGAACCTGGACCCAGGTCATCTTTTTTTTTCGACGCGGTTTCACCCAAGATCCTTGTTTTTATCCTATGACGGGCCGCGAAAACCTACAACAATCCATATATATATGTTATGACGAAGGTTTTCGTAGACCGATACTACACACATATATATATATATAAAAACACATGATATAAACCGTATTTTATGCCTTTTTACGTTTTATGTATGAACCAGTGTTAATATATATGTATGCGTTTCACATGACCATCGTGTGATACCAAAATTGCATATTGCATGAGAAGAAATATCTATTAATGGTATATTATCGAATTTTTAATTAATTTGGCCATGAAAATAATTAATTTCATAATAATTTGGGAATATTAAAATGATAATAAGTAGAAATAATTATTTGATGAGAATACATGGAATATATTGCTGAAAATTATCTTGTTCTCACTTTGCTGTTCAGTATAAATATGAAGATAACATTTTATTAAAGAGTGTACCTACTCGTACCTACCTTGATGTCATTGCAGCATGTCCCTATCTCTAATTAACCCCCCTCCCGCAAACCCCACCGTCACGTCATTAGACGAAGTTAATTACCGTGCGTCGATATTGCACATTGCATGTTGACACGTCGTGCGGTCACCCTCTCTAGCAGAAGTTGTAGAAAGCATATTGGTGTACATACCACATAGTGTTGTTTGGTATTGCTTTTTGTAGGTTATCGGGTTAACTTTGAGTAATATTTATTTAAATAGTTTTGCACATAACAAAACACAAAAATACAGCCAAGCCTTACCAAATCAAAAGCATCAAGATATTAAAGAAAGGCCATTCTTCATTTCGGTTTTGTGACACATCGAAATCATCCCAACTCGCTTGATGTATTAGGTGTGATAATAGACCGCGACCTTACTGCGGCGCCCATAGGGCAACTGATAACTGGTTGACTGCTGATAGATGGAGGTATTTAGTTCAGTTCATGTCTTTTTATGTAAGAAATTCGATCAAATACATATAACAAAATTTTGTATGAGCCCCCCCCCCCCCAAAAAAAAAAAAAAAACAGGTGGCTCGCAGGAGAGGGCTTTCACAGAGAGATTATTGAGAAAGTGTGAGATAAATTTAATATAAATAATACCGAAATGCTATTTAAATTAAAATACAAAAATGCTTCAGTATTTTGACGTCTTATTTTGATATAGGCCTTCATATTTAGTTAATTGTAAGCCGAACAAAAACACGGTTTTTTAGAGTACATAAAATAATTGTATTTCATTGTATCGGACCTACTCCCGACCCAATACTACAATACAAAATGTCAAGGAATAAAAAGGAATGTTTTGGGGGTTTAGGGAATATTTGAGAATATTTCATTGTGATGATTATTCATTTTGGTTTGAGCTGGTAAAATAAATCTCAAAAACAATATTGGTTAAACTACAGAATTCTTCACAAAAAAAGCAAAATTATTTCTTACTGGGAGTGACTATATACTATTGTATGTATAATTTGTAAAAAGTATTTAAAATATTTTTCTTTCAGAAACCAAAATCGGAAAAATGATTCGCATTAAAGCATGCCTACTTCAGGTGTTAAGCCTTCTGATTGTTCACTTGCCCATGGCAATTCTCTCATCCAAAGCCGAACAGGAAGTCACCAACTGCACTGTAGCCATTTGTTTGCGATACTTCCCTGCCGGCAAAGTGCTCGTGCTGGACGCAGGTAACAGTACTTTAGCTAGTGACGAATCGGAGGAGATTCTTTTGAAGATGCTGCACGGTTTGGCCAGATGGACCATCTTAAGGACATCATCAGGATCAGGTCATAGAGCAAACCCAGCTGACGGATATATTCTCTTGACGCACGGTGAAGAGTTTGCTCACCAGCTCACCAGAGTGCGGAGTCAGGCCACGTGGAACTCGCGAGCGCTCTTCGTGGTCATATTGAGAAGCACCAGTAGAAAGGAAAGTGAAGATCAAAAGGCAATGACTATCCACGTTCTTAGCGAACTATGGACACACAAGCTGCTAATGTTATTGTTTTGGTACAGAATTCTGACGTTGCCTCAACAGCAAAGTCACCTATGATTTCGTGAAATTAAGAAAGCACAAAGCTGTAAATACCATTGGTTTGGTGCAAAATTCTTCGTTTGAATTGTACACTTGGTTTCCTTTTCTTAATTCTGGTTGCGGGGGAGCTGTCCAAGAAAGCAATGTAGTTTAGTTGACCACTGGAAGGATGGAAAATTTCTCCAAGGCAATACATTGTTCACATCAAAAGCTCCTAATGATCTTCACGGATGTCCAATCTTTGTAAGCACATTTCACTGGCAATCGTTTATCGTCGACATATCCTCGCCCGGTGACAAGGAGATTCAATATGGCGGTTGGAGGTTAACATGATGGAAAACGATAGCCCAAAACAAGCAACCTCACCACGGTGTACATGGGACATTGCCAAAGGAATCCAAATGGGGCTCGAAACTACCCAATGGCTCCTGGACTGGATTAATGGCGGACATATATAATGGACGTGCGAATGTTACATTCGCAGCACTTATAGCATCAGTGGAGAGGATGCAGGATTTTGAGTTATCAAAGCATTACATAATCAACTCCGTTGTTTGGGTTGTACCCAGAGCTGAGCTGGTACCGCAGTGGAAAAGTCTCATTTTGATATACTCGCCACTCATTTGGATCTTGGTGGCTACTTTTGGTTGGTTATTGCTTTCGTATTTCGAGCTCAACGCACGTTCAAGGTAAGCACATTGAAAGTCATACAGTAGAAAACGTTTTCAATGCCTTGTTATTGGATGAGCTTAGCAAAGACTTCAATTTGACTACCCTGTTAAAATAGCTCTGGAGTTTTTTTTGTTTTTTATGCTCTCTTTCGGGCAAACGTATGCGAACTTGATGAAAATTAGAAGGGACTTTCGAAATGGCTTAACTTAGATCTGACAAATTTTTTGCTACCATCGAAGACATATTTCTCATTTATGTCGTACTCTTGCGATTTTTCCCCAGATTGTTAATGCGATATTTTCGTGATATTTAAACGGCTACTCCGATCTTGATGAAACTTCCAAAGAACTTACAAAATCACTGATCTTAGACAGGTTATGATTTTGGTTACAACCAAAGAAATATTTCTCATAACAATCGTTCTTTTTGGGCAACGATTGGTCAATTTGACCTTGCTGCCCGCACCTTTTCACACGTGACGGATCTCGGTTTTTCTCGGACTCGTCGGGTTGCATTCTGTCACCTCGCATTATTAAAGGCAAACAATATGGTTCACTCTTGCTCTTGTTTTTACATAATATCAATTGTAGTGTACTCTATTGAAACACGTTAACAATGACGACACAAAACACAGTTATCATTAGACAGAAATAGTCAATCAAAAAAGCTCATCATCAACGCGAAGCGGTCTAGTAGATAAGCAAACCATAGAATGGAGGTCTAAATTTTTCTTCCACCACATTAAAATTTAAGGACAGTAAAGCATCAAATTCCTACAAGATCATATAATACATCATCAGAGCCTCCATTTCAATGGTTCCAGGTTGCCCTTGATTTAAAATCGATACATGATAAAAAAGTTTATCCGATTATTTTCATGTTTTGGTTAGTCACAATTTAGTTTACTTTTCGATGACGCCAGCATCAAGATAGTTATTTGTTTACCAGTAAAGTATTTTCGCTACGTATTTATAGAGTTCAGATACATTCCATGTAGTGGTAACAAGTAACAACAATGCTACGCCTGAATAATTCTGAGTCGTGGGTTGTTGCTAGAGCAAGATTCGGAATAACTCACTGTCATACTGTTGCTTGGTGTTTATAAGGGTATGTAGCTTAAGTTCTAGGCGAAAATAAGTAAATAAATAATTTCTCGTTTGTGCTTTCAGGAACTACAATCTTCTCTGTTTCTTACCCTGGGAGTTCTGCTCGGAATATCTGTAGCTCCTCAGCCAAGCAAACGCCTCCTCGTCCATTACCTACATCTTCTACTGCCTTCTTATCAACAACTGCCTATCAGTCTTCTCTAATCAGTTTCCTCACAGAGCCTCACAGAGCCAAGCAAATAAGTGATGAGAGCGAGCTATACCAGTCAGACATGGGACTACTTACACCAACCGTCAGGTTTAAGCAATACTTTAACGACATTGTTCACGTTCAGAAACGTCTGGTTTTCTGTGAGAATCATGAAGCGTGCTTTAAGACAGCTCTGAAGGAGAACGCTGCAGTTGTGTGGACAAGAGTTGGCTTCTTTCATTATTCCTACTTTCTCATCGACAAAACTCACAGTGGGCAACCCCCGTTTTTTGATTTTTTCCAAAACATTATGACCTACCCTGTTGGTATGATGTTTGCCCAAGGGAATATTTTGATGGAACGGTTTAATCAGATTATTATGCGTACAAACGAAGCTGGGTTGATGAAAAATGGCGTAAAAGATGTTTTAAAGTTGGAAAAAGCAAGTGACGACGTCCATAAGATACAGGTGAATGTTATTGAGGGTCCGCAACGTTTGACGTTAGCCACCTGCATGGTGCATTTATTTTACTCATTCTCGGCAACGTTCTTGGGGAGTGTTCTTCTGTGCAGAAATTGTTCTAGCTTGTATGAGCGGTCCATGTTTCAAAACATAATGACATACTTTGATCATTTTTAGTCTAAGAAGTGTTTAAAAACTACAGTGTGTTTTATTTTTCATATAATATGTTTTTCGTACCTTTATATTGTGTAAAATTTCAGGGAGCCTAATACTGTCAAAGTTCAGTCGGTTTCCGTTCGTTGAGACTCGAGGCACCCTGCCCGGCTAAATCAGACGCAGAGCACGATACTCTTAATCTCGATGTCGTGGAATCTGGCCCACGTTGGGCGCCAGATGTAGTACGGAGGCCGTGTAGGACAGGGTTATTTAACAAGGAACTCGGAAAACTGGTAGTATGAATATTTAAAAATCATTTATTAAAATCCTCTACCGAAATACGGCACCTTTCGGGAGTGATATGCGCTACCACGTCGTGGTCCGCCGCATGACTGCCGGTCTTCCTCGCCGGTCCAACCCACTCACTCTCGGAGCAGGTTGCCTCGGGCTTCACCAGGCTTCACCGGGGTACGCTCATTACAATCACCAAACGGCGATTGAAAAATTAACTTTCTGAAATACCAACTTAGAAGACATTTCGATACACAGGATAAAATCACATGGTGTTTAATTGTTTCAAAAATATTTCATACTATCACGATTCACAAGTAAATTTGGATCACCAATTTTTCAAATTTTGAATTGGAAATATTTTAGAAATTCGACCTACAATGATAACACTACTGCCTAAATGCATGTGATGAATATGATCTTAATTTAGACCAAATTTGGCGTTAATTTGATACCAAAGTGTGAATTCTCGTCCCGATTATAATTTCTATTTTGTGCTACTAAAAAAAAAAAAAAAAACGTAAGAGCTATGTGCGGTCTTGGGTACCAGAAAAGTGGGCAAAAGCCTCATTGCAGAGAATTCTTCATTAAACACCAAATTTTGGCCGTGTTCAGTATCTACATTCATGAAGCTACAACTCTTGTAAAAAAGTCAATGTAGCTAAAAAGTATCACTCTAAATAAATCAAAAGGACAAATTCTACCCAACAGTACAAGACAAAACTTACTCAGAATAATTATGTGTACATTATTTATAAAATATTTAATAAACTCCCATCAGATTTTACTGTCATCAAGAAGACGGACACCTTCCGCATTTAATTAAAACAAATATAATTAATTAGTAGCAAAAGCCATACTCATAATATACAAGAATCCTTTGAAGACACATTTGATTAAACTTGATTTCATTTGGTTCTTATTTCATTTTTTTATGCAGCCTCTCTACCTTGCACACAGTGGCTAATTTATTTTTGTTAGTAAAAATATTATTATATATTTTATTTTTTATTCCTGTGTGAAGACACGGGCTTCTTCAGATATCCTTCTTTCTTGCTATGCAGTATAAAACTGCTTATTTTCTGACCTGCTCATATCATCGGGCAGGGAGTCGATGCAACTCTGGATTGTTTATGTAATATAGTTATTATTTTTTAATTTTGTATATATTGTAGATTGAATATTGTAATATTCTAGTTCTATTTCTCGATTGGTTGATCGGGAAACACTCCCGTGGGTGTAATTGTTTTTATTTACTACAATTTAGAAATTAAAAAAGTCCGCGGACTTTCTGAATTGTAGTAAATAAAAAAAAAAAAAAAAAAAATCTAGTTCTAGTTTAACAAAAATCTACACACCTATGCATGACAAGAGTCAAGGCGATTTACTCTGTAATTTATCTATGGAAATAAAACACTATTGGATGTATGTAGTAAAAATCAACATAATTCCAAATTGTATAACTTCTCAATACGTACGTACGCAATATTATTATAACTAGGCCGCTTAGCGAACGCTTTTTTAGTCGCGTTGATGGATGAGCTTTGTAAGTTTTTAGTATCGTGGTATCTCTTCTCTTCTTCCGCAATTGCAAAAAGTAAGCTTTAAAGATCCAATGCGAGACATAAGTCCAAAACGAAAAAATATTAGAAATCCAAAACATAGATTTCAATTCTAGAAATTCCCACCAAACCGTTTATTTTACGATTAAACAAAATTACCTGCGCATTTACAATGCTTTGAACGTTGATAACCAGAATGAAAATTTGCGTGAAAAAATCTGTACACTTTGAATAAATTCCCGAAGTTGACCGAAATTGAGTAAATATCGGTAATTTCACTAATTTTTAATTTAAAATCAATTAATTATTTTAAAATTCGCATAATAGCATAGATTGTTTCTTTATTAACGTTAGTGTGAAACTTGATAACGGTATTTCAAATCGTTTACCCCGGGGGAAATAAAAACAGAAAGCTGAGCGCCTAAGCCCGTCTCCGCGCCAGCCTCAGCGACTCCTCTTAATGATAGAACGTACAAGCGCTTGTCCTGCCGGAAGCGCTTCCGTGAGGACTTTTGTACAGGGCCCTTGTCCTGCTGGAAGGCAGATTTTGCGCAGGCAAGTCGGTCCTTCCAACAGTACTAAAAGTCCGGCCGGAAGGACAGAGACAAGATGGAACATATTTACTGAACGTTCGAGTTTTACGTACTGCTAGCAGGACGCGAAAAAACCCATTAAATGGTCCTACCAGCAGTACGCAAACCTTCCGGAATCCAAGCGCCAACAGATTTAAAATAATATCATTTTTATTTATTTAATTATTATTATTTATTTATTATTTATTTAACGTCTATCCTATTCAGTTATAAAAACTGATTTACAAAGGAGGACAACTAAATAAATCTAATTACATAGATGCAGAAACAACAATAGACTACATTTAAATCAAATGTCTATTTTATTATTATTATTATTATTATTATTATTATTATTATTATTATTATTATTATTATTATTATTATTATCTTATTAATAAATGTAAATAATGAATTTCGTGATGGCCTTAATTTCTGAGATGAGATCAAAATTTAAAGAATTGGGTACAAGATTTGTAAATTTAAATCATTACAAATTATTGATACATTTCAAGTGTTTTTTATTTGCAAATTAATCACGCGATTATTGTACATCTTTACTTCACGTTTATAAGTTAAAAAGGGAGTAATTGGGACTGATTGAATTGAATAGCTATTGTTCTTTTGTCTAGTGCGTTGTTCAACAAGAAAAAATCCATCAGTCTATCAACGTTGTCCTGAACTATATACTTACATAGAGGTACCTACATAAAATACAAGCCAGGACTAGAAGGTTCTTGTACAGTAAATTAGGCAAAATAGGTTTTAGGTTGGATAATGATTTTATTAACTTACGTGCAGAAAAAGCTGTTGTGAAAGGCTAAGCCGTAAGGTTGCTTTCTCGGGAAGAAGAAATAGGCCTATCAACAAGCTCCAACAATTGGCATGATATTCTTGCGATATTATTGCCGATCCAAAGTACGGTAGCATAATTACTAATTTGTACACTTAAGTCACAACACCCAAACATACAGCCGTATCCAATTCATCCCCAAACTGACTTACACTCGATGAATTACAGCTAGTTATTTTGATCAAAACCCGTAGCTTTTTTAGAAACACGATCACCCACAACTAACATCGCGCTGAAATGAGTGCTCCGTGTTGACTCGCAGCTTGACAGGCTGTATCTTGGAAACTATCAGGGCTACAACAATGCAACAAAAATGCGCTAAACCCTTGAAATATGCTCTACATATCCAGCGGAAAACACGTCCTGCTACTGAAAACGAGCGATTTGCTACGTACTCAAATGAGTCATTTTCGTCCTGCCAGAAGGACGCTGTACGCTCTATCATTAATGACTATAAGTTATAAGTTATGTGTGAAATAAATGTACTTCAAAGTTGTATTTTATGTAATACCGACAGTGTTGTCGAGCATTAAGCGCGCGACTCTGATTCGGGAGGTCCCGAGTTCATATCCAGTAGTGACTGCGGCAATCCTGACTGAAGGTTTTTTTCGATGTTTTCCTCAGTCGTCAATGTGAATGCAAGGGATTGTCCTCTTTAAACAGCCCTAGGATATCTCTTCACAATTGTCCTATCTGCAATATACCTAGTAAGACACCTGAAGAGGGGCATGAATTGCACCCTGGGCAGGCTTCCCACAAAAATTATTATTATGTCTTATGTATTAATTCTATCTGTCTTCTCCAATCTCCACATCGCAACAGATCTTTTTGGTTGTAGGCAGTATCAGAATGCCTTTTTCCCGCGTCGTTCTGCCAAGAGTGGGGAGTAGGGGAAGTGGTCAGGTAACGACTTTGTATGCAGTACAAGAATAAAAAGGTCGTTGGCAACATCGGAATAGGCAGTAACGGAACGCACTCTCGATTACAGGATTTGCCATTGACTGAGGAAAACCATGGGAAAACCCTTCAGTTGTTTATTGTTGATTAATGATTGTTGATTTGTAATATCGAATCGATGACCTCCCATATTAGTCTCGCTTGTAAGTGCGAGTTTATCCTATTGACGATACTTGTTATTAACACAGCACTAGCAAAACATTATGATAACCGGTGTATCAAAACTTTGTTTGCAGAAAAACTCAACTCGACACAACTTTGAATATTTGAGAATGAAATTCATTTTATGTGAATATCTGTAAAATCAAAACAATATACATATAAAACAATTGATACATGGCCTACCTAAAAATGTATACGACTTATAAATAATTATATTAATGAATAATGTGGTATAATAATAAACTACCGCCGGACTTTTAAGACATTGGTTCTCTAAAGTCAAGGTTTCACGTACCAAAACACTGAACAAACTAACATTTTTGTGTCCAATATAAAAATGCCCGAGCTGGTTCAGTGTTCAATATAGAAGCCACCTTATCATTTGTTTATTTTCTTGTAAATGTTATCAAGTCAATCATAATATGTTTGTGGTGCTTGTGGTTAATTTATGTGTGAGCAACGAATGGGCAGTTGACTGGGAGTGAAAAATTTAATTGTTTTTAATACGAGGTCAACAGTTGTAATTGGACATTCGCACGATGCAAGAGCTACGTATGGCACCTCTTGCCCTTACAAGAGACCAACTGATGGACTGACATACCTCTGATGAGGACGTTTCATTACTTAAGGTAATTCATTATAATTAATTTAAATACTGACAAGATAATCATTAATTGTTTTATAAATTCATAAGTGAATTGCAAACTCTTCTTCATGGAATTTGGGGTATTAGAAGAGGTATTTACCTTTTTTCACAAAAAAACGAAGACTCCATTTTTTATGCATTTGCACGTTTTGTAACAAGAATGCAAATTTGTGAGATGGGAATATTTATCTCTATTTGATATGTTGCGTAGTATTTTGAGACTTTCGACAATATTCAGAAATAATTTGAGAATATTGAGATTAGACGAGGGAGCGTAGCGACTGAAATCTACAATTCAGGTCAAACGGCACAAGATCTGTGTTTAAGTATGTGAGTGAGTTAGTGAGTTCACTCCAGAACGGCCGAACGGCTAAATAGATTGAGCTGAAATTTTAAACAGACATCCGGAAACAATCTATCGCGTGCAGTTAAAATTTAAGCAAAATCCATAGCGATTTAAACCTACAAGAAATAATAAATTGAAAAATAGGCTGAACGTGTGTAGGAGTCAATTTAACGACACTGGTTTTGTTCTACAAGAAGTCATTTTTATCGAATCATGTCTGTCAGGCCTTGAAGGCATGCAGTGAACAGGGTGTATCGAATCTTACAAGCTAAATTTTGCCCAACATACCGCTGGGGTATTGAGAAAACCTTGCAATATTAACACGTATTTCGTACTGTCTAAATGTTTTCCATAGTACTGTTAATGCATTTCAAAACTTGTTATATCATGTTTTAATACAATCCAGAAATACAAAATCTATCCCGACCGTTGTTTGAACCCGGGTCTCCAACATTCCGGGACTATAGGAGACTAGGAAAACGCCTAAGTCGTTGTAAGACGAGTGAACGAGTCATGTGTTGAGTACCCGGAAAAATTTGCATTTAATTGTTTGATATATAAGGTACAATTGATAGGGTTTTGAGTTTAGTTGGTATAAGGGCTCTTCAACTGTAAGGAAGCAATACATGTGATGATGCATTTGATATAGTAAATAATGATTTTCCAGTGAGGATCTTATTGAAAGCGTTATACCGACTTGGAAGCGTCAATGCTAATCTGATATATGTCGCAATCCATTTTGTGCTAGTCTTATACAGGTGGTTACAGCCATTTTTGAATCGTGATGTTCTGGGTTTGATAGGACTCACTATTGCTTAAACATAATATCATGTCAAACTCAAAATAATTTTGGATGTCTGTAATAGAATTTTAATATATAATAATATATTATTTAGTATAATAATTTATAATATAATATTTAATATGTAATGCGCCACTCTAGCCTCTGATAGGTGAGGGGGCCTTAGGTAAAGGTAGGAAATGGAATGTCCCCAGGTACTCAACACATAGCTCACTCACTCGTCTTACTTTGGTGTTTTCCTAGTACATGGAACATATTTCTGAAAATCTAATTGTTTCCTCTTTCACTGTTTAGTGTTTAGTAAAACTGTAACCATGATATTATTTTGTTTGGAAGCTGTATCTTCCCAATCCCTCTCTACAATAATAATGATTAAAACCAGTGCCCAGTGTCATCATCCGGCTACAATCTCAATAACATTGATTGAAGAACGTCACTATTTCTAACCCCCGCCACCGTTGCGTCGCTAGGCAATAAAGCTTATTTATCATTCGATAGCATTGCATGTGTTCACGTGCTTACACTCTTTATCGCAGAACCGGGTTAGCAATAATTATAAAATATTAAATCTGCGTGTTACTGCGCACGTATAGTATTTGTTGTTGGTGTTCTGTTGTAAGATACCATGTTAATTATTAGTTTAGTGTTTAGTGAAACTGTTACCATGATATTATTTTGTTTGGAAGCTGTATCTTCCCAATCCCTCTCTACAATAATAATTATTAAAACAAGTGCCCAGTGTCATCATCCGGCTACAATCTCAATAACATTGATTGAAGAACGTCACTATTTCTAACCCCGCCACCGTTGCGTCACTAGGCGATAAAGCTTATTTATCATTCGTTAGCATTGCATGGGTTCACGTGCTTACACTCTTTATCGCAGAACCGGGTTAACAATAATTATAAAATATTAAATCTGCGTGTTACTGCGCACGTATAGTATTTGTTGTTGGTGTTCTGTTGTAAGATACCATGTTAATTATTAGTTTAGTGTTTAGTAAAACTGTAACCATGATATTATTTTGTTTGGAAGCTGTATCTTCCCAATCCCTCTCTACAATAATAATTATTAAAACAAGTGCCCAGTGTCATCATCCGGCTACAATCTCAATAACATTGATTGAAGAACGTCACTATTTCTAACCCCCGCCACCGTTGCGTCACTAGGCGATAAAGCTTATTTATCATTCGTTAGCATTGCATGTGTTCACGTGCTTACACTCTATCGCAGATCCGGGTTGGCAATAATAATTATAAAATATTAAATCTGCATGTTACTGCGCACGTATAGTATTTGTTGTTGGTGTTCTGTTGTAAGATACCATGTTAATTATTAGTTTAGTGTTTAGTGAAACTGTTACCATGATATTATTTTGTTTGGAAGCTGTATCTTCCCAATCCCTCTCTGCAATAATAATTGTTAAAACAAGTGCCCAGTGTCATCATCCGGCTACAATCTCAATAACATTGATTGAAGAACGTCACTATTTCTAACCCCCGCCACCGTTGCGTCGCTAGGCAATAAAGCTTATTTATCATTCGATAGCATTGCATGTGTTCACGTGCTTACACTCTATCGCAGATCCGGGTTGGCAATAATAATTATAAAATATTAAATCTGCGTGTTACTGTGCACGTATAGTATTTGTTGTTGGTGTTCTGTTGTTAGATACCATGTTAATTGTTAGTTTAGTGTTTAGTGAAACTGTTACCATGATATTATTTTGTTTGGAAGCTGTATCTTCCCAATCCCTCTCTACAATAATAATTATTAAAACAAGTGCCCAGTGTCATCATCCGGCTACAATCTCAAAAACATTGATTGAAGAACGTCACTATTTCTAACCCCCGCCACCGTTGCGTCACTAGGCAATAAAGCTTATTTATCATTGGTTAGCATTGCATGTGTTCACGTGCTTACACTCTATCGCAGATCCGGGTTGGCAATAATAATTATAAAATATTAAATCTGCATGTTACTGCGCACGTATAGTATTTGTTGTTGGTGTTCTGTTGTAAGATACCATGTTAATTATTAGTTTAGTGTTTAGTGAAACTGTTACCATGATATTATTTTGTTTGGAAGCTGTATCTTCCCAATCCCTCTCTACAATAATAATTATTAAAACAAGTGCCCAGTGTCATCATCCGGCTACAATCTCAATAACATTGATTGAAGAACGTCACTATTTCTAACCCCCGCCACCGTTGCGTCGCTAGGCAATAAAGCTTATTTATCATTCGATAGCATTGCATGTGTTCACGTGCTTACACTCTTTATCGCAGAACCGGGTTAGCAATAATTATAAAATATTAAATCTGCGTGTTACTGTGCACGTATAAAGTATTGTTGATGTTCTGTTGTTAGATACTGTGTTAATTATTAGTTTTAGTTTTTAAATGTCGCTGTCAAAGCGCATACGTATTATTAAGCGGATTTAACTCGATGACTGCTGATGGATGGAGGTATTGTTTTGCCAAGTCGAATAATTATTGTACATATTTTATTAACTCTGAGCAAAAACGCACTTGTTTGAAACTACTTAAATCTTTGAATTTCCAAACAATATTTAATTTTCATCTAATCGCACCTACTTCTGACTTTTTACAATAAATGTCATGGAATTAAAAGGAATATTTTAAGGGAAAATATTTTAATTTTTTTTTTCCTTTTTTTACGGGAATACGTATATTTAAGTGTGTTTTTATAGAATATAAATCCCATCCCGATATGTAACATAACGATTAATCATAGCTTGATTTCATTCATCTGGAAACACTCCCGCTTGTGTATTGGTCATGATTATATGGAAATCGATCCAGAAATTAAAAACTCCATATCAGTAATAGGAAGACCCGAGTTCAATACTTATAGCAAAGATGGATTTTTTTTAAATTTCTGGAATGATTTTTACGTTAAATTGATGATGAATTTATCTAGTAAAATATTAACACCGAGTTTTCAATGATTCTGGGGAGAGAAGTCAAAAAATCAATTACAATGAGAAAACAAACAAATTATTGTCTTTAGAAACATATAAGTTAGCAAAACTCAAGATAAAAAACTTAAAACATATATTATCTCATTCATGCTAACAAGTTATGAATTTACAGAGTAACAACAGAAATATTAGGTCACCCTGACCTGAAACAAAAATGCACAACTTATTTATTCTTGGTTTAGATCTCATGGGCAATAAACTCCTACAATAAATCAAATTGACAAGATGTTTTAGCACAGTGATCTTGGAGGATTTTGATAGTAAATAATTTTTGTGCGTTAAAGAACCTTTAAAGAATTAATCAAAATAATAAAAATATAATCCGGTAAGTAAATTTTGATTAAGCGAGCGAAGCGAGCGTTTTCATTTGACTCTGCCGGAAAAATTAGTCACTGGTTTTGTTTTGTTTTGTTTTTTGTTTTTTGGTTTTTTTGGTTTGTATGTCTCGCCATAACGTTCGAACGGAGGCTCGGATCGAGTTGAAATTTTGACCATCCGCAAGCTTCGTTCTCGATTGAATGCCATTAGTTTTGTGGCAAAATCGTTCAAAAATTAAAAAGTTACATTAAAGTTAATCGAAAGTTTTTTTTCAAACTAACCGGCGACAAAATCTGAGATGGCCAAATCATTTAGAATGTCCGTCCGGTCACGAATATGTTAATTTTATTTTGATCCGATAAGTAGTGTAGATGGAAATAACATTATAACAAAAGTAACGTTGCCATGGCAACGAAAAGACGCGCGAAGTTTCTAATGCACTGCCACCTAGAAGTAATCAAAATACCACTGCCTCCTAGATGTTCGTCGTGGAGCCACGACGAACATCTAGGAGGCAGTGCAAAATACTTTCGAGGAAGCAGTCTATTATTTGTCACCAAAGAGTTTAAATAGTTTTCCCAAGGAGTCAAGGTCCTCTAGATGGCGGTGTATTTTATCCACAAAGTAAAGGTTTACACACGGGTTTACCCAAATACCTTGGCAATAATAAATAATACTGGAAACGCGAACGTCCTAAATTTTAAAATTTAAAAAAATGTGCAATGTGTGTCTAGCTATAGCACGTGCTCGCTTATCAACGCGTCCACGTGAAATCTAACTACATAGTTTTATAACAGTGTTTACTACCGGTCCTGTAGCCTCAAGTTTTTTTTAATAGTTCGATAATAATTAACAGCTTCGTTATGAGGTAATTGTGCATTAACACTGGCCACTGCTATGTTGTTATTTTTCAGCTTAGTACTGGTTAAAAAACGCGTAAGAACAATGTTAAACCATGTTGAAACCCTCGCATACATAAAAAAAAATGTACATATATATATAGCTATATAACCTACAAAAGTAAGTATGAATGAATTACAGTCGTAGCAATGGTCGATGGTTATTAGGTAAAACTAGGAAGCTTCGCAAACGCTTTCTCAGGCGCGTTGTTGGATGAGCGTAATTGTTTAAGGGGTTGTTAATGTATGAAAACACAGCAATTTTGCAATTTTATTGTTTTAATTGTTTTTTAAGTTTACTTTTTTATTTATTGACTTCATAAATTTATTTTATGCTCATATAATGCTAAAAGCATTAAATGAATTTTTTTTTTGAGCGCTGCATGCTATTTTGCATGGAAAAATGGCTTACCGGTACTGATATTAGGCCTAATCTAGGGCTGTATAGTGTTATTCATATCAATTTTATTCAATTTTAAAGAAGCCTAGATTAACAGGTTATAAAGGCCCAGTGAATTCATGTTAAATAAATAAACTGAACCTTTAATTCTCAAATGTACCAAAAAACAACATAAATAAACATTAGATGCGAATTATCTCAAAACTTTTATTCTAGCACATTTGCTAACATTTTTTCCTACTTCTTCTACAGTTTTTAAGATAAAAGGATAATTTATTTTTTAATGTGCTCACAAGTCTTATTCTGACAAATTCACTAGAAACCTTTTTGATGAGATTTATAGTTTTTTTAATTAAAATATGGGAAATATAGATTTGTTACAAAAACATACAGTTTCCAACAATGCAAAGGTAAAAAAAATATTTATCAAACAAAACAAAAATTATTAAATCCGTCTGGTGAATGTTTAGATTTTTTCTTTCTTTTTCTTTGTTTTGTTTTGTTTTTTAATCTAAAACACCTTTCACTTTGAAATAAAATTAAAATTGAAAAAGCCTTAGCATTATCGCAGCATCATAGCAAAATCGTAAAATTGCAATTATTATAAAAAATAATTGATTGATTGCGCTCAAATTTCACACGAATATATTAATTTATAAAATTAAGGTTCTGTGAAAAAATCATAACAATCGGATAAAGCATGTAGGTGTTAAGGGTCGAAGAATGTTCTAGAAAATTTGGAAATCGAAAAATTGCGATTTTTATAGGAAATAATTTTTTGATTGCGCTCAAATTTCACACGAATATATTATTTCATAAAATTAAGGTTCTGTGAAAAAATCATTACAATCGAATAAAGCATGTAGATGTTTTAAGTCGATATTTTTTTAAATCGAAAAAAATCGTAAAATTGCGATTTTTATGAGAAATAATTTTTTGATCGATTTTTCGAACCGTGCAGTTCTAAGTTCAGAGATTTCAAAGGCCTCCAGAAAATTTCATCGCAATTGGAGTGTCGGTTTAGCCGGAATCGTGTTAACAAACAGACAAAAATACAAAAAAAAGAATAAAAATGAATAAAAAACATTCCGGATTCTTTTCTCTAGTGTAGTGAAATGGAATCTTCGCTTCGCTCGCTACGCTCATCCAAAAACAGGTATAAATAAACCATACAAAATCTTTCATGTTTCTATTTTAAATATAAAGGACTTTCACCAGACAAGGAGTTTGTGGCTAAAAATAGAAACGTCAAGGTTTTGTAGTTTTTTAACCCCCCGCACCCCCCCCCCCCCTCCAAGCACACTGCTTATTGTAAGGTTCAGTTATGTTGATATGGTTAGGTTATGTCAGTTTTTTTAGTTATGCGAGTGTTCTAATTTCTAAACACGGTTTTACATTGTTCGTACAATATGTTTTCAATCAATAATAAGCTAAAAAAATAAGGAAATAAGCCGTGGTCAGTGTTAATCCACAATTACTCGTTATTATTTTTTTATCTGTAAAGGCGTAATCTTGATCCATGAAAAACGAAGAGGTTTAGAAGAAAATATGAGTGCGGGCGTTAGGAGACAGGGCTTGAGCTGAGAAGACTTTTAGTCTAGTAAAGCCCGGTCGAGTTTTTCTTCAAAGGCCCGCTGCGCAACGTGTAGCACAATCGCCGGACACAGAGGCCTAGAAGACGAAAAAAGGTGCAGGGGCTTACTTAGGAGACAGGGCCTTAGAAGCCGACACTCGTTTAGCGATTTGAGAGGGAGAAGGTTTGGGCAAAGAAAGTAAGTTTGTTAATATCAACAGCATAAAGCGAGAGGTTGTAATGAGTTATCATCGATAGGTATGTGTAATCAGATAGATAATTATTTATTGATCACTATTGTTACATTCTGTATTATGTAACTGTTGTAGTTACGTATAAATAATACAATTAAACACTTGCCAGTAACAGTCAGTTCCCACTTCAGTGGATAGCCTTTATTGTCCCGTCCTTGCATGGATTGCCGCAGCTACTACGACATAACTAGCGCTAGTAGTAGTTCACTGTAACTCTTGTTTAATTCCCAACAGTTGGCTAACTGCACAACAACTTGGAATCAGCTGTGCTGTCAGTTCACCAGCTATAAGTATACGGTAGTTTTAGTAGAGATTTGTGGGCGCTGCCATCTTGACTGTGACGTCACGGAAGTGCTGCTAGAAACTCGTTTCCACCATGCAGCACATGTTAGCACAGCACCTTCATGGCACCAACAAAAACAACCGTATACACTTATTACACCATTCCCCCAAGTCTATGCAGGGTATGATGATTACACAGCAACACAATCAAAACACAATATGGAAGGTTACAAAATATTGAAATTTGTGAATATAAGCTCACGCTGAAACAATACACAATAATCATACAAAGATACACTAGTGAATTTGTGCATAGAAGCTCACATAGAAAGATGTGCTAGAAGGCACTTAGGCCTAGACTTGTTCTGAACATAAATTCAATACAAATTTTAAACCTTACTTAAATTAAATGAATCATACAATACAATATTTCACATTTCAATCTTACAGTGACAATATAATCAATAGCATACAATAACAATACAATGATAACAATACCAGTTTAGTATTTAATGTAATCATTAAATTTAGCTGGTTCTCTCCTGTTACGTGATGGTCTACCATAAGGAGTTCTAACTACCTCACGACTGCCTGAAGTCATGTAACGTGATGGTCTACCATAAGGAGTTGTAACTACCTCCGGAGTGTATGGTTTATCAGACATGGTCTACTTATTATACTTTCTGGGGGTCCTGCTACTGGTTCATTTATCTCTTCCCTGATCATTTCAAAATCCAACCCTGGTGCTACTGGCGCATCCTCATTTTCACTTTTTCTCAAATCACGCCTATTCCTTTTTAATAGTACTACCATCATTATCCTTTCGTACTACATATAATTGCGGAGTATGATATTTTTGGACTACGGTGGCTGGATTCCACACTCTATCTTCCCTGATCCTAATTCTTTCTCCTCCAATCAATCCTGGCAAGGGCCTAGAGTTTTTATCGTTATTTCTTTTTTGCATATCTTGCAAAAATTGCAGTTTGTCCCTAACCCCTGTCTGAAGCTTAGGTTCTAACAATGAACTAACAGTAGGAAGTTTTGATTTTAGTTGTCTGCTCATTAACAGTTGAGCCGGGCTACAATCTGTCCCTGTGATCGGGTATTTCGGTATTCCATTAAGAATATACTAGGAAACGCTCAGGTGGACGCGTTGATAATCGAGCACGGCCACGTGCTATAGCTAGACCCACAATGCACATTTTTTTAAATTTTAAAATTTGCGACGTTCGCTGTCCACAGGGCCATGTTTCCGATATTATTTATTATTGCCAAGGTATTTGGGTAAACCCGTATGTAAATCTTTACTTTGTGGATAAAATCCACCGCCATCTATAGGACCTTGACTCATTGGGAAAAATATTTAAACTCTTTGGTGAAAAATAATAGACTGCTTCCTCAAAAGTATTTTGATTACTTCTAGGTGGCAGTGCATTAGAAACTTCGCGCGTCTTTTCGTTGCCATGGCAACGTTACTTTTGTTATAATGTAATTTCCATCTACACTACTTATCGGATCAAACTAAAATTAACATATTCGTGACCGGACGGACATTCTAAATGATTTGGCTATCTCAGATTTTGTCGCCGGTTAGTTTGAAAAAAAAACTTTCGATTAACTTTAATGTAACTTTTTAACTTTTTGAACGATTTTGCCACAAAACTAATGGCATTTAATCGAGAACAAAGCTTGCGGATGGTCAAAATTTCAACTCGATCCGAGCCTCCGTTCGAACGTTATGGCGAGACATACAAACAAAAAAATAAAAAAATAAAAAATAAAAAACAAAACAAAACAAAACGAGTGACAAATTTTTCCGGCAGAGTCAAATGGAAATGCTCGCTTCGCTCGCTTAATAAATTTCCAGTTTTGCATGATGAGCTTTTTTTAACATGGTTTTAGCAATCTTTACACCATTCTTGGTCTTGGCCATCCCGTTAGCTTGAGGATACCTAGGACTCGAAGTTACTGTTGTAAAATTCCACTCTTCTGCAAATCTAAGAAATTCTGCACTGCTAAATGGCATATTGTCCGACATTAGACAGTCTGGAACACCTAATCTAGAGAAGATAGCTTTAAACTTTGTTATTATTTCCTTAGCAGTTTTGTTATTTAACTGTACTAACTCTAACCATTTACTATAGTAATCTTTTACAACTAAATATGAATTTCCTTTGAATTCGAGAATATCTGCCGCCAACTTTTCTCACGGCCTATTCGGGATAGGGTGTGGCATAAGTGGTTCTTTTGCATTTTTCTTTTGAAACTTCAAACATGTCTGACATTTACTTATTTTTGTTTCTATATCTCTAGTCATACCGGGCCAGAACAAAACTTGTCTAGCTCAACTTTTGGTCTTTTCCATGTCAAAATGGCTTTCGTGCAGTAAACTTAACATGCTATCTGTTAATGTTGGAGGAACTAGTACTCGGTCTCCGATGAATACTAGGCCATCATCCTCAGTTATCGAATCTTTAAAATCCCAAAAGAACTTTAAGCTGTGATGGAACTTGGTTTTTGTGTTCCGGCCATCCAACCTGAATCAAGTTCTTTAAAAGTTGAGCAGTCTCATATTGCTCAGTGGCTACTCTAAATTCTTTTTTCTTTGAATTTGACATGGGTAAGTGTTTGGATACACTATGTACTAATCCTTTCATTTCACAATCCTCAACACCTACATCAGGTAAACATGCCCTTAAAAGTGTGTCTGCTAAATACATTTTAGACCCTGGGACATACTGAATGTCTAGGTCATATTTAACCAATTTTAACTGTAAACGCTGTAGTCTGGGGGAGACTTTATGCACATTTTTTGAGATTATGGATATCAGGGGCTTGTGATCAGTTTGAACGACTGTTTTTCTGCCGCACATGTAATTATGGAATTTCTGTGAACCGTAAACAATTCCGAGAAGTTCCTTTTCTGTTTGCGAATAATTAGCTTCTGTTTCCCTCATGCTACGTGACGCATATGCAATTGACATACCTTCTTGTAAAAGGCAGGCTCCCAATCCACTTTGTGAGGCATCAGTCTGCAAGGTTGAGGGTTTGTTCGAGTCGTAGTATGCTAATACTGGGGAAGAACATAACGCTTCTTTTACATTGGTAAAAGCCTGTATCTGCTCATGTGACCATATCCAAGGGACATCCTTTTTTAAGAGCACCCTTAGGTGGGCTGTTACCAGTGGCGGCTCGTGGGGTTTAAAATAGGCAGGGCACAATATATTTGAATGGACTTGCGTGGGCTACAAGGGGTCTGGGGCGAAATTGTTTTGGCATATATTTAACTCCACGACAGCCTTTACAGCGATTTGAGCAAGGGAGAACTACACACAGAACACAAAAATATTTTCAATATTTTTTTAGGGCGCAACAAAGTTGTGCCCTCTGAGAGCTTGCGCCCCTAGGCTAGAGCCTGGTTAGCCTAATGGTTAATACGGGCCTGGGCACAAATCAGTTATCATTTAAAAATGGTAATTTGTCTATATTTTTCGGTCGGTCTTCGTAACTTAAATGTTTATATTTTAAATACCTCACCTCATTCATTTTCTGGTAATACTGTTCACTGTTTACACCCTCTAATCTAAAACCACACATAAAACGCTGCCAAAGATAACACAACACACCCGCACAACGCAGCGCGTAACGTGTTCTCCTTACAACAGCTGTGGGCATAATAAAATCTTGCCCATCCTGCCGGAGTTCCAACGCTTATTGCGAAGCAAAGATTTGGCTATTTCCGAATAAAACTGACTGCGCAGGCGCACCCTGGGCGCAACTTCGTCTAGCCCGTAGAAGGCTCATTCGAGTCATGCATTGTTCGCTGTTTCCTTACAGCGCGCGCTCACATTGAAAATACAAACTATTTGATTTTTTGTTGATGTGTACCACGACGTCTACAACTCGTATATGTGAGTGATTGTTGGCGGGAAGAGTAGGAGGGGCACATGCCCCAATGCCCTTATGGTAGAGTTGCCTCTGGCTGTTTCTGATGATAAGTTGGGGATAAACTGCCTTACATAGTTAACCATGCCCATAAATCTTTTTAACTCGGTCACATTAGTAGGGGAAGGAAATGCTGCTATTGCCTTTACTCTTTCCTCATCTGTTTTAAACCTTGTGCTGACATAACATGTCCCATGTACCGTACTTTCTTTACTTTGTACTGAAACTTGTCAGTTTAAAACCTTATGTTTGCCTCATTAGCACGTTTAAAAACTTCTAGGAGTGCTTTGTCATGTTCGCGTTCTGTTCTACCAGCTATTATGATGTCATCATATATAACCTGTACTCCTGGAATGTCACCAAAAATCTCAGTATTTTACGCTGGAATATTTCAGGGGCAGATTTAATTCCGAATGGCATTCTTACAAACTTGAATCTACCCATGGGACTATTAAAAGTACATAGGTCAGAGGTAGCTTCGTCCAAACAAATCTGAAAAACCCTTCTTTCATGTCAACAATTGAAAAGATAGTCATTCCTGATAGGTTTGCAATTACATCTTGTGCATTGGGAATTGGGTAATGTTCCCTTTTTATGGCTTTGTTTAGATCTACTGGGTATCCCCTACTGGGTAACCTTAGATCCCCATTAGGTTTCTCAATTATTACCAAGTTATTTACCCAATTTGTTGGTTTTGTCACCCTTTGTATTACCCCTTCCTTTTCTAAAGACAACAGAGTATTATTCAACTTATCTTTTAGACTAACTGGGATCCTCCTAGGAGGATGTATAACAGGGGTATGGTCCTTTTCTAGTTATTGTGCATCTGTTAGGCATGCATCCCAATCCCTGAAATAGTTTTCTGTGCGACTGCATCACACACTCTTTAGAACCAAGCTCACTTTCTATTTCCCTGACAAAATTAATCAAGCCTAGATTATTGCAATCTTGTAGTCCTAACAATGGAGTAAACTCCTTGTCTACTACCATAAAAGTTACTGCAATTGGTCCTCTGCTAGGATCATTTTTTAAACTACACTCTAGGTTTATGATTCCTATGGGCTTTACTTTATCGCCAAAGGCAACCAGAACTATTGCAGTATCTTTCAACTTCTGCGTTAAATTTAAATTTTTGACAATATTAAGTGGCATAACATTCACCTCAGCTCCAGTATCAACTTTGAAATTAATTTTGGAATCTGAAATTTTCAGATTTACCAACCATGCTCTGCCTACCTTAGGCCTATTGCCTTTCGGGCCCAGAGTGCCTACTTTCTGAATTGAGGTAACATATAGCTTGCTATTATGTTCGTTTGATTCACAAACATCAAGTTTATTTTGACTTGGTTTCACATAAAGTTCACTATTATGTTCATCTTCCGAGTTTACAACACATTCGGCTACGTAGAATTCGCTATTATTATCATCTTTGGGGCTATCTTCAGATTTATCTTCCGGGTCTACGACACATTCGGCTACTCGTTTCTTAGTACACATCTTAGCGAAATGATTTAACTGTTCGCAGTTTCTACATGTTTTTCCAAACGCTCTGCAGCTACGTGCACCGTGACGGTAACCACACTTTTTGCAGTCAAAGTCTTTGCCGCCGTCCGCCTTGTAACGCTGGAATTTATTCTGCGATGCATCGGTCTCCATTTTCCGGTTCCCGTCTTTGGATGATGCTGGCCTAGCCTTTTAAGGCCTAGTCAACACTGTCTCTACCATCACCTTTTCACCTAGTTCCATGGCCTGTTGTTTACTTACTTCTGCTGCTCGGCATAAATCAGCTGTTTTTTTTAGAGTGAGATCACTTATGCGAAGAAGTCTTTCACGTAAAGCCTGGTCGGTGATACCCAACACTACCCTCAAAGTTAGTAATAGATTTTGTTGCGTTCCAAATTCACAGGATTTAGCTAGGATTTTAAGCCTAATTAGAAAATGGTCAAACACTTCTGACTATTCTTGTACACATGTAAAAAACTTTGTTCATGCACAAGATTCCGTCTCGGTGTGCAGTATTCTTCGATTTTTTTTATCACTTTTGCCAGATCCTTTTTGTCTGCGTCCCTCATTTCGAACGTGTTGAAGAGTTCTAGGGCCTCATCTCTAATGAAATTGAGAAACACTGCCACTTTATCTTCTTCAGAATCATTATACATCTTGGATGCCCTCATATAAATATCGAACTTCTGTCGAAAACGCGTCCAATTTTCGTGGACATTCCCACTTAGGCTAAGTTCTGCCAGCTCCTTGCACTTCAGCGCCATTATTACGGAGTTTCCAGCTTATGCCTACCTCGTGGTTTTTCTTTGTTCACTTCCGCGAACCACTAGCCACCATGTAATGAGTTAGCATCGATAGGTATGTGTAATCAGTTAGATAATAATTTATTGATTACTATTGATACATTCTTTATTATGTAACTTCTGTAGTTACGTATTATTAATACAATTAAACACTTGCCATTAACAGTCTGTTCCCACTTCAGTGGGTAGCCATTATTGTCCTGTAGTTGCATGGATTGCCGCAGCTACTACGACATAACTAGCGCTAGGAGTAGTTCACTGTAACTCTTGTTTAATTCCCAACAGTTGGCTAACTGCACAACAACTTGGAATCAGCTGTGCTGTCAGTTCACCAGCTATAAGTACACACTTATTACTTCTGACATAAGTTGAGATGGTATCTATATAAAAAAATTGGGAAGACTTTTAACGTCCAGAAGGAAAAAAATAAGGAAAAAAGGCCCTGTGTAACTCTAGTTGTTACTAAAAGAAAGAAAGATAAAACTGGATTACTGTTTAACAATATAAATATTAATTAATCAATCACTAACGTAACTTACATTGAAAAGTCACAATTTAACTCACATTAAATATTTTCATTTCAGCAACGATGTTCTGCGCAATGTTTTACAGTAAAGTATGCCTACTTCAGGTATTAGGCCTTCTAATTGTTCAGGTGTGGGAGGTAAATCTCTCGTCCGAAACTGAAAGACAAGTCGCTAACTGCGTCATGGCCATTTGTTCGCGATACTTCCCTGCCAGCAAAGTGCTCTTGCTGGACGCAGGTACCAGCACTTTAGCAAGTGATAATTCCGAGGACATGCTTTTAAAGATGCTGCATGGTTTGGCCAGATGAACCATCTTAAGGACATCATCAGGATCAGGTCAAAAAGCAAACCCAGCTGACGGATATATTCTCTTGACGCACAGTGTAGAGTTTTCTCAGCAGCTCACCAGAGTGCGGAGACAGGCCACGTGGAACTCGCGAGCGCTCTTCGTGGTCATATTGAGAAGCACCAGTAGAAAGGAAAGTAAATATTTAAAGGCAATGACTACCCAAGTTCTTGGCGAACTATGGACACACAGAACTGCTAGTGTAATTGTTTTGGTACAAAATTCTGACATGGCCTCGACAGCAAAGTCCACCTATGATTTTGGGACAATTAAAAAGCGCAAAGCTGTGAATACCCTTGGAATGGTGCGAAATTTTACGATTGACTTGTACACTTGGATTCCGTTTCTTAATTCTGGTTGCGGGGGAGCTGTCCAAGAAAGCAATGTAGTTTTAGTTGACCAGTGGAAGGATGGAAAATTTCTCCAAGGCAATACATTGTTCACATCAAAAGTTCCCAATGATCTTCACGGATGTCCCATCTTTGTAAGCACATTTCCATGGCCACCGTTCATCGTCAACATATCTTCGCCCGGTGACAAGGAGATTCAATATGGCGGCTTGGAGGTTTACATGATGGAAATGATAGCCCGAGCCAGCAACCTCACCACGGTGTACGTGGAACCGTTGCCGAAAGGATCGCAATGGGGCGCAAAACAACCCAATGGCTCCTGGACTGGATCAATGGCGGACATAGCTTACGGACGAGCCAACGTTACATTTGCATCGCTTATACAATCTGTAAAGTCAAAGCTGGAATTCGACTCAACGAAGAATTACATGGTAAACTCCATTGTTTGGATTGTACCTCGAGCTGGGCAAATACCGCAGTGGGAAAGTCTTATCATGATATTCTCGCCACTCATTTGGATATTGGTGGCCATTTTATGGTTGATTATAGCTTTCGTGTTTCGAACTCAACGAACGTTCAAGGTAAGTACAATTATTCAAGTCTTTCTGTGGTAGCCTTTACTATACCAGTTCTTGGATCATCAAAGTATTGGCACCACAATGCTTAACTGTGATTTCTATTGGAGCCCTGAGTTGGCAACAATTTAGTCAACAGGTCGTTGACATGGGCGTGCGCAGGGGGGGGGCAGTTTGGGGCCTTGACCCCCCCACCCCATTTGGCCTAGAAATGTTATCAAAATAACTAATCACGTTTCACATCTTAAAAATACGATGAAAATTCGCTAAAAATGATTGATTAAAAATTTTTTCTATATCGACTACCTTTTCCTCTCATCATCTCACTTTTAAATAAGTAGTATACCTTTCGGTATTAAGTGTAAATAATAGTTATTCTTACTCACGAATACGTTTAAGGCCCTTCCCCAAAAAGTTCAACAAAAAAAATCGCCTCTTGCGGCTGGGACTTTATCCCAGACCCCGTCCTTCCTCCGTCACCGCCATTTCCCCATCGGTAAGGCAATGCTGTCCCCCCCCCCCCAACCCCCATTGTAAAACCTCTGCACACGCCTATGGTCGTTGTCGCCAGTATGAGAAGTTTACTAACTTTGCTGCCAGTATACGAATGAGTGGTAGTCTTTGTTCCTCGCGTTACTTTGATTCAAAATGTATCAATACTATATTCTCGCTACAGACTCAGCACTTTTTCAGCCTATATTGAGAGCAACCTTTCTTCCCATTCAAATTGTTCTTGATAGAAGACTCAAAATTGCAATGACTCCTTAACATAAGAATACTGGTCCGCGTTCGCACTCTTTCTTTCTTAGCAATATTTTAATGGTTATTGGAATACATGCAATACTATGATATAAAGTGAATTTTGAATTAATTAAAATTAGAACTTTGTGTATGAATGAACCTACCAACTACAACTACTACCAGAGCTGTCACTTGAGGTGAACCTTTCTTCTGCCTCAGGCACTCTCAAGATAGTTGTTCCCCATTTCGAAGTATAGACATTCGAGATTACAACAAAATATTGCTACAATATTGCATGACCAATTCGGAGTTGTTGGTTCTTAACCTTCTCTCTGCGGCCATCGAGTATACTCGATGCCGCCATCTTGTTTCCCCAGTGCGGCCGTCGAGTATACTCGATCTGGGGTTGTTTCGAAACGCGCGCGCTTGTTGCTGCTAATGGATATAATCGATTGTAAAAAGTCGATTTTTAAACTGTGCTGCACTCCATGTGCAAGCTGTTGAACCATCTTCTAGTTTGCTAGTTTGACCACAGATGGCTCTGTCAGTTATTTCAGTAGTGCAAATTGGCAAAATAAACAAGTGAAGATAATAATGGCGTCTGGAAAAGGTTAGGATGATGAAAGGACACAGTTTTCATGCAAAGTCGGTTGTAATTAGGAGGTTTATGATCACTATTTGGACTTGGTAAGCAATCATAGACTTTGAAGTAAAGGTTGAAATAATAAAGAAGTAAAGGACGTTGTCAGTAGGCCTAGGTGACGAAAACCAGCTCACACTTACGTAGGCCTATGCTAGGGCAATTGTCACATGTAAATGATAGTCTTGACAGTATAAAAGCAAGACAATATAAACAAGGTGTATAGTGTAATGAAATCTACTTCATTTCAAGGATGAATAAACATTTTGATAAGTTAAATATTACTATCAAATACAAGTGAGAGAAATTGACTTTTTGCTCAAAATAACCCAGCACTGGGGTGTTGGGTGCTCCGTTCAAAACCCAGCATTGAAAAGGTTAACTCGAGGAAACTATGGCATGTAGTTGTTTGGGTGTTTCGAGATAAAGTGAAATGTTTATTGATGCTCTATTTTGTAAATTAATTGGAAGAAGTTCTAAAACAACATAACTAACTTCTTTTTGTTTTCAGGACCTACAAACTTCTTTTCTACTTTCTCTGGGCATTCTGCTCGGCAACTCTGTAGCTCCTCAGCCGAGCAAGTGCCTCCTCGTCATTATCTACTTCTTCTACTGCCTTCTTATAAACACGGCCTACCAGTCTTCTCTTATCAGTTTCCTCACAGAGCCGTCGTATTACAAACAAATGAGCTACGAGAGAGAGCTATACCAATCAGACATGGGTCTGCTTACACCAGACGTCTTCTACAACCAATACTTTGACGACAATGTCCATATTCAGAAAAGACTGGTTTTCTGTGCGACACATGAAGCCTGCTTGAAGATAGCTCTGAAGAAGAACGCTGCTGTTGTGTGTGACAAGGCGTTTGCTTCTTTCATCATACCTACTTCCTTTATCGACAACAGTGGTAAACATTTATTTGTGACTTTTACCGACAACATTATGACCTATTATGTTGGTATGATGTTCGCCAAAGGTAACATTCTGTTGGAACGATTCAATCAGATTATTGTGCGTTCAAAAGAAGCTGGGATGATGATAAAATGGCGTAAAGATGTTGTTAAGTTGGCAAAAGCAAGTGATGGGGTCCATAAGAAACGGGTGACTGTTGAAGTGGGGCCTAAACGTTTGGCGTTAGCTCATCTGCAGGGTGCGTTTATAGTACTCATACTCGGCAACGTGTTAGGGGGAGTTTTCTTCTGTGTAGAAATTGTTCTATCTCGTATCTGCGGTCCGTGTTTCAAGACCTAACGGCTTAAATACTGTTGTATACATAGTATACATTGTATACATTGTAATTCAAGTAAGTGTTTAAACTTAGGTGAATTTTAAATTTCTTATATCCTATTTCATTAATACGAATTAAAGAATTACAACACGTGAGCCGTTAGGATGTACCTGTTATTGCAAACAAGAATTTTTGATACTGGTCAGAGCAAATACATAATTATGTAAGCCTAACCCATGTAGCCGACCGCAAACCTGTGAGCGCATGCGTACTAGCGTGGCGACATCCTACATGACAACGTTCAACTATAAGAGTTTAGTAAGAAGAAAAGGACACATTTGGCAGTTAGCAAATTGTTGGCAAATTGCTTGCTGCAGTTTACTAATCATGATTCCAAGAAACAAAGTGTATACTCGAAATAAATCTTCTTAGCTTCTAACGTACTAAAATTAATTACGTTTATCAATTAAAACTCGATTTAAAGTTAAAAACTAGAAATAGGTATGGGACGATATTTAAAAACTGGTTTCATGAGAAAATAAAAAAATTTAGGGTTCAAACTATAGCTTTGAAATTGAAATACACCCTGTTATTAAACTCATTCCATCATTTAATTTATTTAAAATAACAATTAAAAAAACGAATTGCTGGATAAATAGCACTGATACAATGTTCAAATATGAATTGCTACAAGCTGACCGTGTGTAACTTTTGTAGGTTTTTAATTATTTATTTTGTCCAATCGTCCAATAATGGCAAAGCAAATTAAGGAAGGGGTTATTGCCTTGCAATGTTTTGAATTACAGTAGTACTTAAGTTTAATGCTGATCGGGACACAGGTGCCGAAGATGCGCCGTAACTTCAGTGTTTCCATAGTCTTTACTTCGTTTAGCCACATCGCAGACTCATTAAAGGGATCAAAGTTTATTGGAGATTTAAATCAACAAGTTGTGTTGTAGACAGTGGTACTTCTAAGGACTTGATTGGTGTATACACAACATTTGTGAATGAGTCAGGAAGGGATAAAGTCTCACGAGTAGTTAAGTCAGATACACATTATGCAACTTTTGTATCCATTACTGGATCTTGAGAAATTCCAGAACCATGGTACGAATGGTGCAATTCGACACTGTAAATCATAGTAAACTGATTCATAAAATGGAAAATGCTGGCATTCGCGGTGTTCTGCTCAAGTTATTTCAAAGCTATCTTACAAACAGAAAACAATTTGTGAAAATTGGAAATACACTTAGTGATAGTAAAACCATAACTTGTGGAGTTCCGCAAGGTACAGTACTAGGACCGATTCTCTTTATTATTTACATAAATGGCTTGTGTGACTTATACTCCAATATAAAGATAATTACTTACGCTGATAAATATAAATAAATAAATAAATTTTATTTAGAGTCTGCCCACTCAGTTATATAACTGATTTTCAGTGGGGGACTTTAAATCAAAGCGACCAAGCCAACCCTGCAGGCCCCGACGCAATCGACGAGTGAGCGATAACCAACCAAAGATCAATATTTTTAATAGGAAATATAGCAATCAGTGGTATGGACAGTGCGAACACCCGCGAATCAACGCCAGAATCAACAAGGCCGATTCAGAACAACTCTGAAATTTATTATGTGCTTCGTTGCTAGGACGGCTCCAAAGTCACCGTTTACAAACTCCTAAGACAAGAACTGATGGACTTAAGTCCAAATCAGAAGTTAAAAAACTTCTGACTTGAGCGGGAATCGAACCCTGGACCTTCTGCATTGGAAGCAGATACGCTAACAACAAGACCAACGAGAACAACAAGACCAACGAGTGACATAATTATTGTCGTGACTGGTTCAAACTGGGAACAAGCCTTTATCCTTGCTAATCTAGTGATGCAGGGTGTATACTCCTGGTTAAACACAAACTATCTTACTCTTACAGCAAATTGTACCTTTCCAAACACCTCAATAACAAAGTGTATTTGTTTAGGAATAAGTAAATAAATACTTATTCCAGACAATATATTCTTAGAGGTCATCACAAAGTGTTAATTATTATAATGTAATATGCTATGTGTGTGGAAATAAAACTTACTTACTTACTTACTTACTAATAAAGAGAAAACAATTTTACTTACCTTTATCCTTAAAATGTAAAACTCAACCTAAACTAGATATGAGTGTAAAAATACATCATGCATCTTGTAGTATCCAACCTGACTGCTTGTGTACACAAATCAAGAGAGAAAACAATACCAAATAGCTTGGTATTCTCATTGATTGTCATCTTAGATGGGATACTCACTCAAAAAGTATTGCAAATAAACTAAGCCAAATGACATATATCTTTTACAGACTACGAAATATTCTAAACAATCTACCTTGCACTTGTTCAAACTACTCTACGATATGGAATTATTGGTTGGGGAGGGGGTAAAATAACTCACCCGGAGAAGATACTCATAACACAAAAAAGAAACCTCAAAGTTATTTTAAATCAACCGATGACCTTACCTAGTAATTTATTGTTCTTGACTCGTAATGTCTTAGGTCTTAGGCAACTATATATAAAAACTGTGCTAATACATGTAATTAAAAACCCCAAACAGTACATATACAGAAACGCTGACCACCCTCACTATTCAACTCGTCATCACTGAGGAAAAAATTTTGATCATACCCAGAAAAAACTCAACTACCGGCCAAAACCATTCTGAATTTGTAGCACCAAGAATTTTTAACTCTCTACCTATAAATATTCGAAATGAAAACAACCCTATTAAATTTAAAACGAGTGTTAAAACCTGGTTACTACGACAGGACAGACAACATTTGGAAGACCTAATTTCAATGAATAACATATTCCAAAAGTGTGGAAGTATATAAAACAGAAAATACATGTTGCTACACAATATAGAAATTAGAAATTTGAATTTGAATTTGAATTAGAATTAGTTTAAGAATTAGTTTTTATGTTATAGATGACATAAATTTGAATTTCATTGGATTAAATTATATTTAAAAAAATTATTTCTAAGTTAATGTCTGATAAATAATAATGTCTGACATAAATAATATTTTATATTTACATTTTATATTATTTTAAAATAAAATAAAATGTATATAGAATAAGGGGCAATGTTTTTATCATAAATTTGTATTTCTTACTGTATTTACTTATTGTTAGAGCTATGAAAAAATAGCATTTTTATTCTGAATATTTAGCATTAATTTTTCCAATTTTAGCATTTTGTAGCATTAATTTTCTTCTTTCCACCAAAACCCCAAATGTGGAGAGTTTCTTGTATTTTTAATGGGGAATGAATTCAAATTATGCTTTATAGGAACATTTCAATTCAATGAAGTCACTTTAAACGTTAGAATACAATGCTAAACCAATTCTCAATTGGTATAGGTAAACCTTATTTTCAGTAAATTTAGCATTTTGTAGCGTTTTTAAGGATTTATACTCGCTGATTTAGCATCAATAACCTAAAACGCTAAATTTTCATGCCTCTACTTATTGTATTGTATTACCTACTGTATTTGTAGTACGGCGGCCATGTGGCAACTATTCTCCTAACACAGCCCAAACGCAAGACGGTCAGTCTAGCTGGGCTTTTCTTACAAATAACATAACAAATAACCAAACTAAATGTTCTGTGCTGTATACATGTCTGTAAACTGTAAGAAAATAAAAGAAATATTTGAATTGAATTGAATTGAATTGAAAAACCTCACATCGTATATTATATACATCCTAGCCCACGTGGCCCGGGTGTTCAGATGACGGCACTTACCATTCAAAGGTAAAACAAAACACTGCAAGAAACAATTGAGGTTATTTATTATTTATTAGATGTTTGTCGTAATTCCCCTGCTCGTGTGACTTTTAAACGCTATTATCATTTTACAATTTAATGGAGTGTGCATTATTATAATAATGTATTAACTATGAAAATATATTTTATTCAGAAAGGTGACAGTGTAGAGAATTGAATTAGCTTTTACCTCTACATAACGATGGCACGTGATAGTATAATGTGCTATGCTTTCATGATCAATCATCTGGAATTAATTGGGGATATTTTAATTAGATGAATTGAAAGCTGCGTGCAGTTCTACATACCGCTGTAAGGAGAATTTGCTGAAGAAATTTTTCAAACTTGATTCAATAATTGAACTAATTTATTATTGTTTTCTTTCACACTTAGGATAAAATATTAATTAATTAATATTAATCAATATTAATAAGCAAAGAACGTCATTCAATGTTTCATAATTTAATGATTTTAATGATGATATTATTTTAAAATTAATCATTCCGTTTACACTGAAAAAATACAACATGTAGACATACGAAATTGTAATACTTAAATTAGAAAACAAATCCTGGATATACGGAATACAATTATAATTGTTTATGTAATAAATATAACAAACTATCAAAATACATTTCAAGGCACACAACATTTTTTAAAGTTCCTAAAATACACACTTTTGTACTACATTTCTCAAACAATGATGTGCATTACAATAATACTAGAAAAAAAGAATAGCCTGCATCTACATAAAACGAGCCACAAACGACAAATTATTGATTGAAAATTATCCAATCTACAATGGTAGAAAACTGATAAATCAGTTGACTAATAAATATCTTGAAAATTACAAAATTGCCTTAAACAATCCATGAGTATTACAACACTGTAAATCAAATAAATAACCAGTACGCAATTACCAACTTCACGTATTGTACGGAATATGTAAATAACAAATAGATTTATTATAATCTTACATTATTATGTTTTGACTTTCACACTTGGATATGAAACAAAAACAACACAATTATTAATACTAGGAAAACGCTTAAGTCCCGCCGCGTTGTTGGATGAGCGTAATTGGTGCATTGAGTTGTTAAATGTTATGCGGATTTTCTGTTGTACTGTGAAAAAATCATTACTAAGTTGATTTTTTTTAATTAATATAAATTAAATAAAAAATAAACTTTAATTTTTAATTTTTTTAATTAATCGTAATTTAAAAAAAGAAAAAAATCGTAAAATTTCGATTTTCATAACAAATAATTTTTCGATTGCACTCAGATTTCACACGAATATATAAATTTATAAAATTAAGGTTCTGTGAAAAAATCATTACGATCGGATAAAGCATGTAGGTGCTATAAGCCAAAGAAAATTAAAAAATCGAAAAAAGTCCTAAAATTGCGATTTTTAAAGAAATTTATCTTTCGATAACGCTCAAAATTTACACGAATATATCAATTCATAAAATTAAGGTTGTGTGAAAAAATTATTACATTCGGACAAAGCATGCAGGTGTTATAAATCGAAGAATTTTGTTAAAAATCGAAAAAATCGTAAAATTGCGATTTTCATGAGAAATAATTTTCCGATCGCGCTCAAAAACGTGGCAGTTCTAAGTTCAGAGATTTCGAAGGCCTCCATAAAATTTCATCGCAATCGGAGTATCGGTTTAGCCGGAATCGTGCGGACAAACAGACAAAAAGAAAAAAAAAAGAAAAAGAAAAAAAGAAAGAAAAAAAAACATTCCGGAATTTTTTCTCCAGTGTAGTAGAATGGAATCTTCGCTTCGCTCGCTACGCTCATCCAATTATTATTTCTTCTGAAGTTGTACATTGCATGACAAATTAACGAACAAAATGTAAACAAAATTAAAATTAAATTCAATAAAGGTTTCAATAAAAACATAGACCTCTCAGATCCAAAAATTAATAAGTCTCGATAGTTGTTTTGACCTCAAACCATTAAAATATCGGTTTCAATAAAAACTTAGACCTCTCAGATCCAAAAATTAGTAAATCTCGATAATTTTTTTGACCTAAAACCATTAAAATATCAACGAAATTTTCACAAGCAATACCCGATTAATTTATCATGTACGTAATATGCAAGAAACAAAAACAATTGCTATTCAAAATTAAAGTTTTTCAATCTATTCTAATCTTGGGCATAAGTTGACGTATAGTCATGACTCTGAATTAAAGTTTCGATAATCGATACCTTTTGATTACTGTCTGTTTTGGATCGTTTGCGAGTATATCGATAAAAAAGTCGATATTCGTAAAACATCCTTATACACGGTAAGCAAAAAATTATACGTCTAAGACCAAACAAAAAAGTAATTAACTCGTTGAACAGTCAAGATATCATTGAACGCGCAAGATAAGAATTACATGGTTGAACCGATTGGATGAAGGTCATCTTAGCTCGTACACTGGCAGCTGTCCAGCAGGCATAATAAACAGAACCAGATGCGCATTTGACACCGATGAGTCAATCTCACAACGAGACGTGAGTGCTACTGCGCGGTACAGGCTGGCTGGCTGGTGAGTTCAATCTCAGTAGCGACCTTACTAGATTATTATTACTAGGAAAACGCTTAAGTCCCGCCGCGTTGTTGGATGAGCGTAATTGGTGCATTGAGCTGCCATGTGTTATGCGAATTTTCTGTTGTTCTGTGGAAAAATCATTATTAAATTGAAATTTTTTTAAATTAAATTAAATAAAATAAAAAATTAACTTAATTTTTTTTAATTAATCGTAATTGTTGAAAAAAAATCGTAAAATTGAAATTTTTTTAAGAAAAAATTTTTTGATTGCGCTCAAATTTAACAATAATATATTAATTCATAAAATTAAGGTTTTGCGAAAAAATCATTTCAATCGGATAAAGCATGTAGGTGTTATAAGTCAAAGAATTGTTTAAAAAAAGAAAAAACCCGTAAAATTTCGATTTTTATGATAAATATTTTTTCAATTGCGCTCAAATTTCACAAGAATATCTTAATTCATGGAATAAAGGTTCTGTGCAAAAATCATTAAAATCGGATAAAGCATGTAGGTGTTATAAGTCGAAGTATTTTTTTTTAAATCGAAAAAAATCGTAAAATTGCGATTTTTATGAGAAAAATTTTTCCGATTGCGCTCAAAAACGTGGCAGTTCTAAGTTCAGAGATTTCGAAGGCCTCCATAAAATTTCATCGCAATCGGAGTATCGGTTTAGCCGGAATCGTGTGGACAAACAGACAAAAATACAAAAAGAAAAAAAGAAAGAAAAAAAAAACATTCCGGATTTTTTTCTCCAGTGTAGTAAAATGGAATCTTCGCTTCGCTCGCTACGCTCATCCAATAAATTGTGTATTGGTGATTTTGGGAATACTATTTGATTTGCATGATAATGTTTATTCGTAATACGGAATAAAATCAACTTTAAAAAGAAAAGGGTCGTTGATCTTATGGTTATAGGCTCTGCTTGCAGTGCGGAAGGTTAAGGTTCGATTCCCGCTTAAGTGCATGTGAGATAATATAATTTCCAGTTTAATACAGTGGAAGTTGTTTCTAGTTGATAGGGGTTAAAAATCAAGTAATTTCCAGTTAGTGACAAAAAGTTATTTCCAGTTGAAGTTCCAGTTAGGAGTTACTAACTGGATACCACTGGAATTTTTAGCAGGGATGGGAGAAATTATTAAATTTTTTCAATATGGACTTTGGTCCATCAGATCTTGGCTTAGGAATGTGTAAACGGTGACTTTGGAGCCGTCCTAGCAACAAGGCACATAATAAATTCTGAGGTTGTTCCGAATTAGCAATGTTGATCCTTGCACTGTCCGCGTGTGGAGTCGTGTCCAACTTGATTGATCGGTGTTTCCTACTTGAACTTTTAGGCTTTATAAGTCAGCGGTATACATACTTACCACCACTTTTCAAAATCTACACGATTAAATCCGTCAGTTTTTTAATACTTTTAGCCCGGGTAAAAAGCTGCTTTGTTTTGTTCGGAATTGATAGAATTTTCCTCGCTAAATTCTAATGATAAGTATAATTTTTGTAATGGTTTAAAAATCAAATTGTGTATAAAATACAAAAATGCACAAATTTCCGGGATTACCCGGATATTTCATTTGCCTGTAGTAGATTCAAGTTGAACATGCAAAAAAGAGGAATAAAAGGAAACATTGCAAAAAAATTACCCTGGAAAATAAACTAATTTTTCAACTTTGATATCAATTTGGAATCCAAAATGAATGATAATGGGAAAAAATCTTTAAAAATTATAAAATACTTTTTTTTAAATCACAAATTTCAAATTGTTGAGACAGAAAGAAAAATTTTGCGTCACAGACTCCAGCTTTTGGGGAAACGGCTAAGGAGAAATTGTAATTAGTGGCATCGTACGTCATGTAGGTAAAGGTCACATGTTGGAGAAAAGGCAAAAATAAAATGGTGGAATTGTACGTGTCGTAAAGCGGACGAGAACTCGAGATTATCTACACAACACCACCCAATAAATATGGATTGTTTTACAAAGCGGACCAACGCTAATAAATTATGTACAGTGTTGCAAACAAACTCAAGCATCAAACGATATTACAGAAAATTGAAACTACAAATAATTAACAACTACTAACTACAAAGGTGCAATTATATTTTTGAAACTATATTAACAAAATTGATACTAAAAATCTAATTTTACACTTCTGGGCTGGCTACATTATTGTCAAAAAATTGCAATTTAGTGGCTGATGTAAGGTAATGCCCCCCCCCCGCTCCCTACACACACAAAAATAAATAAAAATAAATAAATTATAAAATAAGTGATGTTAAAAGTCTCTCTTTCATTCAACCAAAGCCAGTGGTTTAGCCGAGGTCGCTTAGCCGGTTCCCAACCTCGGGCGTGGTCAGGGGTAGAGTGGGTGACCGCTCTGCCCTGAGACACACGTATACCGCTGGTTAGAGCAGATGGAGGGTTCGAGAGCTAGCGTAACGGCTTCGTTCTCCTCGACGTCTGCTCGGCAGTCCGGTTTTATTGGAGCAACCTATATGACTGTCAAAGTTACACCGTCCTTTCGGATGGGACGTTAAGCCGTTGGTCTCCTTGTCACATTTCGAAAGGAGCAGGCTACGTGCCGGTACTAGGATTCCCCACCTCCCTTCTATTCATCTCTCGTTCTCATCTATCACCACTCATCGTCTTTAAAGCCTTAGTGCGTTTTCATTAATTCATTAATTAATTCATTTATTCATTCATCAATTCATTCATTCATTCATTCAACCATCTTTCCCGAACTTTTAACCCCTTCAGTCCCTGTGTCCATTTAAATGGACATCAAATTTAAAATTTAAATCCGGGCAAATGACAAGTTTTCGAATTTGACCCCATTTTTTTTTGCAAATAAAAATTTATGAATTTTTTACCCCATGTCAATGCGACAAAAAGTGCCCTTTTTAGAGAAGTTTGAAAATACACATCTGCAAAAAAGGGTGAAAATGGAAAAAATGGGGTTTGTCCCAGAAAAATAATATATTCCTAGTATTGTTATAATTTGAGATACAAAAAATGCAAAATGTGCAAAAAAATCTGAAAAAATCTAGTTTTAGGAATAGTCTTCAAATTCATTTAAAATAAAATTGAAACTTTTATTCAGAATCCAAAATGTCCCTAAATTCGTTAAAAACGTGATAAAAAATATTTTGAAAACATGAAAAATCTTATAAAAAAATCTGGAATTAGATTTAATTGCTTAAAATTACTTAAATTCCACCAATTTAATTCGGGACTGAAGGGGTTTTAAGTGATCAATCCAAGGACGATACAATAGTCTTAATGCACGATTACTCTGTTTCAGCCTCAATTAAGTTTCATCGAAATTACTTGGTCCGCATAACTAGACAACAATGGAGTTAGAGTACTTGTACATGCTGGCGTTGTTCCTGATAGCGCTAGCCACGCTTTACTGGTACTCCACCTCAACATTCAATTATTGGAAAGACAAAGGCTTACCTTTCGTAAAACCCGAACCAATCTTCGGCAATATTCGAGACTTGGTCTTTGCGCGCACGAGTTTCCCCGAGTTGTTCCTGAAGCTTTACAAAGAGCTTGAAGGTCACGACTGTGGCGGAGTCTTTCAATTCCGCGATCCGGTGCTCTTGATTCGTAGCCCGGAGCTGATCAAGCAAGTCCTCGTCAAAGACTTTGTCTACTTTCACGACCGCGCGATCATCGACAACGAAGAAAATGATCCTCTGACAGCTCACCTCTTCAATCTGACCGGTTCCCGATGGAAGAACCTACGCAACAAGCTGACTCCCACTTTCACGTCTGGAAAGATGAAGGCAATGTTTCACCTGGTGAATAACTGTGGTCTGGAGCTGCAGAAATACCTGGAAGAGGAAGCAAGCAACGAAGTTGATGTGGACTTTAGAGAGGTCCTAGCAAAGTTCAGCACCGATGTTATCGGCAGTTGTGCTTTTGGCGTGGAATGCAACTCCATGAAGAATCCAGACTCTGAGCTTAGAAACATGGGGAGGAAGATTTTAAGTCCAACGTTTGTGGCTAACTTGAATCGAGTGTGTTTGATTTTCTTACCTGGACTTGCAAGGATGTTGAAACTTCGATTAGTACAGTCCGATATCAGTAATTTTTTCATTAATGTTGTTCAAGAAACTGTCGATCATCGGGAGAAAAACAATGTGAACAGAAATGATTTCTTGGATTTGCTCATTCAAATAAAAAACAAAGGAAAGATTAATGAGGAAAACGAGTCGGCAGAAGCCAAGCAAAATACTGACCTTCTACACGATGAGACGAAAGGCACTGTGAAAGATGGTAAGTACCTTATCATTAAAATAATTAAAATATATGTTATTGTTACACATTTCGCATTTCGCATTCGTATGTAGCTACCAGTTTGGCCATGAGGAATCTGATGTATATGAAAGTGAAACTGCAAAACTGGGAATAATTGTCTAGATATCATTTATCTACAGACCTGAAATCAAAGATTGTGTACCTATATTATTTGTCAGAAACAATTCACAAAAGTGGTACTTTTTTACTTTTTCTTTTTTAACAAATCCATAAAGTAAGCACTCAATGTATTTGTTTGTTGTGTGTTAAAAATCATTCAAATCCAAAAACATATCAATCAATGTATTAGTTTGCTGTGAAAGGTGAATGGTGGGTTTGGTTGGAAACATATTGGACTAGGGAATTGTTTCAGTATCTTCAGTTCTTTTGTAATAAAATACTGAACGGTATTGTTTGGCTCATTTTTGTGATGAAAACGATATGTAAATACTGCTGTTTTCGTAATCAACCTTTTTATTTATATTCTACGTTTTAGTGCATCTGACACTTACTCAAATGGCTGCCCAGGCTTTCGTCTTCTTCTTTGCCGGTTTCGAGACGTCTTCCACTACAATGAGCTTCTGCTTGTACGAGCTAGCCCTAAACCCAGACATTCAAGACAAACTCCGGGCAGAAATCAAGAGTGGCCTGGATAAATGTGGCGGTCAGCTGACCTACGAGTCTTTACACCAGATGGACTATCTGGACAAGGTTGTGAGCGGTGAGTAACTGACGTGGACGTGGACGTGGACGTGGACGTGGACGTGGACACTACAATGCTTTTGTTCCTATCCTCAGAGACGCTGAGGAAATACCCCCCGGCAGGAAACCTTGTCCGGAAATGCACGAAGCCCTACACGATCCCGAACACATCTATTCAGATCGAGAGCGAGACTCGAGTGTTCATCCCCATCTACGCTATTCACCACGACCCCAAGTATTATCCAGAGCCTCAGAAGTTCATCCCGGAAAGGTTTGATGAAGAGGAGAAGAGAAAGAGACCACATTACACCTACCTGCCTTTCGGGGACGGGCCTAGGGTGTGTATTGGTAAGAAAACGACTAAAAATAGATAACCTTTACTTCCAGGAAAGGACTCCTCCTAACAATAATATAATCACGCGAAACTTCACTAGAAGGCTCGTGAAATCCAAAAATTGATTTCTTTGTCACATGTATTTGACGGGCTCACGGTCAAAAGAGCGCGGCTACAAGCGCGCCGCCCAATAGAGCGCGAAATAAGGGCGCCGCTCATAAGAGCGAGAGATTAATAAGGTCGACAGGTAAATAAGAGCGACACAAAAGAGCGACAGGCCAATAAGGGCGACAGGCCAATAAGGGCGACAGGCCAATTAAAGCGCCAGGTCAATTAAAGTGCCAGGTCAATAAGAGCGATATGCCACTAAGAGCAACAGGCCAAAATGATCGAAAATGAGGAAAAAAAGAGCGACTTTTTTACAGGAATAGCATTTACAAATTATCTATTATTTTGTATTATTATTGTAAATTTTGCGAAATTCGCTGTTAATAGTGTGTCGTTCTTTTTGGCATGACGCTCTTTTTTACCTGTCGCTCTTATTGACCATTCGCTTTTTGGCCAATCGCTCTTATTGGCCCTTCGCCTTTTTGAGTCGCTCTTATTGCTCCGTCGCTCTTATTGGTAATTCGCTCTTTTTAAGTCATTCTTATTGGCCTCTCGCTCGTATTGGTATGTCGTTCTTATGTCCCTTTCGCTCTTATTACCGCGCTCTTTTTGGTTTCGACCTTATTGTGGCGCTCTTATGGGCGGTCATCGTTAAGACGAGTGAGCGCAGCGAACGAAGTCTACGCAGGTTTAGCGGAACGGCACTCACTTGTGAAGATGTATGTCTGTTCGTTCGATGCCATACGGCCAAACGGCCAAACAGATCCTGAAATTTTAACAGACAACCGGTACTAGTATACTTAGAACTGTTGATAAAATTAGCAAAATCCGTTTCGATTTAAACCTTCATGAAATAAAAAATAAAAAATAGGCTGCAAATGTGTAGGATATCATTTAACGACAATGCATTTTGTTCTAAAAAAAAAAACGATTAATTTTTTTCATTTTCACTCACATTTATACAGATTATATCAAAACGATCTGAAAATAAATCATGATTTATTGTACAAGCCAAGCTTTTTTTTGTTTACAGGTCAGAGATTTGCCCTGATGCAGACAAAGCTGGGTCTCGTCATGGTTCTATCCAAGTTCACAGTGAGCGTGTGTGGACAGACGGCAGTGCCTATGCGATTAGACGCACGGTCACTCCTGACACGTGGCATCGGTGGCATGTGGCTCAAGATTAGGCCCAACAAATAGAAACAATAAAATAAAACACATTTGAAAACTATCATCATAATTAATATCATGGGTAAACACATAGAATGTGTCGTTTTTCATTCGCCCTTCTCAATTTATAACACTTTTACAGATTATTTCAATTTTGATTTATTAAACACTTTGGTTTTATAAATTAAATAAATAACTCTTTCAATTGTGTTCATTTGTAAGTAATAATCTGATAAGGTGCATTTATAAAACAAATTATCATCAGAAAATGCTCATTATTACCCGTTACAAAAAAATCGATTTTTCAATATGATATTAATAAGTGGGAATATCTGTCATGTCAATATTTCAACTCCATATCAAAATATCGAATTGAGGTAAAAAAAAATTTTAAGACGAGGCTAGGAATTTTTAGAAATGTTACGTGTAAGCCACTTATTCTATTTTAATACAAACCACCCAAATATATTCCCATGTATATACATATTAAATTAATTTTAAGGTTTAGACTAGGGCCAAACTACTTTTGGCCAAAAACATGGGTAACACAATTATGTTGATTATTGTCAAACACTTTATGTACACACAACATGTAACAAAACCCAATAAATTATCTATCTATATCTATCTTATCAACTTTTTTCTTAGATTTTTTTGCTCAGATGTTAAAATATCGATCCAAATTTTTGTGTGATATCGATAATTGAAAGATATGTCATAGAATATTCCTATTTTTAACAATTTTACATATTGTACATTTAATGTAAATACCACTTAATCGACTAATCCATCACGTTTCATGAAGATTCTGGATCTTTTTCCTCAAATAATTTCCCACGTTAAATTGAAACTTCAGGAGACCATTTCCAAAATTTTGAAACAAAGACACACAAAAATAAGCATCAAGTGTGTTTGTTGAGCATGGATAAACCAGGTCAAAATATTGCTGTTTATTTTTAATAAATGATCGTAAATAGGCAACCAAAAAGATTTGTTTACAGTAATTTCTAAAGTTTGTGTATAGGAAACGATATTTGAAATGTCGAAATGTTTCTTGATACGTCAAAAGTTCTAAACAACCTCTCACAGATTCCAAACATGCGGTTGAAATTTGGAGATCATAACGTGGTACAAGTATATTTGGAAATGTCAAATGTATTCCTGCCAATGTATTGCCGATTTAAATGCCGAATGTATTCGCTGTGTTTGGCGACCGTGAGATTTTAAATAAATATATATTTTATAGCGTTGTAAAAAAAATCGTCCCTAGTTTATCCAACCGTTCTAATCATAGTCTATCGATATCTGGAAACAATATTTGTATGACACATAATATATAGCTTCTTTTTAATCCAAATATTTTAAATAATTATATCTTAAAACGGAGATTTTAAATTATTTTTTTAATTTTTGGCTCATAAGAGTGTGGAATATTAATGGTGACGTTTTGAAAATGTAATTTCCTTACTTATTTCTGGTTTTACACGAAGAAACAGAACTTATCTAAAATTACTCACTTAAAACATCTGTTTTGAAACTGTTTTCAAAATACACACAAAATGTACAAAAATATGCACCACGAAATTACACCCCTATTTGTAATCGGTGTATTGGGGCACTGAACAGGCGCGTAGGAACGTTTTGAAAGTTGGGGGGGGGGGCAAATCCATTGTAAGTTTTTGTGGGCGGTAGCTGGGGTCTGGGACGAAGCCCCAGCCGCCGGAGGCGAAAAAAAAATCACCGTACTACAGTTACTTCATGTTTTAAATGCACTCGGACTCTGTGAACCATGTTTTACTTCAACTATCTGCGATCGAAAAACTAAAAAAATGAACGTGAAGTAGCCCATTTTAGTTAATTTCAACCTCATTTTTTAAAATAATGACAAAGCATTCAGGCAAACATGTTCGTTTTACCCAGGTGACTGTCGAATTGTATAAGTGTTAGTGCATATTTACTACAGAAATTCTGGGATTAATATTTAACTCACGTTATTTTTGCCCCCCCCCCCCTGCCACCCTGGACCAAACTTGGGGGGAGGCATTCCCCCCCAGCCCCCCCACCGGTTCTTACACCACTGGCACTGAATGTACAAAAATTAAACGTAATTCATGTACAGAAGAAATGAACGAGTAGTCATTTTACTGGCTAGTACTTTTTCTGTCAAGAACCCTCCAAGGTGACTCCCAATTTTATTCCTTTTATGAAACTTTTGCCTACAGCACCAATCTTAAAGTTTTTCAAGATTTGCTTTTTTTCTCGAGATCCCGATTTTTCATTTCGTCAACTAATAACTTATTATCTTCATCACATTATTTTTTTTAAATTGATGGAATATTTGTATTCGTCGAAGTGGCTGGTCCATCGAGCTTAGGCGACGTGACGTTACCAAACGTATACCCAACATATCTTAGCCAGGCGAACCCCCAAGACCACTTGAGGTTGTAATTCATAAAATAAGAATCACATAATTCACTTTTTAATCCAATCAAAAAATTACAAAATCTATCTCGACCGGAGATTGAACCTACCAGGAAAGTACGGGTTCAAATCCCGGTCGGGATAGATTTTGTAATTTCTGGATTGTATTAAAAGTGAACAAATACACCTTGGGAGTGTTTCCCGACCAATGAAATGGAGTTCTTCATCAGCTTAACAGGCAAATTATCTAGGTGCCCGTTAGGGACATTGGCCTTCAACTTGCAGCCTCGCCAGTTATTCCACCCCTCGCCGACTTGACCTCGCTAATACCGCTCTCGCATGCTACCCCTGATGTCACTGTGTTGGGTTCAATAGTGACCAAGAAAGTAATGAAGCCTAGTGAGGCTGTTAAACAAATCGTAACTCTCCCTGCTATTTCAATGGAGGTCTCCTGCTCGTCTAGCAGCGAGGTGCCAGAAGACAACCGTAAACGGCGTTCCTCTCCCCCTGCTGAACAACAAGTACCAAAGAAGCATGTCATCCGTAAGGTGAAGGGAAATGGAGCTTCTCAGCGCTCGCGCTCCCTCTGTAAACCTGAGACGCCATCTGGTGCCGATTCTGTCACCACTAGTTTGTAGCTACCATTCCTTGCCAACGCTCTCACCCCTAGTATGGAGCTTCCAGATGCTGACGATGCTGTTACGCCAAATATGGAGCAACGGCAATCTAAGGCTACCCGTGGACGCAAATCCCGTGTGTGGAGTGAGGAAGTGGAACCAGGTACCACCTGCTCTTAGGGGATGACCCTCAACATAGGCTTCGCCAACTGTAGAGGTTTCTCTCGCAAGAAACCTCTAATTGAGAACTTGTGCACATCAGAGCGCCATCACATTCTCGGTGTTGCGGAAACTTGGGCCTGCTCTAGCCATACTCTCCGTCTTCCAGGATTCGCGTCTTTCCGTAGGGATCGGGTCTGCCCTCCTGGTCAACAGACTCGGGGCGGAGTGGCATTATTCCTGCATCCAGGACTTCCGGCTACTCAAATTACTCCTCCACTGCAATTCCGTCAACTCGAAGTCATTCTCTGCTCCGTTCGGAGCCCACTCGGTCCGATTTTGATCGTCCTTACATATTTCCCGCCTACCATTTCTATCGCCGCACACATATACTTCTTTGAATACATAGTGTCATTTCCAAAACTTTGTGTTCATGGGAGAATATAATGCTCGTCATGTGACGTTTGGGGATACTTCCTCCAACACTAAAGGCTCCACTCTGGCTGATCTACTCGTTGACCTTCCAATGTATTGTTGTAACAATACGTGTCCGACGTACATTGGCCCCATGGGATCCTCAATACCAGACCACATTCTTGTAAGTGACCGTCTATCTGGTTGGCTTGGCGACGTCGTCATCGGCCCATCAATAGGCAGCGACCATCTCCCACTTGTCGTTTCCTCGGATGTACTTCCTCCTCCCTGTCCGCGAACGGTTTAAAATAGTCAAGGATTTCTATAACGCTGACTGGCGTCGGTACATGGCTGAGATAGAACGGCTTCTCCCAGAGGAGGTTGATGCTACGTCGTGTCCAGCACTTAGGACCACTACGGAACATTTGGTGGCCGTACTGAAGAGGGCTGCGGCTGTTGCGGTCCCGGTACGTACGATCGACACTACCGCCCTGCTCTACCTGGTCATATTGTTAATCACATTCGTCAGAAAAGGACAATTTATAATTACTTTAAGGTTGCTCGTGATCCTGACCTCAAAACCGAATGGAACCAATTTGAATGCTCTTGTTTGCCGCAGCATTGTCCAGTTCCGCGAGCTTCAGTGGACGGTCGTTTGCGAGTCGCTTGACTACAAGGATGGTTCCTCATTTTGGCGCACCTTCAAGCGTATCACGGGCCAGTCCACTCGAGCCAACGGACCCCTCATTGTCAACGACCGAGAGTGTGCGTCGTCTTCCGACAAAGCGCAGGAGTTTGCGACTTCTCTTGAGGGAGTTTATCAGTTTCCCGAGGACGCGCTCTTTGACGACGTCTTCAGAGAAAGGGTCGAAATGTCTCTTGCACACCACGAACCGTCCTTCGCTTCCCATGACATCATCCCAGATGAAGAAGTTCTCCACCCTGACCTCGTCCGGGATATCAGTGCGGAGGAAGTTCTGTCTGCTATACAACACGGACGGAGCTCATCGCCAGGTGCTGATGGTATCACCAGACTGATGCTTCGCCAGGTCCCAGCTAAGTTCGTCTCTCACCTCGCTACTCTCTTCTCTGGGCGCCTCCGTTTGGGCTACTTCCCTCCCAGTTTAAAATCTGCTGTCATCGTCATGATTCCAAAGAAAGGACAGCCACCAACGAATCTCGCTAGTCACCGGCCTATTAGTCTCTTGAACGTTGTGGTAACGGTTCTTGAGAAAGTGATTCACTCCAGGCTGGTTGCTTTTGCTGACCGCCTCCACATCATCCCCGAGTCAGTCCGGCTTCCGGACAGGTCGCTGCACGATAGACCCCCTCTTCAAGCTGGTGACGGAGGTTTCAGGGTCGTTAAACGATTGCCAGTGTGTGCTAGCTATTTTTATGGACATATCACGCGCTTTTGACAAGGTTTGGCATGACGGGCTCTGTTACAAGCTGCTGCAACTGAGAGTCCCTTTTGTAATGGTGCGCTTCATCCGAGCTTTTCTCACGGGACGTCTCGCTTGTGTGCGTGTTCACGATCAAGTATCCCGCTCGTTAACCCCTCTTTCTGGCGTGCCACAAGGTTCCTGCCTCTCTCATCTTCTCTTCTGATCTACTGCCACGATATTCCTCCTCCCTTGTCCCCATTCCTTACCTTAGCCCTCTATGCAGACGACACGGCCTACTGGTGCAAAGGGCGCACAGCGAGAGAAGTCTTCCGCCGTCTACAGCGCCAAATTAAAGCTCTCGAAGCTTGGATGCGTCGTTGGCGTGTATTGCCGAACGCCTAAAAGACACAGCTTATCCTTTTTCACCACCGGCACAAAACTAAGAAAATGTCTCAACGACCACTCCGTCAGTCCATCTCACTTTGAGGCGCTACGGTGTACCCTAGTCGGTCTGCCAAATACCTTGGAGTAACCTTTCCAGACATTCTGAACTGGGGTGCTCATTGCCATGACGTCATCAACCGTGCGCGGTCGAGACTAAATTTACTCGTGATGCTTCGTGGGCGAATTTCTGGATGCAGCTTCCGTACTCTACGACATACTTATAAAACTTTCATCCGTCCCCTCTTTGAATACGCGGCCCCGGCGCTGACACCCGTCTTTGGAGGATGTCTCCAGCAATACTTCTCTCTGGAGCGAAGGATCCCTCACCGCATCGCGCGGCTTCCTCCGATGACGCGGAATGAAGACGTGTATCCCAAACCGGCGTCGGTGGTATCAGCTCTCGACTCGACACCCTTGCAGATGCTTACGTGCAACGTCTTCACGCAGGCGGCAGGAATGAGCTTCACGACCTCGTTTCGCGTCCTCGAGCCTTCAGACCTCTACCCCGCTTCAAGTACCCTTATCCGCCTTTTGCCTTTCAATTTGTCTAACTTTATAAATGCCATGTTCTCTTGTTGTCTTTCATGTATTGTTAAACTTGTAACTCTGTAATCACTGTGTCAGGCTACAGAGGGCCACACTTGCCCTGCATTGCCTTCCTGCCCAATGGGCAGGAAAAATTCAATAAAATAATAATTGATTATAGCACGAAAATGTATCCGAAGTTGATATATGGCCTACGTAAGAATGTATACGACTGATAAGTTCATTCTGTAAAAATTAATTTTATTTAATGATTATTGTGGTAATTATTTCCAACCGACGGACTTTTAAGACATTGGTTTTCTGTAGGCAAGTTTTCACGTTCCAAAACATTGGACAAACTAACATGTTTGTGTCTAATATAAAAATGTTTGTGCCTGAGCTGGTTCGGTTATCAATTTAGAAACCACCTTGTAATTTATTTATTTCCTTGTAAATATGATCAAATCAATAATAATATGTTTGTGGTGCTTATGGTTAATTTATGTGTGGGAAACGTATGGGCGGTTGTCTGGGAGTGACGAATTTAACTGTTTTTTATCACGAGCCCACAGCTGTTATTGGACACTCGCACGATGCAAGGACGTCATAATTATGACATCTCTCGCCCGTACAATCGCCCTGGGCGCTAATGGACTGACATACCTCTGATGGGACGTTTCATTACTTAAGGTAATTCATTGTAATTAATTTGTTACTGACAAAATGGATTGTTATATAATTCATCAGTGAAATGCAAACTGTTTCTTCGTGGAATTAGGGATATTAAAATGGGTATATTTAACTTTTTTCTCCAAAAAAGAAGAAAACGGATTTTCATGCATTTGCACGTTTTGTGCTTGCTTGCGAGGTAATATTTTAGCTCTATTTGATATATTGCTAAATATCTTAAAACTTTTGAGAATATAGGAATAATTTGCGAATTTAGAGATAATACGTGTAACATAATTACTGAAAATCTGGTTGTTTCAACTTTTGCTGTTTATAGTATTTAGTAGAATTGTTAACAATATATTTTGTTTTTGAATGTACCTCTCTGTAATAATTACAAAAACCAGTTCCCATTGTCAACATCCGGCCACACTTATCTCAATAACATTGATTGAAGAATGTCACTATTTCTAACCCCCTCCTACGTTGCGTCACTAGGCAATAAAGCTTATTTATCATTCGTCAATGTTGTACATTGCATGTTTCCATGTGCGGCACTCTTTATCGCAGAACCGGGCTGGCAATTATTATAATATATTAAATCTGCGTGTTACTGTGCACGTACAGTGTTGTTGGTGTTCTGTTGTTGAGATATCGTGTTAATTATTAGTTGTTTTTAAATGTCGCTGTCAAAGTGCATATAAATGAATTAATTAAAGCAGATTGAACTCGATGGATGGAGGTATTGTTTTGCCAAGTCGAATATTTATTGTACATACTTTATTCATTCTGAGCAAAAAGGCGCTTGTTTGAAAATACTTCAATCTTTGTTCAAACAGTTGCAGCAGTGTTGTTGTTTGTTCTTTGTTTAAACAATCTTTAATTTTCATCTAATCGCACCTTCTCCTGACCTGTAACAATAAATGTCAAGGAAGTAAAAGGAATATTTTAAGGGTTTAGATATTTAAGAACATTTGTCTCTTATTACGGAAAAACGCATATTTCAGTGTGTTTTTAAGAATATAAATCCGGTCCAGATATGTAACATAACGATTAATTGTAACTTGATTTCATTTGTCTGGAAACACTCCAGCATGTGTACTTGGTCATGATTATATGGAAATCGATCGAGAAATTAAAAACTCCATATCAGAAATCGGAAGACCCGGGTTCGATACTTAGCTTAGATAGATTTTGGTTTATTTCTAAATTAATTTCCATAAAATTAATTAAGAATCAACCGAGTAAAACATTAATACCGGGTTCTTGATGATTCCGGGAAGAGTAGTCAAGATATTAATTACAATAAAAACATACAAAGTATTGTTTTTAGAAACAAACGTTACATAACTCAAGATGAGGGGTTAAATAGTTACTCACCCGCTAAACTTAAAACATATATTTCATTCATGCTAACAAGGTTATGAATTATCAGAGTAACAACAGAAATATTAGGTCCACCCTGACCAGAAACAAAAATGCGAAACTTATTAATTCTCGGGCTAGGTCCCATCGGCAAAAATCTCCTGTAAGAAATAAAATTACTAGATGTTTAACACCGTGATTTTGGAGGATTTGATAATAAGATAATTTACCTTAAAGAATTAAACAAGAGAATAAATATATTTATCCGGTAAGTACTTTTTGAAGTTGAACATAAATGCTTTGACATTTTTTTTATTTCTTGTGGGAGATTATTGAAGATAATAGAGAATATTGTAAACTATATTCATCAAATGAATAAAAGTACGGAATGAAAACATTACTTATTATTCCTGTGTGGTGAGTGGGATTGCTCGAGATTTGGGGAAAAAGTTCAGGGTTGGAATTGACGAAAGTGACTGCTGTTTGAATTATAGTTGAAATATGGGAGACAATTTCCGTATTGGGAAAATTTAGTCCTACAAGATGTGAGACCAGCAATTCTAACAGCACGTTTTTGGGTGATACATTTTCTGTGGGCATGAACCGACGAGCTACGAAAAGTATATCGTAAGAAAGGATAGAACGATGTATGAATGAAAAAAGGCAAAAAATGTTACGTCAAAAAAATCAAACATACCTCCCACTAAGCCTACGGACTTATCTGTGGGTCACATAAATTAATAACATTTTCAGGGGATCATATCAATTAAAAGATCTCACAATAACTTTTTAATTAATACGCAGTGCAACACAACTTCATGACAACTACACCAACAAACTTTATAAATTATGCAATGAAAGAAAAACACAATTTTGAAACACTTTGACTTCCTACCCCGATTTGTTTACGTCTTGGTAATATCTAGCTATAATTGAAAAGATGGGCGAATTTTCTCACGGTAATACGATAATATTTAAGGTGCTGTGACCATAACACTGTGATCACTGCCAATTGGTTGCAAGCCACTCCTACCAGTTGATCACTAGACCAATAATTGGCATTGTCAATTGATATATTACTACATCAACTGGCACCAACAGACAGTACCAATTGATGCCAGTTGATACTTCCAGGCATCAACTGATATCAATTCAGATAAGTTGATTTTCATTCATTTATCAGTTGGTGACCAACTGAAAATTTCATCAGGGCTTACAAAGAAGTCATTTGAATGTACTTTTAGTGAGTTGAGAGGAAGAAGGTATGGTCAAAGTAATAAAGTTGTTAATATCATCAGCATAAAGCGAGAGATAACTTCTGACATAAGTTCTCATGTTATATAATATATTATTAATTTTGGGAAGATCTTTATCTTATAGAAGGAATAAAATAGGGGCAAAAAAGAGCCCTGCGGAACACCAGTTGTAACTGAATGTGGAAAAGATAAAACTGGGTTGCTGATTCCCAACATAAATATAAAATTATATCATAAGTCGTAACTTACATTATGTCAAGTCACAAATAAACTCACATTTAATATTTTCTTTTCAGAAACTATGTTCTGCGAAATGGTTCGCAGTAAAGCATGCCTACTTCAGGTGTTAGGCCTATTGATTATGCACGTACCAATATCAAGTCTCTCAACCAAAGCCGAACAAGAAGTCACCAACTGTATTGTAGCCATTTGTTCGCGGTACTTCCAAGCCGGCAAAGTGCTCATGTTGGACGCAGTTAACAGCACTGTAGCAAATGATGAATCCGAAGAGATGTTTTTGAAGACTCTGCACGGTTTTGCCAGATGGACCATCTTAAGGACATCAGGTTCAGGTCAGATAGCAAACCCAGCTGACGGCTATATTCTCTTGACGCACGGTGAAGACTTCGGTCACCAGCTCACCAGAGTGCGGAGACAGGCCACGTGGAACTCGCGAGCGCTCTTCGTGGTCATATTGAGAAGCACCAGTAGAAAGGAAAGTGAAGATCAAAAGGTAATGGCTAGCCATGTTCTTAGCGAACTATGGGCACACAGAGTTGCTAATGTTATTGTTTTGGTGCAGAATTCTGAAAAGGCCTCGACCGCAAAATCAACCTATGATTTCAAGACATTAAGAACGCGCAAAGCTGTGAATACCATTGGTTTGGTGCAAAATTATTCAATTGACTTGTACACTTGGTTTCCGTTTCTTAATTCTGGTTGCGGGGGAGCTGTCCAAGAAAGCAATGTAGTTTTAGTTGACCAGTGGAAGGATGGAAAATTTATCCAAGGCAATACATTGTTTACATCAAAAGTTCCCAACGATCTTCACGGATGTCCCATCTTTGTCAGCACCTTTCCATGGCCACCGTTCATTGTTAACATATCCTTGCCCGGTGACAAGGAGATTCAGTATGGCGGCTTAGAGGTCGACATGATGGAAATGATAGCCCGAGTCAGCAACCTCACCACAGTGTACATGGAACCGTTGCCGAAAGGATCGGAATGGGGCTCGAAACAACCTAATGGCACGTGGAATGGATCAATGGCGGACATAGCTTACGGACGAGCGAACGTTACATTCGCATCGCTTATAGAAACTGTGGAGTTAAAGCAGGAATTCGATTCTTCGAAGAATTACATGGTCAACTCCGTTGTGTGGGTTGTACCTAGAGCTGAGCTGGTACCGCAGTGGAAAAGTCTCTTCATGATATTTTTGCTACCCATTTGGATCTTGGTGGCAACTTTATGGTTGATTATTGCTTTCGTTTTTCGAGCTCAACGAACGTTCAAGGTAAGAACAATTTAAATATTTTTCTAGTAAGTAACCTTTCCTATGCCGGTTCCTTTGATCAACAAAGTATTGCCAACTCAATGGTTAAGGTGTTTGCTATTTGAGCCTTCAGTTAGCAAAGATTTAGTCAACAGGTCGTTGACGCCAGTATGAAACTTTACTTAGCCACATGTCAGTATACGGTAATAAGTGGTAGTCTTTGGTCCTCAAGCACCTTTAATTATAAATGAATCATTGGATGAGCGAAGCGAAGATTCCATTTCACTACACTAAAGAAAAAATTCGGAATGTTTTTTTTCTTTTATTTCAGTATTTTTGGCTGTTTGTTAACACGATTCCGGCTAAACGGATACTCCAATTACGATGAAATTTTATGGAGGCCTTCGAAATCTTTGAACTTAGAACTGCCACGTTTTTGAGCGCAATCGGAAATTTTTTTCTCATGAAAATCGCAATTTTACGATTATTTCGATTTTTTTAAAAATTTCTTCGACTTATAACACCTACATGCTTTATCCGATTTTAATGATTTTTGCATAGAACCTTTTTTTATGAATTAAGATATTCTTGTGAAATTTGAGCGCAATTAAAAGAATATTTATCATAAAAATCGAAATTTTACAGGTTTTTTCTTTTTTAAAACAATTATTTGACTTATAACACCTACATGCTTTATCCGATTGTAATGATTTTTTCGCAGAACCTTAATTTTATGAATTAATATATTAGTGTGAAATTTTAGCCCAATCGAGAAATTATTTCTTATAAAAATCGCAATTTTACGTTTTTTTAACAATTACGATTAATTTTTTAAAAAAGTTAATTTTTAATTTAATTTTATTTAATTTTTAAAAAAATTCAACTTAGTATTGATTTTTCCCCAGAACAACAGAAAATTCGCATAACACATGGCAGCTCAATGCACCAATTACGCTCATCCAACAACGCGGTGGGACTTAAGCGTTTTCCTAGTTACGATATTCTCGCAACAAACTCAGCGCTTACTCAGACTATATTAAGAGCAACCTTTCTTTCCATTCAAATTATTGTACCTGATAGTAGGCTTAAAATTGCAATGACTCTCTTACAATAGAATACTGGTCCGCGTTTGCACTCTTTCTTTTTTGGTAATATTTTAGTTGTGATTTTAATACATGCAATTGTATGATATAAAGTGAATTTTGAATTAATTACAATTAATACTGTGTTAATGAATGAACCCTTCCATCTACAACTACTACCAGAGCTGTCACTCGAGATGAACCTTTCTTCTGTCTCAGGCGCTCTCAAAATTGGTTGTTCCTCATTTCCCAGATAGCTGGTTCGAGATTACAACAAATTATTATTGCCACAGTATTGCATGACCAATCGGATTTGTGGGTTGTACTTAGAGCTATCCTCGAGGGGAAACTAACTGGCATGTAATTGTTTGGGTGTTTCGAGCTAAAGTGAAATGTTTATTGATGTTCTATTTGCAAATTAATTGGAAGAAGTTCTAAATAACAACATAATTAACTAACTTGTTTATATTTTCAGGACCTTCAAACTTCTTTTCTACTTACTTTGGGCATTTTGCTCGGCAACTCTGTAGCTCCTCAGCCAAGCAAACGCCTCCTTGTCACGATCTACTTCTTCTACTGTCTTCTTATAAACACGGCTTACCAGTCCTCTCTCATCAGTTTCCTCACAGAGCCGTCGTATTTCAAACAAATTAGCGACGAGAGAGAGCTATACCAATCAGAAATGGGTCTGCTTACACCAGACGTCTTCTACAATCAATACTTGGACGACAATATCCACGTTCAGAAAAGACTTGTTTTCTGTGCGACACATGAAGCTTGCTTGAAGATAGCTCTGGAGAAGAACGCTGCTGTTGTGTGTGACAAGGAGTTGGCTTCTTTCATCATACCCACTTCCTTTATCGATAACAGTGGTAAACCTCCATTTGTGACTTTCACTGACAACATTATGACCTACTATGTTGGTATGATGTTCGCCAAAGGTAACATTCTGATCGAACGATTTAATCAGATTATTGTGCGTACAAACGAAGCTGGGTTGATGATAAAATGGCGTAAAGATGTTGTTAAGTTGGCAAAAGCAAGTGATGGGGTCCATAAGAAACGGGTGACTGTTGAAGTGGGGCCTAAACGTTTGGCGTTAGCCCATCTGCAGGGTGCGTTTATAGTACTCATTCTCGGCAACGTGTTAGGGGGAGTTTTCTTCTGTGTAGAAATTGTTCTGACTTGTATCAGCGCTCCGTTCTCCAAAACCTAACTGGTTTTACTTGATCATTGTAATTCTAATAATTGTTTTAACTAAGGTTATTTTTAAATTTCTTATATCCTAGCTCATTAAAATGATCCAGAGAATTACAAAACGTGATTCGAGGTTCAAGGGGATGTACCTGTTATTTCGAACAAGAATTTTTGACAATGGTCGGAGGTATTACATTATTATGTAAGCCTTACCCATGTAGCCGACCGCAAACCTGTGAGCGCATGCGCACTAATGTGGCAACATCTTACATGACAACGTTAAACTATGAGTTTTTTAAGTCACCAATAGAGAGCAGCAAAACTATACAAAATAATAGTAACTTTTGTAAGTTTTACATATTAAACGGATTGAAGACTTGAGAAAAGACAAGTTGAAAATTCCAAGCTCATAATTAATGCGTCCTTCTGCGCTCGCCCCTTTAGTGCATTTATTTATAGCTGCATTCTTAGTCTGTTTTAACAATTATCTTTCTATTTTCTATTTAGCTCTGCAACCCCTGCAAAATCAGACCCCTCACACCAACATTTCCCACTGCCAGCTTCGTTCGTTCGCACACACTTTTGTGAAATGAGCCACTTTGGCCCTTTCGTTCGTTTAAGCTAGTGTATGCCAGTGTAAGCCAGTGTAAAGTGTAGACACTGTTCTTTTGTTGTTAACACTGGGTCCGCGAACGAACTCACCTAGAAATATTTTCTTATGTTTGATCGTGCAATCAAACGCTCCCCAGGTCTTTGATGGAATCAACAATTTTTATTGCAGCACCTTCAATGATGTTTCAATTAAGTACTGAATGTTTCTTGTTTGTATGTATGATCACATTACATTTATCAACATTGAGGTAAAGTCTCCATGTTCAACACCAATTGGCAAAATTATCAAGCTCTACCCTAAAGAGCATCATCCCCGTCTGGGCCCGGGGTAGAATTGGCCCAGAGCATGGCTCTGCTAATCGTAAAAGGCGATTCAAGAGAAAAAGTCCACCTCGCAAACAACAGCTAGAAAAAGCGGAGTATCTTACTCCCCAAAACTAGAGGCGAGCTCTGGCAATCGTTGTCGGGGACCTTGCCCCCTTCCCTTGACGACCCCCCGGCGACGATGACAATGACACAACGAACGATGACAAAGACGATGACGACCGCGACGTGAGAAACCCCCCTTCCTCCCCTTACCCGTGGCTGGTTCTGACCAGCATGGGGCCCTCCCCCCCCCCCTAGGCTAGAGTGGTGCATTATGACCTAACGGTTGACGCGTCCTTAATCCAAATAAACCTAAACCTAAAGAGCATCAGTCGTTAGATTTGTTGATAGGCTTGTAAACTTATTGCTTTTTTTTTTTTTTTTTACTTTTTTTGTAACTTTTTAGCGTATAGAAGACACTCGATGGAAAACACGCAGGTATGTCATTCGCAAACATAGTGAACATTAAGGGATCCAAGACAGACCCCTGGGACACCCCAGACGTCACATATCTCTGATCCGGAGTTTGAATCATCAATCACAACACACTGCGTTCGACCTTTGAGGGAGTTTGCCAAAATTGACCTTGAATACCATAACCTTCCAGTTCAGCAGTAGGCCCACTAGCAAAACATAATGTGATAACCGGTGTGTCAAACATAGTTTGCAGAAAAACTCAACTTGACATAAATTTCAATAATTAATTGAAATACGATTGGATGTGAATATCAGTAAATACAAAATATATACACAGTACACATACAAACACAAAAACACATTTTGGACTATATCCCGTTTCATTATAGCACAAAAATGTATCCTAAACTGATATATGGCCTACGTAAGAGTGTCGACTGATAATTTCATTGTGTCAAAATTAATTATATTTAATTAATACAGTGGTAATTATTTTCTACCATCGGACTTATACGACATTGGTTTTATGTTGGCAAGTTTTCACCTTCCAAAACATTGGACAAACTAACAAGTTTGTGGCCTATATAAAAATGTTTGTGCCTGAGCTGGTTCGGTCGTCAATAAAGAAACCACAGTGTCATTTATTTATTTCCTAGTAAATATTAGCAAATCAATAATAATATGTTTGTTGTGATGGTTTATTTGTGTGAGCAACGTATGAGCGGTTGTCTGGAAGTGACGAATTTAACTATTTTTTATCACGAGACCGCCCACAGTTGTTATTGAACATTCTCACGATGCAAGAGCTACGTATGGCATCTCTTGCCCCTACAAGAGACCAACTGGTGGACTGACATACCTTTGTGGGGACGTTTCATTACTTAAGGTAATTCATTTTACTTAATTTTATTACTGACAAGATAATCATGGATTGTTATATAGATTCATAAGTGAAATGTTAACTGTTTCTTTATGGAATTTGTGGTATTAAAATAGGTATACCTTTCTTCCCCCCCCCCCCCCCGCCAAAAAAAAACAAACAAAAAAAACGAAGAGACCGGATTTTTATGCATTTTACTCGAGTTGTTAGAAGAATGCAAATTTGTAAGGTAATATTTTAACTCTATTATTTGATATATTGCGAAATATCTTGAGCCTTTTGAGAATATTTAAAAATATTTTGCGAATTTGGAGATAATAGGTGGAACATGTTTCTTAAAATCTGATTGTTTAAGCTTTTACTGTTTATATTAGGCCTATTTTGTAGAATTGTAAACAAACAAAATTGTTTCGGAATGAACCTCTCTGTAATAATTACAAAAACCAGTGCCCAGTGTCAACATTCGGCCACACTTATCTCAATAACATTGGTTGAAGAATGTCAATATTTCTAACCCCCTCTCACTAAAGCTTAATCATCGTTAGTCAATATTGTGCACTGCATGTTTTCACGTGCTATCACTTTTTATCGCAGAACCGGGTTAAATATTTGTGTTAATGTGCACTCATAGTGTTGTTGGTGTTCTGTTGTTAGATATCGTGAAAATTATTAGTTAGATTTTTTAACGTGGCAAATGTAAATGCAAATGGTAAATGCGTACAAACGAAGGAATTAAATCGGATTTAACTCGATGGATGAGGTTTTGTTTCGTCAAGTCGAATGATTTATGTACAATTGTTTAATTAATTCAGAGCAGTAATGCGCTTTTTTTAACTACGTATAAATATTTGTATTCTAAAACCATACATTTCGTCTTTTCGTACCTACTATACCAACCCTAACGACTATACAAAATGTCAAAGAATGAAAAGGAATATTTTTGGGGTTTTGGTAATATTTAATAATATTACGGGCATGCGCATATTTAAGTGCTTTTTTATAGAATATAAATCGATACAACAACATCAATTAATTTTAAACTCGATTCCATTAGTGGGTAAACACTCCTAGAAAAAAAGTATTAGAAGTCGGAATACAATACACAGCTAAGAAGGATTCTGTAACTTTCTGAATTGATTTTCATACAATTAATTATGAAAACAGAGTAAACATCAATACCTGGTTCTTAATGATCCCGGGAAGAGTAGTCAAAATATAATTAGAATTAAAAATATACAATTTACAAATTATTGTCTTTAGAAACATACGTTACAAAACTCAAGATAATGGGTTAATGGGTATTTCCCCTCTAAACTTAAAAAATTATATTTCATTCAGGCTAACTAGTTATGAATTTTCAGAGTACCAGCAAAAATATTGGGTTCACCGGCCCTGACCCGAAACAAAAATGTAAAACATTAATTCTCGTACTAGGTCCAATCGCCAAAAAAATCTCCCTTTAGAAATAAAATTTACAAGATCTGTATTTACCTTGATCTTGGAGGATTTTGATTATTTTGTTGAGTTTATTAGTTCCAATGAATTGATCAATATAGATTTAAAGATTTTTTCCAGTTAGTACTTTTTGGGGACAAACTTAAATGCTTTGACATTTAAAAAAAGACCAAAATTGTTTATTTTGTTATTATATATATTGTAATCTGATACGGAATAATGATTGTGGTAAGTACCCTTTGGGGTCAAAATGTTATTAATGGTAAAACAAAAATGAGAAAATAGGACCATTTTAGACATGGCTTTTTACAAATCTATCTTCACCTATTTCCTCAAGAAATTAATTCAACCATAAAACCTCTGTACATACATCATAGAGACAAATACTCAGCATGAGTTGTGGAGGTAGCTGTACTACTCTGCTTATGGCTCCGCCAGCTAATAGCTCCACCTGCAAGTGTTATAATGTATCCACAAACAGACCTCGAATCAGACTTATATGCTGCCCAATCGGCATCTACATACGTACCTCAATTAGTTTCCCACATTTATCGTAATGCAGTTCATAACCTTGAGTTGATTTCAAATACCTTAATACTCGTTTGACATTTTGCCAATCACCCTTCATGGGATTCTCACAATACTAACTTAGTTTACTAACTGCAAAAGATATATTTGGGCGTGTACCCCCAGCTTTGTACAGTAGACAGCCAATCCCCTTTTTGTACAAAGTACTGTTGCAAGTCTTTGCTTCGCAAGATATATTCCTGTTAACATCAGTTTGTTCTAAAGGACTAGCTTCACCCTTACAGTCTGTCATTCCAAACTCTTCAAGTAGGTACCTCTTTTATATAGAGACTTTGACTTACACATTTACATTTACACCCAACAACGCTCCCTGCACGCAATCGTTTTATTACTTGCCAAGTTTCCATTTTTTGCATAGTACTTATCTCCTCCTGCACAGCAGCTTCCCATCTTTCTGCTTGTGGGCCCCTTAATGCTTCCTCGGCTGTCTCCGGTATCTTAGCATGCTTTCCCGTAGAGTCTGCCAGTCTGCAACAAGCTGAAGTACATGGTAATTTCTCCTTTCTCTCCCTCCTGGGGCGACCTTCGTCTGGCGGTACCTCTGTTGCCCTCCCCCCTCCCCTAGGCTTAAGTACATAAGCATTCTAGTACCAACTCATAAAAACAAAGCTAAACCAATGGCGGCAAACTCAAACATGTAAAAGGACGTATTGATCCACTAACAGATTCTAGTTTGTGTTGGTAGAATAAACCACTACAAACAATATTGGTGAAACTTCAGAATGTTCTTCAAAATACTATTATTGTCAATGTTTTTCGCACTTAGATTTACTAACATAATATTGCACAACATTAATTGTAATCACATTCCATATTTTTCTTTCAGAAACAAAATCTGCCAAATGATTCGCACAAAAGTATGCCTACTTCATGTGTTGAGCCTTCTGATTGTTCAGGTCGTAGTGGTAAATCTCTCGTTCGAAGCCGACCAGCAAGCCGCTAACTGCGTCATGGCCATTTGTTCGCGGTACTTCCCTGCCAGTAAAGTGCTCATCCTAGACGTAGGTAACAGCACTTTATCAAGTGATGAATCCGAGGAGATGCTTTTGAAGATGCTGCACGGTTTGGCCAAATGGACCATCTTAAGTACATCATCAGGATCAGGTCAGATTGCAAACCCAGCTGATGGCTATATTCTCTTGACGCACGGTGAAGACTTCGGTCACCAGCTCACCAGAGTGCGGAGACAGGCCACGTGGAACTCGCGAGCGCTCTTTGCGGTCATATTGAAAAGCACCACTAGGAAAGAAAGTGCAGAGCAAAAGGCAATGACTACCCAAGTTCTTGGCGAACTATGGACTCACAGAGTTGCTAATGTTGTTGTTTTGGTGCAGAATTCTGACAAGGCCTCGACAGCAAAATCCACCTATGATTTCGCGACATTAAGAACGCGCAAAGCTGTGAATACCATTGGTTTGGTGCAAAATTCTTCAATTGACTTGTACACTTGGTTTCCGTTTTTAAATTCTGGTTGCGGGGGAGCTGTCCAAGAAAGCAATGTAGTTTTAGTTGACCAGTGGAAGGATGGAAAATTTCTCCAAGGCAATACATTGTTCATATCAAAAGTTCCCGATGATCTTCTCGGATGTCCCATCTTTGTAAGCACCTTAGCATGGCCACCGTTCATTGTCAACATATCCTCGCCCGGTGACAAGAAGATTCAATATGGCGGCTTGGAGGTTAACATGATGGAAACGATAGCCCGAGTCAGCAACCTCACCACGGTGTACATGGGACCGTTGCCGAAAGAATCGAAGTGGGGCTCGAAACTACCCAATGGCTCTTGGACTGGATTAATGGCAGATATGGCTTATGGACGAGCGAATGTAACATTCGCAGCGCTTATAGAATCCGTGGAGAGAACGCCGGATTTTGATTCAACGAAGCATTACATGAGCAATTCCGTTGTGTGGGTCGTACCTCGAGCAGGGCTGGTACCTCAGTGGAAAAGTCTCATCATGATATACTCGCCAAATATTTGGATCTTGGTGGCAACTTTATGGTTGGTTATTGCTTTCGTGTTTCGAGCTCAACGAACGTTCAAGGTAAGCACATGGCAATTCTTTCTGTAGAAACCTTTCCTATGCCGGATTTTTTGATCAACAAAGTATTGTCAACTCAAGAATAGTTAACGGTGTTTTCTATTGGAGCCCTGACTTGGCAACGATTTAGTCAACATGTCGTTGACGCTAGCATGAGAAGTTTAATAACTATGCCAGTATACGGTAATGAGTGGTAGTCTTGGTTCCTCGAGCTATATTTATTCAAAATATATGATTACAAAATTCTCGCTTCAGACGCAGCACTTTTTTAGCCTTAATTGAGAGCAACCTTTCTTCCCATTCTAATTGTTCCTGATAGTAGTATTAAAATTGCTCTCTTCGCACTCTTTCTTTCTTCGCAAAATTTTAGTTTTGATTGGAATACATGCATTAGTATGATATAAAGTGAATTTTGAATTAATTTTATTCAAAACTTTGTAAATGAATGAACCTATCATCTACAACTACTACCAAAGCTGTAACTCGAGGTGAACCTTTCTTCTGTCTCAGGCGCTCTCAAGATGTAGGTTGTTCCCCATTTCGAATTAAAGACATTGGAGATAATAACAATTACTTCAATATTGCATGACCATTTCTTATTTGTGGGCTGTACTTACTTTTTTAATTAATATTTGCATTTATTTTTACAACATTTGAACATGTTACATTAAAAATTAATGCGAGAATGACAGAAAGAGCATTTGCCCCATATAACGTGAGTACCTGTCTCCCTCTAATACAATTATAATAAAATACAATATCCAAGTTAAACACAGTTCAAATACAACAATAAATATTAAAAAAATCACCACATAAACTAAAACTAAACAATACCACAAGTAAGAAAAAACAGAAATACAACCTACTCAAAATAATCTTTGATGGCGCTATTGACCATACCTTGAGGAAACTAACTGGCATGTTACAGTTCGGGTGTTTTGAGCATAAGTGAAATGTTTATTGATGTTCTAATTGCAAATTAATTTGAAGAAATTCTAAAAAACAACATAACTAACTTGTTTATATTTTCAGGACCTACAAACTTCTTTTCTACTTTCTCTGGGCATTCTGCTCGGCAACTCTGTAGCTCCACGGCCAAGCAAGCACCTCCTCGTCACGATCTTCTTCTTTTACTGCCTTCTTATAAACACGGCTTACCAGTCTTCTCTTATCAGTTTCCTCACAGAACCGTCGTATTACAAGCAAATTAGCGACGAGAAAGAGCTATACCAGTCAGACATGGGTCTGCTTACACCAGACGTCTTCTACAATCGATACTTGGACGACAATGTCCACGTTCAGAAAAGACATGTTTTCTGTGAGACACATGAAGCTTGCTTAAAGATAGCTCTGGAGAAGAACGCTGCTGTTGTGTGTGACAAGGAGTTTGCTTCTTTCATCATACCAACATCCTTTATCGATGACAGTGGTAAACCTCCATTTGTGACTTTTACCGACAACATTATGACCTACTATGTTGGTATGATGTTCGCGAAAGGTAACATTCTGGTGGAACGATTTAATCAAGTCATTGTGCGTACAAACGAAGCTGGGTTGATGATAAAATGGCGTAAAGATGTTGTTAAGTTGGCAAATGCAAGTGATGGGGTCCATAAGAAACGGGTGACTGTTGAAGTGGGGCCTAAACGTTTGGCGTTAGCCCATCTGCAGGGTGCGTTTATTGTACTCATTCTCGGCAACGTGTTAGGGGGAGTTTTCTTCTGTGTGGAAATTATTCTATTTCGTATCAGTTGTCCGTGTTTCAAGACCTAACGGCTTAAATACTTGTTCATTGTAATTCAAGTAGGTGTTTATACTAAGGTGAGTTTTAAATTTCTTATATTCTATTTCAGTAAAACGAGTTACGAACCAGAGAATTACAACACGTGAGCCGAGGGGTGCCTGTTGTTGCGAACAAGAATTTTTGAAAATGGTCGGAGGAATTACATAATATGACCGCAAACCTGTGAGTACATGCGCAGAAACGTAGCGACATCTTACATGACAGCGTTAATTTAAAAAAGTGTATTAAGTCACCAACAGATTGCAGCAAAACTAAACAGCGCTGACGGAAGCGACTTAATGTGTATAAATGGGCCCCTTCAGTGGTTGAAAATAACTAAATACTATTGTAAGTTTATCATATTAAACGAGTTGAATTGTATAAATTAGAACCTTTTGTTAAGCGCGTCCACCTGCGCTTGCCACTTCACTTCAGCGCAGATTGCTAAAGAGAAAGTATCATTTTTAGAGCTGCTTTCTTCGTCTGTCTTCACAACTTTCTTTCTATCTAGGGCGACGGTCGTTCGCTTGCAGCCAAGCGCACGCGACTGCTTAGAAGGCGATGACTTGACCCTTTTTTCTCCTACCCGAGTTGGGGGTTTTCAGCTATCTGCACACGCCGTCCAGAAATATGTACAATCTTCAAACTCGGTATTTAACCTGATATGTGGTCCATGACCTTCCAAAAAAGAAAATCAGCCCGATCCGATAACCCGTTCTGTGTTAAAAAGTGCCTCAACTTGGTCTAAAAAATTCCGGCTGGCTGGGTGGGTGGCTGGGTGGCTGTTGGATTCTGCCAGAGAGGAATAAGAGCCTGCAGAGAGAAAGGTACATCTTAGAACTATGAAACTTGGACCACACTTAGATGAACCGTAGACTCATGCACTTTTGCTTTTGAAACCAAAATTAAAACCATTTAAACCATTTAAAACCATTTAAACCATTTAAATACAAAACCATTAATAAACATCTAACACGTGGGCTCCATGCGCAAAATTTGGCAACGGGGTAGATAAAAATATCACAATGAATAATCCGCCGAGAGGCAAGCGATATTTAACGCCCAACACCCCCTAAATCATCCCCTAAAATTGGAAAAATTCATAGCTCTAACCCAAAATTGAATTTTTATTCAAATTAGTTGTTAAAATTATGTTTTAATGTGTGTTAGCCCAATCGGCCTATTTTCATTTCCTAAACCACATTTTTTAACCCCCATCCCTAATAGTTTATATTTTACCTTGATTTCCAGCATTCACAATGAAGGTACCTTATGAGTTATCAGCATAAAATTTGGCATGATGGTGCATAATAATATGAAAAATAATCCGCCAAGAGGCAAGCGATATTCCACCCCCAACCCCCTAAATCATCCCCTAAAATTGGAATAATTCATAGCTCTATCCCAAAATTGAATTTTTATTCAAATTATTTATTAAAATTATGTTTAAATGTGTCTTAACCCAATCGGCCTAATTTCCTAAACAACATTTTTTCAATCCCCATCCCTAGTTGTTTATATTATTTTTACCTTGATTTCCAGCATTCACCATGAAGGCACCTAATGAGTTATCAGCATGAAATTAGGCATGGCCTTAGCCGTCCGGGCTATGCTCTCACCAACTGAGCTATGCAGCCACCAATTATTTAATTCTTACAAAAATTTAGGAAGTGAATCAAACTCCGTCTAAGTCGTAGGCCTACATCCGAGCAATTTAGATGGAAAATTACATTTTGAAATATCCCTCTTTCTTTGAATTTTCATTTACAAGTATTTCGCGCCTTGATATGAAACAAACAGCAAAAAGATGTGAAATCCCCCCCGAATACAGAAATTTGTAAAAAAAAAAAAAAAAAAAAAAAAACGGCAGCCAAGCTCTTCTTCAAAAGTCTTTGGCTGTGAATGTTGTGAGATAAAGAATTTGAGCCAATCTTTTCATTCTTCCTCCCTAGTTTCGCATTGAAAAGAAGTAAGATCATTTCGCCTGTTGACGAGCGCCAAGCCAACCATTTTCATGGTAAAAAAAGTAAAAATGTTAAACTCAAAATCATAAAAAAAATAACTTGGCAATTGACTTTTTGAAGTTCTCAAAATGAACCAAATTCAATGGCCAAGTTATTTTTTTATGATTTTGAGTTCAACATTCTTACTTTTTTACCACGAATATGGTTGGCTTGGCGCTCGTCAACAGGCGAAATGATCTTACTACTTTTCAATGCGAAACTAGGGAGGAAGAATGAAAAGATTGGCTCAAATTCTATATATCTTGCAACATTCACAGCCAAAGACTTTTGAAGGAGAGCTTGGCTGCCGTTTGTTTTCACAAATTCTTGTATTTTGGGGGGGGGGATTCTAATTGGCTCTTCAACCACTGGAAAATCAGACCCCTCACATCAACATTTACCAATGCCAATAATAATTTCTTGTGGTCGAGCGTGACTAACGTTTTCATAAAATCAATGAACACATACACACACCACATACAACCTTGTAAGTAATATCATTAAATTTTCAATTTATATCATTGAAAATTGTTAATAAGAAACATATCAGATGTACTTTTGCCCTTCTGAAAGCCAATCTGGTTTTTGTTAATACCATTTAATATCGTTAAGTAGTCACATAGACAGCAATCTTATTGATCACAGGCAACAATGCAATTGTACGATAATCATAATAATGGCTTTCTTTATTACAGAGGCCTTAAAATAGCATATCTGGCACCACACCTTATTTAATAATCAATTTATATTGATTTATTATTTAGCGACCGCCGGAGTTTTAGGACATGGTTACCTTAAGGCAATTATTTTCACGTTCTGTATGATTGGACAAGTTGATATTATTGTGTCCAAGCTCGTTCAAATCAATATGGAAAACACCTCGTCATTGTCAGGGGCCCATTGTTACTTTCCTTGTAAATATTATTCATTCAATATGTGTGTGGTGTTTGTGTGTAATTTAAGCAAGGGGTTGTTTGGAAGTGACAAATTTAACTGTTTTTTTCATGAGGTCCGCAGTTGTTGTTGGGCATTCGCACGATGATACAGACCTGGTGAAGATAAGGTTATTCTGGCCCTTACAAATAGACCTACTGATGGACTAGGGACTATAGTTGGCCTACTGATGGTGGACGTTACATTTGTAAAGGTAATTAATTATATGAAATTCTCTACTGACAAGATAATCGTGAATTGTTATATTTAGATTACTTAGTAAACTGCAAACTGCACATTGTTTCTTTATTGATTTTGGGGTAGGCAATTAAAATTGATATCTACTCACTAATGAAGAAAACATTTCAACCGGTAGAGACCGGAATTTGCATTTGCATTTGGCATTTGCACTTGAATTTGGTACCAAAATGTAAATATGTCTGTCTTAGGGAATATTTAGCAATATCTTTGGTATATTACGGAATATTTTGAGACTTTTCAAAATGTTTAGAAATCATTCGCGAATTTGGAGAGAATATATTGAATATAAAAATCTTTGAAAATGTATTTGTTCCCACCTAGGTACCATATTTTGCTGTATAGTAGAGATAATATGAACATAATATTTTGTTTAAGGCTGTACCTTCCCGTTACCTTCCTGCAATTACTAAACCAGTACCCAGTGGCTACATCCAGCCACACCTCGCCTATTAACAATTATGTAGCTATTTTTAACCGGCTCCAACGTTGGGGCAATATAGGGAAAGCTTATTTACCGTTCGTCGATATTCTACGTTGCCTGTTGTCAGATATGCTGACTCCCTTGACCGTAGAACCGTATTGACAAATAGAAGAAATCTGTGTTGCTACAGACTTTACTGTGCTCTCAAAGTGGTGAACGTATGACGTCGTGTTGTTTAGATAACATATTAATTTTGGTTTGTATTTTTCAAATGTATCTAACAAAGTGCGTAAAAAAGAGATTGTTGCGTGATCGGGTTTAGCGGAATAAGTAACTTTAATGTGCATAATATTTCATTAAAACTACGAAACAACAACAACAACAAATCAAATATAGTATACCATCTTTGAAGTCTGTTTCAAAACCATCTTTATTTTTCATCTAATTGCACCTCCCCTATAATAGCTCCCGGAAAAATAAGGAATAATTTACCTGAAAAACGACGTACAATGACGTACTCGTCCATCTTTCTCTTATACTTACACAGAACTCGACGTTCGGACCAACTTTTTTTACAATGTTTAATGTTCATTTAAAAATTCTCTTGTTCACTTTGTCCAGCTTTTTTTTAAAATACAGTCTAGACCACTTTTCGACCGTTAATTTTTTTCACCCCAAAAAATTAATTTTGGGGACGATGTTAACAAGTTATGAGCGCATGTTACTATCAGAGCACATTTTCACAATTCAATTATTTAATTGTACTCACATTAAATATTTTTCTTTCAGAAACCAAATCTGCGCAATGATTTGCAGTAAAGTATGCCTACTTCGGGTATTATTCCCATTGATTGTTCAGGTATGGGTTGTGAATCTCTCAACAGTAGCCGACAGGCAAGTCGCTTACTGCGTCATGGAAGTTTGTTCGCGATACTTCCCTGCTGGCAAAGTGCTGATCCTAGACGCAAGTAACAGCACTTTAGCAAGTGATGACTCCGAGGAGATTCTTTTGAAGATGCTGCACGGTTTGGCAAGATGGACCATCTTAAGGACATCATCAGGATCAGGTCAGAAAGCAAACCCAGCTGATGGCTATATTCTCTTGACGCACGGTGAAGAGTTTGCTCACCAGCTCACCAGAGTGCGGAGACAGGCCACGTGGAACTCGCGAGCGCTCTTCGTGGTCATATTGAGAAGCACCAGTAGAAAGGAAAGTGAAGATCAAAAGGCAATGACTATCCACGTTTTTGGAAAACTGTGGACACACAGAGCTGCTAATGTTATTGTTTTGGTGCAGGACTCTCGCATAGCCTCGACAGCAAAGTCCACTTATGATTTCGGGACATTAAGAAAGCACAAAGCTGTAAAAACCATTGGTTTGGTACAAAATTCTTCGATTGACTTGTACACTTGGTTTCCGTTCCTTAATTCTGGTTGCGGGAGAGTTGTCAAAGAAAGCAATGTCGTTTTAGTTGACAAGTGGAAGGATGGAAAATTTCTCCAATGCAATACATTGTTCACATCAAAAGTTCCCAATGATCTTCAAGGATGCCCCATCTTTGTAAGCACCTTTCCATGGCCACCGTTCATCGTCAACATATCCTCGCCCGGTGACAAGGAGATTCAATATGGCGGCTTAGAGGTCGACATGATGGAAACTATAGCTCGAGCCAGCAACCTCACCACGGTGTACATGGAACCGTTGCCGAAAGGATCGCAATGGGGCTCGAAACTACCCAATGGCTCCTGGACTGGATCAATGGCGGACATAGCCTACGGACGAGCCAACGTTACATTCGCATCACTTATAGAAACTGTAGAGTTAAACCTGGAATTCGATTCATCAAAGAATTACATGGTCAACTACGTTGTGTGGGTCGTACCTAGAGCTGGGCTGGTACCACAGTGGCAAGGTCTCATCATGATATTCTCGTTACTTTCGTGGATCTTAGTGACCACTTTATGGTTGGTTATTGCTTTGGTGTTTCAAGCTCAACGTGCGTTTAAGGTAAGCAAATTCAAGTCGTTTTGCTGTAACCTTTTGAATGCAGGTGTCTTTGATCAACGGTGTATTGGCATCTCATGATCAATATTTACTTTTCAAGTTGATTCCTTATTTCGCCGCACTTAAGTGCACTGGTCGTTGACGCCAGCATAAAGAAAGTTACTTCACCAATTGTCATAAAATTTGACTGATATAGATTGCACTTTTAATCTCTCTAACAATTATCTTTTATCTTAAATCTGGTCTCTCTTTGCCTGCTTCTGATCTTGACAATTGTTATGAGTATGCATGCAACAGTTTGATATTTAAGTGAGTTTGAATGAAATAATGAATACCCTATTGGATGAAAGAACTGTGAGCTACGGCCCGAGTTTTACTGACATGTTTATGAAGGTTTTAGTTGCAAATAAATTGGTCTAGATTTGAAAGACCATCATTACAATTATTGTTTTTACTTTTAGGACCTACAATCTTCTTTGCTACTTACACTAGGCATTCTCCTCGGAATGTCTGTATCTCCTCGGGCAAGCAAACGCCCCCTCGTCATGATCTACTTCTTTTACTGCCTTCTCATCAACACAGCTTACCAGTCTTCTCTAATCAGTTTCCTCACAGAGCCGTCGTATTACAAACAAATGAGTGATGAGAGCGAGCTATACCAGTCAGACATGAAACTACTTACACCAGACACCTTCTACAACCAATACTTTGACGACATTGTCCACGTTCAGAAAAGACTGTTTTTCTGTGAGACACATGACGCCTGCTTGAAGATAGCTCTGGAGAAGAACGCTGCTGTTGTGTGTGACAAGGCGTTTGCTTCTTTCATCATACCTACTTCCTTTATCGACAACAGTGGTATACCGCCATTCGTGATTTTTCCCGACAACGTTATGACCTACTATGTTGGTATGAGGTTCGCCAAGGGTAACATTCTGATTGAACGATTTAATCAGATTATTGTGCGTACAAACGAAGCTGGGTTGATGATAAAATGGCGTAAAGATGTTGTTAAGTTGGCAAAAGCAAGTGATGGCGTCCTTAAGAAACGGGTGACTGTTGAGGTGGGGCCAAAACGATTGACGTTAGCCCATCTGCAAGGTGCGTTTATTGTACTTATTCTCGGCAATGTGTTTGGGGGAGTTTTCTTCTGTTTTGAAATTGTTTTAACTCGTACGAGCACACCGTTTTCCAAGACCTAACGGCCTACTTCATCATAGGCCTAATAATAACACAGTGTTTGAACTACATTGCATTTTAAATTTATTTCATAATACATATACAGTTTATTGATGCATACCAAAGAATTACAACCAATGAGCTGGGAGGATTCACAAAATATCCGGCACATTGTACCTACTATTAGCAAGTATGGCTTAATATGAGTTGGATGTATATACGGGTATCACCGTGACTCGTCATTTTGGTTCACTGACAAACGTTTCGGCTCCAATTCAGCAGCCATCTTCAGGGTCTTTCCTCTCTGGTCGTCGACCTCGTACTGAAGCGTTGTTCAGTCACCTCTACAATGAGTGTCTTCTGAGACTAGGCCAGTTAAAAAAAAAAATCGAACTTTGTGGCCCGACGTGTTAAAAGCTGCCAACAAAGTGATTTAAATAGATTTTTACACTCTGAATCCGAAAAACATTGTTGGCAATCGCTCTTTTCTAAATCAGTTATCTTAACTGAATAGGATAGACGTTAAATTAATTAATTAATAATAGTAATAATAAAAAATTACAGGTCACCATCAAAATTAATAAACGAAGCTCACATTATTTGTATCCATACTGTCCGTCTGTCTGTGTATGTATGTAACGTATCACGATGAAAAACCAATAAGCAATGTTTATTTGAGTTGGCATTGCCACTCCAACAAAATATTTTGTTGATCCACGAGTAAGAGTCCAAGTCTAAGTCTAGCTCCCCAGAAATATTTTAAATGTTTGACCCGGCGCCTCCACCAAATCTTTAACGAGCAGCGAATTATTTAACTTTGTTTTTACGTATTTCGCGACTCGTTGATGACATTTTTATTGATCGGTCTGTTTTGTCTCTGTGGTAATTCATTATACTGTCTGTCGGCGTTTCAAATACCATTTTGTCTTCTTCGTCAGGACTTGAAATATGATATGTAAGTTTATGAATTGACGGCTCGTTTCTTGTTCCAGTTTTCCCTGTTTGATAATAATACATTTTATTGGTTGTTTCAAATAAGCGTCCTAAATTCACTGCAAGATTGTCATTTGCCAGAAATGTTCCTATTTCGTGGTCTTCCACCCCTGACAACGACAACGTCGACAAACAATATCATGAATACCAACGCGACAAAACAGCCCGATCAATAAAAATGATATTTTACTTTTGTTTCTTCTTCGACTATCGATTGACTATAATATGAAGCTTCGTTCCCTGTTTTTAGTAGTCATGTACCCGTACTTATCTGTATATCATTAACACAGTTACAGTTCTTGAGTCAAAGCGAATTTTTACTTCATGATTCGCACTTTTACAATGCTTTTATCCTGGTTTTATTTTAACGTTTTTACTTGTTCGTTACAAATATAATATATACCATAGTTTGTCCGTTTTGAAGAATGGTCGTAGGGCTCGAAGCCTCTCCCCTGGCATGCTTTAGTCCCTGGTGCGAAGCGCCTATTACTAAAAATCTGATGTGTGCAAGAGTTGGGCGATAAACAGCGTCCTTGCGCTATTAGCTGCATGGTGTTGGCGACAGACAGGTCCCTTTGATTTCGGTTAAATACCGCCGGAGCTCGGAAATGGCAACAAACCGCGCCATTTTCATTGGATGTAACTAGGAAAACGCTTAAGTCCCGCCGCGTTGTTGGATGAGCGTAATTGGTGCATTGAGCTGCCATGTGTTATGCGGATTTTCTGTTGTTCTGTGATAAAATCATTGCTAAGTTAAAGATTTTTTTAAATTAATTTAAATTAAATAAAAAATAAACTTTAATTTTTGATTTTTTTAATTAATCCTAATTTAAAAAAAGAAAAAAATCGTAAAATTGCGATTTTCATAAAAAATAATTATTCGATTGCGCTCAAATTTCACACGAATATATTAATCCATAAAATTAAGGTTCTGTGAAAAAATTATTACAATCGGTTAAAGCATGTAGGTGTTATAAGTCAAAGAATTGTTTTAAAAAAGAAAAAACCCGTAAAATTTCGATTTTCATAAAAAATAATTTTTCAATTGCGCTCAAATTTTACACGGATATCTTAATTCATAAAATTGTGGTTCTGTGAAAAACTCATTAAAATCGGATAAAGAATGTAGGTGTTATAAGTCGAAGAAATTTTAAAAAAATTGAAAAAAATCGTAAAATTGCTTTTTTCATGAGAAATAATTTTTCGATTGCGCTCAAAAACGTGGCAGTTCTAAGTTCAGAGATTTCGAAGGTCTCCAGAAAATTTCATTGCAATTGGAGTATCGGTTTAGCCGGAATCGTGCTGACAAACACACAATAATACAGAAAAAAAAAAAAGAAAAAAAAAAAAAACATTCCGGATTTTTTTCTCCAGTGTAGTGAAATGGAATCTTCGCTTCGCTCGCTACGCTCGCTACGCTCATCCAAAAAGTAGCAGCACCCGTGGCAGAAAAAGTCCCACAAGAGACATTCAAGGAGAGTTATTTTTATCGTCACGGAGGTCTTAGTCGTGGGTCCACTACACCCACTCGACGACGCGCAGCGACGAGACGTTGACGAGCCCGCAGAAGCCGTGCCTGACGACGTGGAGGCAAGAAAAACGCTAATTGGAAATGTGCCCTATTTATCTTTATAGCCATTTTTGTGAGTGTTTTTTGTTCATATAGAGAGAGGTTTACCCAACTTGGCACAATACTCAAAATCAATACTTCTGTTGACAATACCAAAACGAAACTAAATTAAAAGAATTGGGGCACATGTCTCAATGAACCAAAGCTCTCATCCATCAACGTTACTATAAAAAGGTTTTCAGAAGCGTCCTAGTTTTAATATTAGGTCCTTATATGATTAACTTTTTTTTCAATTAAAAAAATTAATATTCATCGTTGAAGGCGAGAGAAAGTTATGGGTTTCCGGTTTATGTGCTTACTAGATATAGGACACATTTCCGAGGGTCGTGGTCAAAATAATTGTCATTGAGTAGAGCAATTTTGATTCTATAGTTACGTGACATGGGCCTCGACCAACTCAGTATTGAAGGACTTAAAATTTTGATGTAACGGTCATTTGTACGGCGTCCTTGTCAATAGTCTCTTTGTGTACAGTTCATTTATTTGTGGAGAGTAATTAATTTGCAGTTGGCATGGCACCATCAATTCACAATAATATTCGTTCGTTTGGTCGTTAGTTACACGTTCACCTTCATGTGTGTAGGCAGTTAACAACGAACATCGAGCTAATTAGTGCATGTGCGTGTCATAAGCCTACACAGTCATAAATATGCTTTGAAAAGTGCAAAATTATACGTCTAAACAGTTGAATGTTTACCAATATCGGGGTCGATAAGGAAATTTCCTCCGCGATGAACAATGAACATGGTTATCGACTCTTTATTATAAATTAATAAAATAATATCATCAACATCGACGTCAAATAAATAAATAAATAAATTTTCTTTTTTTCTATCTTCCTTCTTTCCCCTTTCCTACCTATTTTTTATTTTTTTCCTTTTTTTATATTTAGGCCATTGCTTAATTTCATTTAGTATCTTTTTTGAATTTGTTAACAATATTTTTGTTATTAATAAATTGTTGTTGTAAAAATATTACTATTTTAAATATTTACTTAACATGTAAATAAATAAATAAATAATTGGATGAGCGAAGCGAAGACTTCAATTTCACCGACCCCCCAAAAAATTTAGCTCGGGTGTTTTTTTGTTTTTTTTTGTTTTTTTTTGTTTGTTTGTTTTTCCGTCTGTTTGTTCGCTCTCTACCGGGCAAACGGCATATGCGATCTTGATGAAAATTTGACACGACCTTCGTTTTCTCTGAACTTAGACTTGCTACATTTTTGGGTACAATCGAAGAAATATTTCTCATGAATATCGTACTTTTACGATTTTTTTCGATTTTTAGTGCGATATTTTCGTGACATTTGGGCCGATTTTGACCAAACGGGTGGGGCTACAACGTTCATATTTCACATAGACAGTAAGGTAATGATGATGTATTGCTTTCTGAAAGAAAAAGTTGAAAAAGTTAGCCAGAATCTAGAGAAATAAAGCTTTTAATATAAGTTTTTTTTATTTTGTGTGTGATATTTTCGTGCCATTTGGGCCAATTCTGACCAAACGGGTGGGGCTACAACGTTCATATTATACATGGACATTAAGGTTATGGTGATGTAGTACCTTTTGAAAGAAAAAGTTGAAAAAGTTAGCCAGAATCTATAGAAATAAAGCTTTTAATGTAAGTTTTTTACGATAAATAATACCAATTGACAAGAAACAATAGAAACTTGACAACAATCACCAACAATGCGTAGGCAACAAAACAAAGCACTTGCAAAAGTAAAGATATCCCACGCAAACTAAAAACTTTAAAAAGCTCATCCATCAACGCGGCGGGACTTTAGCGTTTTCCTAGTAAATTTTAAATTGTATTTAGAGTCTACCCACTTAGTTATTGGATGAGCGAAGCGAAGACTTCAATTTCACCGACCCCCCAAAAAATTTAGCTCGGGTGTTTTTTTGTTTTTTGTTTTGTTTTTTTTTTTTGTTTGTTTTTCTGTCTGTTTGTTCGCTCTCTACCGGGAAAACGGCATATGCGATCTTGATGAAAATTTGACACGACCTTCGTTTTCTCTGAACTTAGACTTGCTACATTTTTGGGTACAATCGAAGAAATATTTCTCATGAATATCGTACTTTTACGATTTTTTTTCGATTTTTAGTGCGATATTTTCGTGCCATTTGGGCCAATTCTGACCAAACGGGTGGGGCTACAACGTTCATATTTCACATGGACATTAAGGTAATGGTGATGTAGTGCTTTCTAAAAGAAAAAGTTGAAAAAGTTAGCCAGAATCGAGAGAAATAAAGCTTTTAATATACGTTTTTTGACTTTTTGTGCGATATTTTCGTGCCATTTGGGCCAATTCTGACCAAACGGGTGGGGCTACAACGTTCATATTATACATGGACATTAAGGTTATGGTTATGTAGTACCTTTTGAAAGAAAAAGTGGAAAAATTTAGCCAGAATCCATAGAAATAAAGCTTTTAATACAAGTTTTTTACGGTAAATAATACCAATTGACAAGAAACAAAAGAAACTTGACAACATTCACCTTCGATGCGTAGGCAGCAAAACAAAGCACTTGCAAAAGTAAAGATATCCCACGCAAACTTAAACCTTTAAAAAGCTCATCCATCAACGCGGCGGGACTTTAGCGTTTTCCTAGTATAACTGATTTTCAGTGGGGGACAGTAAATCAAAGCGACTAAGCCTATCCTGTAGGCCCCGACACAATCGACGAGTGAGCGATAACCAGCCAAAGATCGATACTTTTAATAGGAAATATAGCAATCAGTGGTATGGACAGTGCGAACACCCGCGGATCAACGCCAGAATCAACAAGGCCGATTCAGAACAACTCTGAATTTATTATGTGCTTATCGTTGCTAGGACGGCTCCAAAATCACCGTTTACAAACTCCTAAGACACGAACTTCAGAAGTTAAAAAACTTCCGACTTTGGCGGGAATTAAACCCTGCACGTTCTGCATTGGAAGCAGATACGCTAACAACAAGACCAACGAGCCACATTGTTCCACACGAGTCCATTGTTGTGCCTGCATTTATGTAAGTAGATTTATTTAGTGCTGTTTTTCTTTTGTAAATCAGTTTTTGGATGAGCGAAGCGAAGACTTCAATTTCACCGACCCCCCAAAAAATTTAGCTCGGGTGTTTTTTTTTTGTTTTTTGTTTTTTTTTGTTTTTGTTTTTCTGTCTGTTTGTTCGCTCTCTACCGGGCAAACGGCATATGCGATCTTGATGAAAATTTGACACGACCTTCGTTTTCTCTGAACTTAGACTTGCCACGTTTTTGGGTACAATCGAAGAAATATTTCTCATAAATATCGTACTTTTACGATTTTTTTCGATTTTTAGTGCGATATTTTCGTGCCATTTGGGCCAATTCTGATCAAACGGGTGGGGCTACAACGTTCATATTTCACATGGACATTAAGGTTATGGTGATGTATTGCTTCTGAAAGAAAAAGTTGAAAAAGTTAGCCAGAATCGAGAGAAATAAAGCTTTTAATATACGTTTTTTGACTATTTGTGCGATATTTTCGTGCCATTTGGGCCAATTCTGACCAAACGGGTGGGGCTACAACGTTCATATTATACATGGACATTAAGGTTATGGTGATGTAGTACCTTTTGAAAGAAAATGTTGAAAAAGTTAGCCAGAATCCATAGAAATATAGCTTTTAATGTAAGATTTTTACGTTAAATAATAACAAATTAACAAGAAACAATAGAAACTTGACAACAATCACCTACAATGCGTCGGCAGAAAAAACAAAGCACTTGCAAAAGTAAAGATATCCCACGCAAACTAAAAACTTTAAAAAAGCTCATCCATCAACGCGGCGGGACTTTAGCGTTTTCCTAGTTTAATAGGAAATTGATATCGACACTACTCGCTTGCAAATAATATAGGCCTACTACACCTCCAACAATCAGGGTCATGCATCAACCCAGAAAATCAAATATGGAAAGAAATCATAGATTTAACTTTGTTTTGACAGTCCCAAAAGTACGGACATGTTTGGCTTAGGACGTTTCTAGATACTGCAAAACCTTAGGTCTTGGTCTTGATTTACGTCATAAGCCTACGTCACGAACTACGTCATCAATCACCCGTGACGTCACAAGTAGCTCCGAATAGTCACGCGCACGATCGAGACTCACCGAAATCAAGTAATAAGAATAAGAATCGAAAGTGCACACTAGATTCAGGTCTTGATCATGGCGAACGTTATGGACGTATATGTTACATATGAAATTTGATTCTGTACAATTTATTATAGTATTATTAATAACATTTACTAGCTTATTTGGTTACTCAACGTGATTTGGAAGTGTTATTTCGATCGTCTCCCGAGGTAGCCATATTGTTTTAGTAATAAGAATGAGAAAGAGAGTGGTATTTTCATAAGACCAAGTAATAAGTAATAAGACCAAGTAATCAGACCAAGTACAGTTAAGAAACGTCCACGGACAAATTTGTCAAGATGTGGATTCAATATTTCAACAATCGACACTCTGAGACAAAACGTTCACGACTTAAAAAGTCACAGGCGTGACCTTTGACCAATGTCAAAAAGTCAAGGTCTTTTGCCACGATGAATACCGACCGGTCCAGCAGGTAGATGAAGTGGAGTCAATTAAAAAGATTGTGTAGAATGTTTGCTTGTAGGCCTACCCAAAAATGCAAGATAAGAAATTGTATTTGTGTAACTATAACTTGCGGGGGTTGCGTAATTGCGTGTGATTATCAATGAAGATTTACCGGTAGGGTACTGTTGATTTTTTAATGGTAGCCTATAATCCTAGTAATAATCCAAGGTTATCTATCATAATTGTTATGAAAATGAATATGATGGAATATAAAGTAGGCTACCTGTAACCTGGTAATGGTGGAAGGAAAAGTATTTATTCATAAAATATATTTCCTGCAAAACTAAAAAGTTAAAAATTGCGCCTTTCACGAACTTCTGTCGAAACTGCGCATCAATTATTTCGCGCCAATTTTAGTACAGTTCCTACGTCGAGTGCCTGTCTACCACCTGTTGTTATCTGTTGACGTTTTGAATGTAAGCTATTAATTTGTAGGGACCTAGCTAGACTAGGCCTAAGCTATATTTTTGCCAATTAACTAGGTCCCACTAAACATCCTCAAAGTTGTTGCCTATGTTAGCTTACCAGTGGACAGAAAGGTTTACGACAGTCGACGTAGTATTTATAGGTTATGTAGGCCTAGGCCTGTGGCTAATCTACAGGCCTAGCCGTAGGTCTTTGTGTGTTGTGTAGGCCCGTAAAAATAAAATAAATAAATACATTTGTGTGTGATCTTTCATACACGAAGCACAAACGAAGGCCGAATGAGCTTAACAGCAAGTAGGCCTAAACCACAGGCCCTATGTAATGTAGGTAGGGCTACCGGTAGCTAGGCTAGGCCTAGGTAGCAGAGGATGAAGATACTGTAGGCTAGGCCCTATTTACTAGTGGCTATAAGTCGGTGGCAGGTTTTTTCTTCCCTCTTTCATTCCTCCATATCCCTCTGTTTTCATAGTTCCCTCTCTCTCTCTCTCTCTCTCTCTCTCTCTCTCTCTCTCTCTCTCTCTCTCTCTCTCACACCCGGTTTTAGACAACTAAATTGGCTTCGATTAAATGACCGCCGAAATCTTCATTCTGTTTGCCTCGTTCATCGAATTTTATCATCATCTGAACCATCATACCTCGCTTCAAATTTTGAGTATTTGCATTCAAATCACAATTTTAATACCAGGTCACGATCAGGCACACAATTAGCGTTCCCCATTCACAGAACTAGTCTTCTTGATAATTCAGTGACGATAAATGCTATAAGGCGTTGGAATGCGTTACCTGTGGAGATCAGGGATGCACATAAGAATAATTATCACGTCTTTAAAAGTAAGGTTACGTCATTATATTATACTTCAAATGTCAGTTTGCCTGAAAGCTAATATAATTTAATTTAATATCCTATTAATCTGTGCTTAAATGTAAAAGTGCATGGCAAAACTCACATGTCAAATTATTGTTGTTTTTGATCTTGTAATTAATTATATTTGTGTTAAAATTTAAAGCGTATAAAAGAGATGGATGAATGTGTGTATGAATGACCGCCCTTTGTATTCAAGTGAATTTTATATGTTAAATATTAATTTGTGTTTTAATATTTTGTAGTGTTCTAGTAGTAGTGTATAGTAATCTGTCATACTATAATTTGTATCAATTTGTATCAAACATTTTAAAGGTTGGATGTAAGAAAAGGCCTCACTGGCCTTAATCCCGCCTCTAATAAAGTCCTTAATCAATCAATCAATCAATCTCTCTCTCTCTCTCTCTCTCTCTCTCTCTCTCTCTCTCTCTCTCTCTCTACCCTTCCGAGCATGGCCTCTTTTTACTCTATTCTCCAATTCTCTCTCTCTCCCCTAGTCAGGATAAACCTTGGCAAAAGCTTTTGTGATTTTTTAATCCATTCAGATTATTTTTCCCCACTACCCCCGCGGAAAGGTCATTCCACTCCACCACCGTTCTGGCCAAGAATGAGTTCCTACCCACATATTCTGTTGCCCTTGTTCCTCTCTCATATTTCCATGTAGGCCTATGGTCTCTTCTGGCCACATAGTTAGCCCTTCTTAGATGCCTATTCATCTAACCCCATCCCTCATGAGCTCTAGTCACCCTTGTTCCTTGTAGGTCTCCGTCTAGGCCTACATTTTACCCAATCTGTCCATTCTTCTCCTATCCCCAAGATTCTCCCAATATAGGGACCTACCCTAGTTCCCTTACCATACCCTTAACGATGTCATAGGACCATATTAACTGCCCGTTAATCATTTCCTCCTTCCACATAATCCTTTATTAAGTTCCCTTTTAGCAGCTCTTTTTTATACTGCCTCAATTTCATTATTTTCTCCTTTCCCTGACCAGACCTCACAGGTAAATTAACACATGTATTGACAAAGCAGTTGTTTACACATTGCAGTGAATTAAAATTAGGCAGCACTAGAACAGGCGTTTAAAGTCTGTGAACTGTTTGGATTGTAAATTGAGATGGTTAAAGCCAAGATCTAGATGGATGGCAACTAGTAGGTTGATAGTACCGGTATGTTGCATCTGACTAACAGGCAAGAAGGCCTACTAGCACGTCTACCGTTCCATACCATTAGTACCTAATAACAATTTTAAAATAATTAAAATTGTAGTTTGAGTCTACCCACTCATTCACATATAGGCCTTACTGATTTTCAGTGGGGGAATTAAATCTAAAGCAGACCAAGCCAACCCTGTAGGCGTTGACACCATCGAGGAGCGAACAATAAAATGTAAAAATATATATACTGGTACCTGCTTCTTGAAAGATGTAGTATTTTGTAAAGGGAAAAATGCACTAGATCAAGAAGCTGAGAGTCAAAAAAATTGAGGGTTCGCGAGCATAAGCCATCTAACGCGCGTTAGGGATGCACGCACGGTCAGCCGTGGTCCCGCCGTTCTATTTGAAGTCATAATACACTTCGAGTTCACCAATTTGCACACAGATAGCGCCACACTGAACGAATATGTATTAGCTTGCAGGAGTCTACTCGTGGCTTCTAGCTTTACTGGCCGATGTTGCTGCTGCAGCAACTGCTTGTATCTCAGATTGAGTTTTTGTCAGTTACACGATTTATACTCGTGGCACCTCAATTGTAGGCCAAAGCAGCTTGTATAAAAATTTTGGATTAGTTTGCTTGCTCCAATTTTCAAGTGTAGGGCGGAGGGCCTAACAATATTTAAAGTTTCCCATAAAGTTGTATACCGGTAGAACATACTGTAGGTACATCAATTCTTTATTTGTTATCTTTTCAGAATGGATATGGATGTGGATGAAGATGAACCATTCAAAGTTCTTTCTTGGAAAATCCCAGATGCTGCTCCCCCAAAAGGAATGCGTGTTGTTAGATTTGACGGGGACTATGCGTTGATAATGTGGTATGAAAATCACATACTTGTCCGTAAGAATGTAAGAGCCGATATTTCTAATACAAGATCTGGTTTAACGGAGGATTTTGTGGTAAGTTTAGCCTAGTGATGTAAAATCTCTATAAAATACTGGTCACATTGAAAACGGAAAAAATTACTGGGTTTGATGGAAGCAGGCTAAATTAGATAACATAGTCAAGTTTGACAGATGTGTAATTTTAACCCACCGGCTTTCCTCAGGGTCGATTCGATGGGCTGCGTGTAGTGCCTGCCGAATTACCTGGCCGTTAAATCGACGGGCTGAAACAGCGTGCTACATTATTACCTAGTCGTATGAGAATGGTCCGTCCAATCACCAAGAAATCGCGCTCGATGTACTCTACGCACTTAGCTGCATGCAAGGATGTGTTTAGCTCGTATATCTTGGTCAAGTTTTAGCGTGTCTATGCTTAAAGGAACTAGATATGTTTGCATTCCTAGGCGGTATGGCAGCGCGCGGGCTATTGACAGTGATGGCAGTGTGCAATATTTTGCTTGATATGACGAAGATGTGGAGTGAAATGTTTAGACACCAATAAAAATTTGTTGGAGAGTTCATAACCACTAGACATTTATTTAGGCTATATTTCAGAATTTATTTTGATGTAAATCGGGTCATTGTCGTACGAGTAATAAACATCACAACTGGGATGCGCTCTGCACCAATTTGCAAAAATAATTGTATTTTAAGGGTGGCGCAGCTTGCAATCAAATTAAATATGAAATCCATAAGACCGTACTTTCTTCAAGACATTGAAGGTAGAGTCAGGGTGCGAATTGATGGGGGGGGGATATCCCCCCTCTGGTAATTTCATCCACTGGCTCTGTTTTTCTGAAAGGTATCCCCGCCAGGGATGGCTGAATCCCCACCTCTGGATACCCATCTCAAATCATATCAAACGTTAATAGGCCTAAATAATGCATCAATTTACACATAAATTCCTAGCCAGGAAATGTTTGTACATTAATAAACCAAACCGATTGACTCTTTTTTCCTTGTTGGCATAGTATTTGTCGGCAAATTGTCCTCCCGAACTTGGACTAAAATCTTTTCAAAAATCAAAACCCTTTCAAAATAATACCTCAGATTGCTTCAAAGGCCATCTCGAGGGCAATAATACGGTTAATACCCCCCAAAAAATTGCCTCTGACGGCTGGGGCTTTGTCCCAGTCAGCAATTCGCACCCTGGGTAGAGTAATACCGTACTATAGGGAACTGTCCTGAATTCCAAATGCAAGGTGCAAATATAGTACCATTGCACTTGCACAATGTGTAGGCCTAAGTAGATTTGCTGTTAAAACACTCAGGTAAGGTATGTGTTTCAAAGATTGTGCTGGATCACGTGATTTGCAGGGAAAATTATTACGCCTAGTTGATTTAAATTTATTTTATATTTCTATTACTTACATAGGCCTAGTTGGATTAAGTTAGATATTAGAGCAGTGTTTCCCAAATGGGTCGCGAGCTAGTTATTGGTGGGTCGCAAACAATTTTGAAATCCGAAAATGTTGTAATTATTTGGAACAATTATTAAGTCATGAATCATATAAAAATGGTAATTCTGGCTATGCCTGGCAAAAAAGGCATAATTGAACAATTGTGATTTGAAATCAGAATGTGTCATGGTTTCACTGCAACCAATAGCCTAATCATATAGCTAGGCCTACTCAATGCTGCATCCTTTAAGGGGAGACAGTGTAGTCTAGGTATCGAAAGCTATGTCAGAACGTTTTGATTTTTGAACATATCCGTGATAATTGTTAACTTCATCAGTTTCGACCTGTATGAACAAAGAATATAAACCTAGTTAAAAGCAAATTTCAACTGCCAAAAAATGGCATTTCTAGATGTCTGTTCAACAAACGTATCCAAATATTTCTGCGGTAGAGCCTACCTGGGAAGGGTCTGCTGCTTATCACATCTTCGTACAATTACTATTGGGAAGTTGGATTTTCGACTATGGAAATAATATAAACTAAATTACAAAACAAAACAAAAGCTCCAAATTGTCGAACTCCTAGCACCTGAAAATTGCTCACATTGTCTTGGACGTAAATGCCATCATTAACAGAACCCAAAAACTCGCTCACAATTCCCACACTCCATATTACGAGAAATAGATATAGTAGGTCTAAGTTGTGTAGGGCTACCGTAGGTAAAATTATGTCAAATGTGAAAAATACATTTAAGCTAATAAAAACGTTGTTACTTTAAAAATCCCCCACCTACATAATTGGATGAGCATAGCGAGCGAAGCGAAGATTCCATTTCACTACACTGGAGAAAAAAATCCGGAATGTTTTTTTTTCTTTCTTTCTTTCTTTTTTCTGTATTTTTGTGTGTTTGTTAACACGATTCCGGCTAAACCGATACCCAATTGCGATGAAATTTTCTGGAGGCCTTCGAAATCTCTGAACTTTGCCACGTTTTTGAGCGCAATCAAAAAACTATTTCTCATGAAAATCGCAATTTTACGATTTTTTTTTTTTTAAATTTCTTCGACTTTTACACCTATATGATTTGTCCGATTTTAATGATTTTTTCACGGAACCTTAATTTTATGAATAATTAAGATATTCGTGTGAAATTTGAGCACAATCGAAAAATTATTTCTCATGAATATCGAAATTTTACGGGTTTTTTCTTTTTTAAAACAGTTCTTTGACTTATAACACCTACATGCTTTATCCTTTTGTAATTATTTTTTCACAGAAGCCTTATTTTATAAATTAATATTATATTCGTGTTAAATTTGAGCGCAATCGAATAATTATTTCTTATGAAAATTGCAATTTTACGATTTTTTTCTTTTTTTAGATTACGATTTATTAAAAAATTTAAATTTTTGAGTTAATTTTTTATTTAATTTAATTTAATTTAAATAAAATTTCGACTTAGTAATGGTTTTTTCACAGAACAACAGAAAATCCGCATAACACATGGCAGCTCAACGCACCAATTACGCTCATCCAACAACGCGCCTGAAAAAGCGTTTGCGAAGCTTCCTAGTATAACTATAGCTAGGTGGGTTACAAACGTTTGGCATTCTAAAAAATGGGTCCTGGTTCTAAAAAGTTTGATATGCACTTCATTAGAGGCTTGGAGTGGAGTACCTAAATTAATTCATCACTTCTGTTAATTACTATGTAATAGTAATTCAAATTAATTTAAAGTGGAGGTACCGGTACCGGTAGCCTATGCTTAAAAAACATGTACTCATTATATTCATAGAATTTAAAACACAATTGCATAAGGCCTAACAAATTTAGCACCAGGCAAAATCTTATGGGAAAACACAGAACAACCCTGTGCCAAGGGTAGGTATTTACTTTGTCTTTAAGTACCGGCCTACTGTTTTCACAAATTTTTATTCCATAATGCTATAAAACTGTCAAAACTCTTTTATGAATGATAGCCTATAGGCTACATATATGAAGGACTTCATAGAAAATTTCCACAATGAATCTTTCTGGAAAACCCACATCACTACCAGGTGCATAACTTAGTTTTGCCACTGTGCTTTAGTAGCCTACTACATATTTAAATCGGTAGCCCAGTGATTAGGAAGTAGGCCCTAATCTTGTTACTACCGGTATTTTTTTAAAATTATATTTATACTTCTCTTTTTTTATTCACAGAACTTGAACGGAGTGAACATACTTGACGTTTTCGAACTGAACGGTAAAGTATATTTGTTGGACTGCAATGGTGACCTTGCAACTCTGAGGAAGAGGAGTGGGAATACAAACAGTATCAGATTAAAATTTTCTGAGACCATTCGCAGTGGGGCACGGAATGTTCATGCAATACCTGATGGATTCATAATGCTTTTGATAATAAGTGGACACTGGTACCTTAATCTTTACAAGATGGTAAAGGGATGTCTAGAGCTTATGCAAAGCCTAGAACTTGGTGCATTGCCAGTTGAGGTACCTGTAAGTTTAAGTCAGGATTAGGTACTTGTTCATAAACGGGACCCCCCCTCAATTTTTTGTTACTTGGTCCCCCCCATTGACGATTTTTTATTTATTTCTGTTTACAATGAATAATTATAACTTGCGAGGAGTTGAATGTGACTCAGACGTTGAACGTGACTCGCACGTTGACTCAGGCGAGTACAGTCTATTAGAACTCGTAGGCCTACATGAGAGCAGTCGTCGCCGTGCAGCTGACATTCACCAAGTGTTCAGAATGAATATTTTCAATTTGCCAAACACTGAGGAAGAGGCTATTGCGTTCCATCAAGAGAAGGGTGTTTTGCTAACTCATCGAATATGCCCGAACGACGCCAAATGAAGCTGTACATGGGATCACGTGTTTTTTGGAAACGCAACGTGAAGTGGCTTTGTTAGAAATAATTGTGTTTTCCTGGCCTCCCGAAACTCAGATGTATCATTGTTTAATAATATGTTTTCACCGAATTTATACACTTTTTGAGGGGAGCCCCGTTAATGAACAAGTACCCAGGATTATTTATATGCCAAACTTGATTAATTGAAGTTCGCATAGGTATAAGTGAGGCCAAAGTGGCTTGTATAATTAAACTAGGAACATGAATGAAAATGTAACAGTGGGGGGAAAGGCACAGAAGGACGACGGCTTACCTTAAAAACATTAAGTCCCATAGAAACAAATAGATGAAAATACAAAAGTGTAACTTACAGTAGGCCTAAAGTAATTTGTTGTTTTCATCGTGTCGGCATTAGGCCTACATTTTCATACGGACATTTAAAATAGTTTAAGCTTCAAAACTGGTTTCTGTAATAATAGGGAACTAGCCTTCTTTCCAGAATGTTAACATTTAAAAAAAATTAAATAAAAATTTTTTTTTTTGTCTCTGGTTCATATTATTGTCAATATTTTATGTGGGAAATTTATATCTTACTTCCTGCCAAAAGACATTACGAGGCGCTGTGAAAGTAATGTGACATCATCGTGTTCAGCGCAGTGTGACGCAGACTCAATGGAAGCTATAGCAGACCGCTCCCCATGCTCCTGTCAGTTGTGTTATCGTTTAGATTTCTAGATTAAAAGACCCACACATAACAAAAACTTGTAAAAATACAGCCAAACCTTACACACTCAAAAGAAATTAGATCTAAAATAAAGGGCCAAGCTCATCTACCCTTCCACATTTGCGCATTCTTGATTCATAAACGTACAGTGTCCCGTAACAACACCTTTGAAAAGCTTGGCAAAATAGAATTTGCAACTATTAATTTAAACGTAATAGTTCATCCAAATTCTTTTTTTCTAATTAATTTTAACGTAATGGTCATGCAAATTCTATTTTGCCAAGCTTTTCAAGGGGGTTGTTACGGGACACTGTACGTTTATGAATTAAGAATGCGCAAATGTGGAAGGGTAGATGAGCTTGGCCCTTTCTTTTAGATCTCATTTCTTTTGAGTGTGTAAGGTTTGGCTGTATTTTTACAAGTTTTTGTTATGTGTGGGATCTCATTACTTTTTCAAGTTCCATGGCAAAATTATTTGTTAAAATATAATAAATTTATCAAAGTCGATTTAATTGCTATGGTATTACCAATTAACAATAAAATGAAAAAATATAGTGGTCCAAAGACTTGCTTTTTGTAAACAATGTAAGCGATTATTGTCACGTAACTATAGTTACTTGTTGATTGTATGCCTGTATAAGGCTTATTTTAAAACCTTTATTTGGAAGCCTTCCAGCAAATTTTTAAAACTTTTTCTTTCAAAGGGAATTACATCACTATAACCTTAATGCCCATGTAAAATATGAACATTGTAGCCCCACCCGTTTGGTCAGAATCGCTGGGCAATTGAAACTGACGAATTAGATAGTAGCCAGTAGTAATTAACGTCCTTAAAGTGATTTTGAGCATGTGTCAAGTCATATTTTCACCAAGAAGGAATGCTCGTACCCCAACCAAATTTGGCATGTGTTGTCGGGTACCTAAATCCCCTCGATTTTGATAGTTTTCAAGTTCACATCACGTTTCATGATGGCTGGGTGACACCTCGAAATCACCCCAACTCTGCTTGCTGTATAAGGTGCCTGAGTGTGTAGCGCACCGCGGCTTGGCTGCGGTGCCCTAATGGGCACCTAGATATGCCACGTTAAAAAATCTACTATAAGGGCATTTACATTTACAGCTTAAAGAGTCAGCCTTGTCAAAACCCTGTTCAGTCATTTTTGTAGCCTACTTAGGCCAGTTTTACCAGTCAAGATAAATATGAGCGACAAGGCGGCCATTGAAGCGACCTACGATGAGCATGGTTAGAACTACGTTAGCCATGATGACGTCATGGCCCATCAGCGAGCGTTGGCGCGGGAATTCAAAACCGTATAACTTTGTAAGCCTACACCCCTAGTTGCCACAAATTTTATTTTTTAAACTTTCTTTCAATTGTGAAGACTATTTAACTGTGTGCTTTTTTATTTGTGTGGATTTTATTTTTTAAACTATCATTCAATTGTGAAGAAAATTTAACTTTGGGCTACAAATAATTAAATGGGTAAAATGTAAATTTGAAACCAGAACTGGGGTGCCCTATTTGATGTTTATATCCAGAATTGCAAACCAAATTAAATATGATGGCATTTACAATGTTTTTCTAACTCCATTTGTGTTGCATTAAGCTGTCAATCACAAAAAGATAAAATGGACAGTAGAAGGGGCCTACCACAAACTTACACTAAAAGATGTAAAATGATGAAATCTGATGAATACTCTTAATGCAAGGCCACAGATTGGAGGCATGGCTAGGCATTAGTAACCATCTAGTAAATTATGTAATTCTATCAAGGCTGCCTAGCTTACGGTAGCCTACTTGATTTATTTCTAAATAATTCTTGATAATAGGCCTACTAGAGTAGGTAGGTAGGGTTCCACCGTTATCGTTTCTTAGATTAATAATTTTTATTAAAAAGGTTACAAATTGTAAGTTGGGCCTCCAATAAACTAATTTTAGTATATTTATATACAACATTGCTTAGACACATGCATTATTTTGCAGTTGGCAAACTATGTTGGGTTTTAATTGATAACCTAACAGGCTTAACCATGGTTGGCTACTACTGGCTTACCGTGCCTTATTTTAACAGAAAATGTGTTTAACTACAAACAAGAGTCAATAACTAGTATGTTACTTAAAAAAATAAAAAAGTATCTCCTATAATCACTTGGGTATTTGGCAGAAAATTTAAATTTAATTTTCTACATGCAGATGTAAAAATTTGTAATATTCTACATTACGTACTCTACAGTAGAATATACGCAAACATTACACATTTTCTACGTGTAATATTCTACTTACCCCACTCTGACCATTTTAAAGGTAGATAGCCAGCCAGTATTGCAGTGTTCATCAACATCATCAAAACATTTTAAGCCTTATTTACGACTTACTGTAGTAGAACAGTTCAACTCGTGTAGTAGACATAGTGAATCTTATAGATAGATTTGGTTTAACTTTGTGTACTTCAAAGACCATGTTAATTTGTAGGTTTGGCATTTTATAAACAATTAATGACAATTTCTCAAAACAATCATTTAAGCGTGTGTGTCAATGCACATCGCAATTGCCTCAGTGCACCTAGGCCTACATTGGTTGAATGTTCATGGACTTAATATTTCTTTTTATCTTCAGCAAAATTTACTAAGCTACAACTAAATTTGCAACTCTGTCAGACAGTGAAGTGTAGCTGCATCGTGGCTACGATTCAAGGAGCTGAACTAGAGCCAACGTTATCCGAGACACTCTTTCCCGGCGACAATCTGAAGAGCGACGAGACGATTGTCATCATAGGGTTTCCTACTGGCCAAGTGTACTACTTCCACTTCTCGCCGATGTCACACAAACACACCTCTGTCACCGCACTCTATGTTTGCCCGGAACCAGTTATAGGGATCAAGATGTATCGAGGTAGGGTCTATCGTAAAACAATGTATGAATTTGTAAATGATTATTGGTAATTGTCTCTGTATAGTTTGTTTAATACCATGCAGACACCCCCAAAAAATTCTACCTACAGCAATTAGACCACTGGTGGACCCAGGTTATCCATCCCACCACATGACAAGTGGTCCACACTAGATGAGTTGATAACAATTGGATTTGTGAAGGGTTGTTTTTTGTATTTGTAAGGAAAGTCATGTAGATGTGGAATCAATCCAAATTAACCTCATGCGTGAGTCACTAACTCACGACTTTCCTCGTGATTGTGTGTGAACTTAAATGCTTTAAATAGGTACCGTGAATTTGCGTGATAATATAAAAGTCACACGTGTATCGTGACACTACACTCGTGACCGTGCGTGACACTAAATGCTCCAGCGCAGAACAAGTCCTCATTTTCGAGGCCAGGCCACCCTCCTCTTAGCTTGCCTTGAATTATCGCACCCTGTCCTAAAATTCAGCCATGAATACGAGGATGAGAGAGTAATAAACCAACAATCTCTTAAATTTATTGTCTGCCAATTACTTGTATTCACCTCTAGTTAATTATTTGTTCACCGCTCTCTCGAGAGGAGCAAGTTACGACAGGATGTCGGCCATCTGACAATGCCAGACCAAACCAGGTTAGTAGCGATCGGCTTAGAAGGGTGCGTGCTTTAAATGCTCCACAAAATACCAACAATCGAATAATTGTGAGTGCGCGTGATTGCATCATAACGTGAGTAGTTGTGCGTGAGTGAGTGTAGCTACTTGATAAATACCACGTGATCGTACGTGAGTTAAATAAAAATTGTTATTCGCGTGTGACTGCGTGAACAGAAAATGAGTTTACATGACTTGAGTGAGAAATTGATCACGCGACCACCTCTAATCCAAATCATAGTGCATACCTATACCTACCTACAGACTTACCTACTTATCATAGGTCACCACTAAACTTTGACTATACCATACAAACTTGAATGTCACATCCTCATACCTTTAAAGTGGAAATGGTACTTGTAACAGTTTGTAAATTATGTTTCATTTGGCGTACTTATTAATGTTGGTACCTATGTTAACATGAAGGTATCTTCCTCATTTATGTTTTTTTAAACACAAATTTGACAAAGTTACTGTCATAGTAGGTAGGCCTTCTGTATAATGTACAATATATAAATTATGACCATCATTGCATGATTAAGAATAAAAAATAAAATAGATAATATGCCATAGTGTCTTCTGTCTTCATAGAGAATGAATTGGTACCTATTTAGTAACTATTTGAAATTCATTTTCACCTACAATATCAAAGTAGGGTGGCTGATTTTCTTTCTATTTGTAACACAGACTGTTATTTAAATATTACTTTTTAGTTTACTAAAAATGGTATTTGTACCGACAGAAGATAAAATTCTTAGCAAGATATGACAAAAATGTTCAAAATATCACAGTATGCTATTTTCTATTTTTACTATGTGTTACAAATAGAACAAAAGTCAGCATCTAACCCTCGTATTGTAAAATTAGGATTGCCTTTTTTTAAATTGAAGTCCATGTAATCATGTATTAATGAGTAGTTTTGTGCTCAACCTGGATTTTTTTACTTCGAACCAAACTCGAACCTTCAGAAGGATTGTTGTAAAAATTATTGTCACCGAGCAAATGAGCTCTAAACTTGAATAAAACAATTATATACAATATAAAACTTCAAACCTAACCTGAAACAAACTCGAACTTTTTACTATCAGTAATAAAACAATGCCAAGCCTGGATGACCCATACACCTGTCAAAATTTAATTTGTATGTTTTAAATTTATGATATTTTTATTGAATAAAAAAATACAATTTTTCCCAAAATATATTAAAATAATATTGCAATTGCTGTTGAATTCCAGTCCTAAGTTCATCGTTGTCGAATCTGGACAGCTCTCTCCAAGCCATCATGATCTTGTATCTGAGCACACGAGTAATGTTCAGTCTGGACCGGCACCTCCACCATCCAATTTTTTAATTATTTACTCTCAGATCAGGTTCCCCTTTTCGACAGTTGGGATGGCCCCCAAACTCTCAATCAAAACAAAAAATCCAAGCTCAAACTTTTCTTTTTAACTAGTTTGATCTTTTCTAAGTTCGAGTTTGAATTTTGAACGTTCACACAACCCTAATAATGAGCACATTACTCAATAATCCACAAATAAATGTTAAATAGTTTTGGTGATGTCAGATGACCATAATTTACATTATCCGTAACTATGTTTAGGGTAATTCTTGTGCTAAGGAAACTTTAATTAGGCCCATAGCTTCACCTTAAAATAAAATACAATTGTATAGTAATCATTAATTTAATAAGCAATGACTTATTTCATTACAGATTTATCTACAAAGAAATGCTCTCACATTCTGTTATTGCAACAAAGTGGGACACTGGTCATCATTTCTTGCCACGAGAATGCCCTTAAATACAGCTCCCTCTATCTTCCGAGTAGCATACATTGCATGAGCTCGTTGAATACAAACATAGTGTTGAGCAGTGATAAAACAGTCGTATGGCGGAGTAAGCTGGCTAGAAACGAACAGGGAGATATCGTACTTGAATCGAGCTCTCTACCGGTCAAAAACGTTGACTTTCTGTCTTGTATTGAGGGACAGAATGAGGCAATAGCTTTAACAGTAAGCATCTGCATGACGAACCAAAATGAAATAAAGCTCATTGAGTGCATGAGTGTGGTGAATATTTCTTCGGATGTGTATATGAATGGGACATTTGTAGAGATTTGTGATTTAAAATTTAAATGTAAAGATAAAGTTTGGCAAACACTTTGGATTTCTTAATACTCAGGGTCCGGCAACCAGTGGCTCAAGACTGGTTATTGTATAGGTCCATATTTGAAACAAAAGCTGTCAGCCAACAAATGTTGAACTATCATTTTTCCATTTTCCATTAGCCTACCTATTGATATCAATGGGGAACCATAATATGTATTCTTTTAGTCCTTTACACCTTTGAATAGCTACCTTTAAAAGTTAATAGTTTTTCATTATTTTGAGTTATGATGACTGGTGCTAGCAATAGCATGTGGTACTAATTTATTTATTCTGCTGCATATTTACATAAATTTTATGTTTTCATTTTTCAGAATGACAACACTTTGCTCTATCTTTATTTAACACAAGAAACTGTTAGTATAGCTTCTAAGGTCTCTGACTATTCAGCATTGCAGGAGCAAATAATTGCAAAGACTGACAAACTCTTAAGGCTGCAACAGGAAATTGCAAAAGAAGATCGAGAGATAGACGCAGTCAACTTTTCCAGAAGAAGTGAACTACTAAAAGACAAGTTTGATCTCACTATGAAAGTTTTTGACCTATTATCACATTCTGAAGAAATTCAGCTAGGGGCAACAACCAATCCTGTTGCCTTTAACGTGGATGGCAATTACGTTATCGAGGGCACAATTGTAAACAGTTCAGGTCAAGATATATTTTCCCCTTCGTGGACACTACAAATCACAATAAAGACAGGCTGTGTCAGCAAGTTACAAATCATTGATTTGAATACCACTAGCATTGAAAAAAAAACTTTAATATTTAAGTTTCCCATGCAAATATTGAATCCATGTGTTAAAGTTGAGATTGAATGCCACATAGTTGCGGAATTGAACGTTGAAGTAGACTCTAAATCTACCAGCAAGTGGGTAGTTCTACCTGTTGGTTCCGCAGTGATAGGTGTGTCGTATTTCTTTAAACCTCTAATCTCTAGATACAAAATCAACTCGAAGTATATTCCGGGTAAAGTGCACGAAATGCAAGAGAACTTGCAAAAGATCGCCGACGCACACGGTGTGGAAGACGCAGCTCGTTCGCTAATGGAGAAGCCGAGGACTTACCTGTTGAACAACCAGATGGAGAGTACGTATGTTCTTAGTCTTCCCGATGGCAGCGACCATCGTAACGTCTGGTCGAATGTTACATGGCATTGTTTGCACCGCTGTGAGAAAAAATTACGGACCACACTCAAGCAGAGTAATACTTTAGAAGTAAGTTAAGAGTTGGCCCTAGTTACGACTTTTAAGGTTCACATTTCTCAAACACGGCTTTTTATAGTAAATCCTAATTGGATAGTATTACGTAAAAGAATTTTTTTGTTTATCAGTCGAGTGGAAAAAGAACAAAACTTGGGCCTTCCGGTAAACATTACTATTTTAAAGATTTTCTTCATTGTTCTATTTCCCCCTCTAAATGGCTGTGGCGGCTTTTTGACATTAAATTGAAGGTATAGATAGGCCTAAATACAAGACACTTTTCTCAAAGAAAGATACATCTCTAGAAACTACTTATCATACAGTAGTAACTGATGTCATTTACTATAAAAAAAAAACATGTGTGATATCTTGCATCTGGTAATGTACCTACTAGTATTGCATTATCAAAGATGACGTATCCAAAGAGTGTTAATAAATAGTAAGTAAATACTGCCTCTTTCAAGTTCCCAAGTCAATTCTGTAACACAAATTCTGGTATAATAAAGTCACTAGTTTCTCAGATGTTTTGTCATGGGTTAATGTCAAATAATGTTCTATTGTAAATTTAATTAACTTCCCTATTGCAATAGAAGCAGTGGTGTATTGCTAAAAATAGAAGTGCCGGAACGCACATGTACGATCGATTAAAAAAAACACGTGCATATAATAGGCAGATTTTTTTTTATTGTCAAGGAGCCAAGGGCTGCACAGTTGACGTCGAGTATTGCGTTTATGAATAATAACTATGTCACTTATGACTTACCCTTATAACTGCAAGGATGTAATTAGGCATAACAATGTTTAGTTCTATTTCCTATGTTTGGCAATAAAATATGTGCTTCTAAAAACTTGGTTCACTTAAACTGTATACAATTTTTTCTATTGATTGTGCTTTAGCTCCCTGTATAATGTTTTCAGCACTAATGTATAAATTGGGACTTTGAGTGCTCAATTATTGTTACGAATGATTGAGTAACGAAGTGCCCCGCCGCGCCAATAGGCTTACACCACATATTTCCAAAAAGGTAAACATGCCCATTGACCCAGTGAGGCTTGATTGAACAAAATTTACAATACTTCCTAGCACAAACATAACATTTTGTATATTTTGTTAACACATTTGAACCATTAAAATACTAGAAAAGAAGAGGAACGTCCCCAATACACCACTGAATAGAAGCGCACAAAACGGGGGGGGGGGGGCACAATTTCTATTTGACATGATTGAGGTATTTATTGAGATAATATATAAATATTTATTTTGCAATTTTTCTTATTTTGCAATTTTTCATACATCTTTAATAAGGTTTTGTCATAAAAAAAACTCATAAAGATACTCCAATCACTCTTAGAATCGAAAAATTTACAGGGGCTGTGACCCTAGACACGCATCAACTGGGGGAAGTATCCCCCAGACCCCCCATTGTTCCCAATTGTGTACGATTATACCCACACCACATACCTCTTCACTAGTTGTGCTAACCATTGACCTTTGGAGGTAACAAAATTTTCTCACCCCCCCGACCCCCCAAAAAAAACAAAAAAAACACAAGAGCTAGTTGCCACCATTACATCGTTACTAACTTCCATTGTCAAAGCATTCTCTTTCTTCTGTATAGGCTTACCATGGCTCGATGTGCCCAGCATGGAATGACCCCCAATACACTTCCTAGATTAGTATGATTCAAAATAAGTTAAATAACCTAGCGATTGATTGATGCACCCACGGATGGATCAAATCATTTTTGAATGTATATTGTATAGGCTTCGTACACTACGACCATTCCCCAAAACAGACAGAATATTTGTGTTCTGTGTTGTTAGTATGCCTATATTTTTTCCTGACTCAACCACTGTCCTCTATTCATTTGCGTTGAATCGAGACTGAACATATGAAATTGTTACAGAACCCTAGGCCTATTGACAGCATGGAACAGATCTCTACCTTAGACCTCCTGATCGGAAGTAAAACTGTGAGACTTGCTGTTGACACAGACTGTACCACGCTGGAGATAACTTGCTGTGATGTTGAACTCTTACATGATGTGAAACTTTCACTCATCTCCTTGCTACGACTATCTGATGATCCCGTTGATGTGGATGCCTCTCTCCAAAGACAAGTGCAAGTACGTAAGCTACTATATGAATATAAACCAAAAATTAAATTTGTTTATGGAGTTTTTTATGGAATCTGTGACGAATGTAAATGGGGACTTGAATGAAAAATAAGTACCGGTATTTACCTATTTAGTTAGTACCAGTCTGAGAGTGAAAACAAAAAGAACATGTTGATTTTTCTGCATGTAGGTTCCTAATTTGAAACGTACCAAAGTATTGCAAGTGTGCACCCAGGCCTCTTAAATATTTTCATATTTATGCGCTTGCCCTTTTGTTTGCTTAAAGGGACTATTACCGCCAAAAATACTTTTTATCACTTAATCTAAAGAGTATTACTACACTTAAATGACGGTTAAGAATTTTTTTTGTTGTAGTTGTGTGATTTTACACGAGTTTTTCAATTTTTAGGTCATGAAATTCGGCAAAAATTGGCGTTTTGGGGGGATATCAGAAATCGGCTTTAACCTGCTTATTGTTTGCTCCACGTGTATACTAAATCATCGTACCAATCTAAAATGGCCCTTTTATAACACGTGTCTTGAAACTGTGTACAAATATAAACTCAACAACGCAAAAATATGCTTCCCAAACTCACTCCCCTTCTTGGTAATTAGCATATTTTGACCGATCCACATGCGCAAATTACAAAACAAAATATAGCCTAGCGGAATTACAGCCTGTCGAGTACGACAAAAATGGGCAATTTTTTTAAAGTCAAAATCCACCAAGGTTACAGGCCATAAAGGTCGTCCCCATGTTAATTCTTACGGGAGATTTTTTTCGGGTCATGGTGGACCCGATAATTTTTCTGTTAATTTCTAAATTCATAACTAGTTTGCCTGAATGAAATATATTTTTTGAGTGTAGCTGGCGAATACCCATTTAACCCGAGAGTAGTTGCGCCCCTGATTTAACTTAATTTTTTATTCATCCTTAAGGGGAATAAATAATGAATTGGTCATAAGTATGATCACGTTTATAATGGTCGATATAAATGCATATTACAAAAAAGAGAACATTGAGACTTTTTAGTGATTATTGATTTCCTAAATACTTCAGTTCTTTGATTATATTATTGATAATACAGACTAAATTTAGTTCTAATTTTTTATACTAGTTACATCAAACATATTTTTGCGCATGTAGGTACATATTTTGATTTATGAGTCAAACTATTTTTTTCACACCATTGAGGATAATGGTTAGGGCTAGGATGTTCAGGACCTTTCAAAGTGAGAAAAAGGCAGGCAAATAGTACCTTTAAAACAGCAAAAAAGGACCTAAAAAAACAAAAAAGGACCTATTGAATTTAATCAAATTCTATTGTTTTCATTACTTTCAGTAATGTTTTATTCCTGTTACACCAATATATTTTCATTGAGAGGGGGGGGGGGATAGTTTTGTCGAAATATCAAACACAAGATGAAAAATGAAAAACATAATTTTAACATTTTAATTTCATTTCACATAAGCTCTACACTGCACTCACACTTGCTTGTTTTGCATCCGTTTTAGCAAATTATATAAAAATAGGACAATAGTACCTTAAAAATGCCCAAAAAGGACCTTTACTCATGAAATGATGTAAATAGGCATTTTAAGGCAAAATAAAATGCATATTTTTGGCATCCCTAACACTTGAAAGTTGAAACATACTTGAACTATTTTCCAGGCATGTATTCACCAATAGAAAAAAAAGGAGATGTCCTGAACTTCCTAGCCCTAATAATGGTAGAGCACACTCATATTTTTCCTAACCTTAGTAGTCGCGCAGCGGTCAAATGACCGGGCGTCTGAACACCGGGATTTTTCTTGCTGAAGTTCTTCCAAAACACTGACTCGTTTTACTTTCAGTCACTGGTGATAGGTATTTTAGGAAGGTATATGGAGGTACAGGGTTTGCACATGAGAACTGTAGGCCCTACAGATGCCAACTGTTGAAAAATTTAAAGTCGGTCTAAATGACCATGTGCGACTACTCCCGGGTTATCGAGACGATGAGCTATCTATGAGTAATAGCATTTTTAAATGGTAAATTTTTTTCCAAAATTTTTATTTTAAAAAATTATGTAGTGGTGTTATATGGGTTTCAATTATTTTGTGTTCTTCTCATTACAAACTGGTTAAATTAACACGTAAAATGCATGTCTATTGTCTACAATGCTTATATGTACATAAGTGATCACTGATTTTATCTCACCTTGTGAGCACTCCTTTAGCCGTTGGTTACTTAAAAGCAAGGTAAACATATTTGAAAATTAGAGAATTTTTATTTTTGTTCTTTTTGTTTGAGCTGGTATTTCATTAAAAAGTACCCTAGTTCCTAGTTATATCTGTGAATAATGAAAGTCATTGAATAGTAGGTGAAATAATGGTGTTTTTATGATGACAAATAGTACAATTTGCTTTACTATTTGGTTCAATAATAATTTGGGTGTTTATTTGATTTTTTTGCAATTTTGTGGTGTTAGTATTTCTATTTTGTGGTGTTATTTGGGGTTAATCGTGTTTTTTTGCAAAAAAAAAATGCCCCTGCTATGAGATGACTATGAGTGATGAATGGTAATGAACTTAACAATGAGGAAGGTGTACAGGACAGAACCAGCCTTGGGTGACATAAGATTGTAGACACTGCTGCAGAAAAACCACTCGCCTACGTCGCAATCGCTAGTCGTTAAAGGAGGGAAAGTGTGGGGAAGTGGGAGGATAGGATTGCCTGTTTCCTCCCCTTTTACGACTACCCCGGGCACTGACGGGGCAACAAATATATTGTTTGCATAGTTTTTCCCTTGACACTATTTTTCCTGAATGTAAAGTGCATTATTTTATATTTACTAGGAAAACGCTAAAGTCCCGTCGCGTTGTTGAGCGAGCACCGGTACGTGCAACACGACCCCAGTACGACATTCCCATAATGTTACATACCAATAAGTCTTTAAGGTCTTGACCAATTTAGCTGAAAATTTGTAAAATAGGAGAGAATGTTGTACTTATTGACCCTGCAAAATTTCATAATGATCAAACATTACTATTTTTTTTTTTTATTTTTTTTATAACCAACGATTGGATTTTGTTCAAAAACTATACAGCAACCCGCATAGGTGGTATGTACATGTGTGCAAAATTTCAGGTCGATCAGAGAAACGGTGCGACCTGTACCGAAGCAGTAACAGAAAAAAAAAAACAGACGGACAGACATTTGAGCCATAAAAGTCAAGTGAAGACGCTCGCTACGCTCGCTCAAAAAACAAACCTTATTGGTGCACTAGGCCTAAATTATTTCACTCAAAATGCGGAATTTGGAATCAATTACGTTAGTACCGTATTTACGCTTATATAGGCCATAAAAATATAAAGTTAAAAAGAAGGAGTGCGGCCATAATGCCGAGTATTTATTAGTCAATTGTAATTTTTATATACAACTGGTACTCAAGAAAATGTAAGTGGTCAAAATAGGAGTGCTGCAATTACTCGATGGTGGCCTATAATCGAGTAAATACAGTAGGATGAGAACCACTGCATTAGAGGTCAAATAATATTATATGTAAAGTATAGCCAATCAACTTGACAATCTTATTTCAAAGTTTGTTATAAAAATGTGTGTTTAGTGTTGATACTGGCTATGCTATAAGTATTGTAAACTGTATTCAGTTTGTATTTTTTTTTTCAGGAATTTATGGCTGAATTTCAATTGGAGCAAAGAGAAACACCAAATGTGGTTGTGCTAAGGAACAAATGGAGAGAAATCACTGTACAACTGCCACTTTGAACAAACTTAGACCTTTGCTAACATTCTTGCATAGATAGGTATTTAATCCCCCCAAATACAAAAAATTGTAAAAAAAAAAAAAAAACGGCAGCCAAGTTCTCCTTCAAAAGTCTCCGGCTGTGAATGCTGTGAGATGCAAATATCGAAATTTGTCATGATACCTAAAGCAAGCGGTGGATATACAGTGCCTTTGTCTAAAAGTAAAAGCTGCAAAATTTGATAGGTAAAAGTAACATCAGATAAAACAATACCTACCTATATTGAGACAGGATCCAAAATCCTAAACGTTATGATGAGACGTCTTAACCACTCAGGCCAATGTCTACCAAATCTCCACAAGCTAGGTTCCCCAAATGCCCACTAAGAGATTCAGTAGACTTTGCAATCTTACCACATATTTTGTTGTATGTTTTCCACAGTATTTTATGCTGTTCAAAAGATGTATAGATGAATCGGTTAGTTGAGAAACCGAATAAGTCACCCAAATTGCGTAAATGAGTTAAGATAGCCATTTTCTTCAGAATTTCAAGACATCGATTAGTAGAGAAACGAAATATTTTTCGACCATGCCTGTGTATATTGGTGTCAATTTTCCCTTTGAGTTGAGAAACCGAATACTGTAAGTCTGTCCATACGTTTTGAAGAAAAAATTGTATTGATTTGAGAAACGGAACAAGTCACTTTCAGTAAAATGAGTCATTGGCTCTCATTGCCGAGAAATTTTAATGAAACAAAGTTTTAAAAAATGTAATTTTATATTTACTGTAATAAACAATCATAAAAACTTATGATACTACCTTATTTTTACTAATTTTATATATACCCGCCCGGCCATTTAATTGAGAAACTAAATAAGTCCACGCTAATTAAACCCTCGTAATTATGAAATTACGCGCTCATAAATATCAATATCAACAAAAATCAATGTACTATGCCACATCTAAATTACTACATCAAAAAACCTGCATTCTTTTACTTCAGGGTATTAAATGCACGTTTTTTGCATTTTACTCAGAACAATGGTTACATGACTGATTCGGTTTCTCAAATAAGCGATTCAAATATACCGTAACCAATAGTGTTTCATAAATAAAGTATTTTAAGACTATGTTTCATTGAGAGTTATGCCTACATTGTTGGCTCGAGCGCTAAGCGCATGAACTCTGATTTGAGAGGTCCCAGGTTCGAATCCCATTGTGACCGGCAATCCTGACTGAAGGTTTTCCAGTTTTTTGGATGAGCAAAGTGAAGACTTCAATTTCACTGACTCCCCAAAAAATTAGCTCGGGTGTTTTTTTGTTTTTGTTTGTTTGTATTTTTGTCTGTTTGTTTGCTATCTACCGGGCAAATGGCATATGCGATCTTGATGAAAATTGGAGGGGACCTTCGAAATCTCTGAACTTAGACCTGCCACGTTTTTGGGTACAATCAAAGAAATATTTTTTATGAATATCATACTTCAACGATTTTTTTCGGTTTTTAGTGCGATATTTTTGTGACATTTGGGCCGATTCTGACCAACCGGGTGGGGCTACAACTCTCATATTTCACATGTACATTAAGGTAATGGTGATGTATTGCCTTTTGAAAGAAAAAGATGAAAAAGTTAGTCAGAATCCATAGAAATAAAGGTTTAAATATAAGTTTTTGAGGTGTATAATAACAATTAGTACGGAACAATAGAAACTTGACATTAATCACCTACAATGCCTTCAAAAAGCAGTTGCAAAAGTAAATAGATCCCGCGCAAACTAAAAACTTACAAAAAAGCTCATCCATCAACGCGACTCAAAAAAGCGTTCGCGAAGCGGCCTAGTAATGCAAATGCAAGGGATTGAGTCCTCTTACCTTGGACACACTTTCACGATTGTCCTATCTTCAACATACTTAGTTCACCTGAAGAGGGGCATATTGCACCCTATAACAGGTTAAATTCCCACTGTAAAAAATGTGAGTCATGTGAAATCACCTATTGTTTAAACTTAAGTCCAATGCAGCATGAAAGCATGATTGCTTGTCTATCAACAACCTTGGAGTTTTCCCAGTCATACAAGTTGATATGTCTGTGATTACTGATTAGTGATTAACTGATTATGTATAATGTTACTATTTATTTATTTACTAATGTATATACCTATGTACAAGTCAATAGACATCTCTTGCTACTCAACTAGGCATTTAATATTTTTTTAATGACAGTACAGTTATATGTATTTTTTTGTTAATTTTTAAGCACCTAAATAATATTTGTTCTAGGCCTGTCATTCATGTTATTGTGAGTAGTGTACAAATTACTTGTAGGCCAATAATATTTTTATATAATATGTATCTTTGTTTAATTTTCTAAATAAAACTACATACCATATACACAACCAGACAATGTGTGTAGTTCCATTATTTATTTAACCTACTACTTTATTCTTATTAACTGACAATAATAGGCCCATTAACAATCATAATTAGACGAAGGAGCGCAGCGACTAAAGTCTACAATTCAACTCAAACTGCTCAAGATCTGTGTTTTTGTGAGTGAGTGAGTGACTGTGCTGTAGAACGGCCGAACGGCAAAACAGATTGCGCTGAAATTTCAAACATATATTCTGTACAACCAAACTAAAACTTTCAGAGGGGTTGTCAATCGAACTTTGAACTTCTATAAAATTTCGAACCAAACCTGAACCAAACGAACTTAAAGGGATATCAAACAGTTATAGTAGGTAAAAATAGTATTAAGTCTGGACCGGCACCTCCACCAACCAAAATATTTTTGTATTTACCTTAAAATGGAGAATCTTTTCTTGATAATGTCAATTAATGTGCCCGCACACCACTTCAAATAAGCACAAACAAACACAACTTTTTTAAGTTCAAGTTTGAATCTCAAACGTTTGCTTCTGGGGCCGAATTCCTGTACATTTTTAATCCTGGGTTAAGGGTTAGAGGTAAAAAAAAAATACTTATTGCTGTACAATCCCTCGAGGTGTCAAGTTCCAAGGATAGAGAAAAGAACCAAACAAAAACTGTTACCTCTTGCTGATTGGTTAAGGGCTAGGGGCGGTTAGAGGGTTAAGTAAGAGTTAAAACAAGGTACAGGAATCAAGATTTAAGATTCACTTTTTAAGTTTGCATTGCAGTATATATAAGAGGATATTAGTTAAATTATTATATCATATAGTGTTTAATAACATGTATTTTTTGTGAGTAAAATGAAAATTGGTTTTGCAAAATATGTACAGCAAAAACTTGTGTTGTGTTGTGTTTTTGCTTTTATAAAGGGCCCCTTACACGGGGAAGTTGAAAAAGTAAAAAGTAAAAAGTGAAAAGAACAAGTAGCTTTTCGAAGCCTTCACACGGACAAAGAGAAAAAGTTTGTGCCTGGCGTCACCTCTCGGCCTTTGTGCGAAACTGATGCGGCAAGAAGGGGTTACTAACCATGACAATTGTTTTCTTCAATCTTGATCTTCACACAGTACTGGCGCGTGTTTGTTTACAAGACCTAGGGTCTAGTGGAGCCTAGGCCTAGGCCTAGGTTAGGTACAAACCTGATGCTAAAAACGGCAACGTCACTGCCAGCCTTTCTTCAGCCGCGATCGGGTTCCGCATTGCCTCTCTATTTTGGGGCAAACTAAATGTGCTAGTTTGGTAGACGCTATGAAACACAATTTTTGCGCGTATTTTTCAAGTTGACAGAATAACATTCAGATGACAATCGGGCAGGAATTTCCACCGCCACTTATATATCAAGCTGTGGCAAAGGTGTTACGTTTTTCTGCATCTCGATTTCTTGCCAAAGTTGAACTCAATGACAACGTTGTCGACCAATCACGGTCAACTCTTCAAGGCCATTCTACTTTTCACTTTTTACTTGTCGAGCAGAGTCCGACAAGTTGGGAGACTTTTCACTTTTTACTTTTCAACTTCCCCGTGTGAAGGCAACTCGAAAAGTCCCATAAGCTGCACGCTATCTCTACTACAAAAAAGCTACTTTTTCTCCTCACTTTTTCTTTTTACTTTTCCAACTTCCTCGTGTAAAGGGCCCTTAAGCAGAAGCTTGAGCGATCGGCAGCAAAACATGAGTCTGTATACCTTTTTTGTTTACAGTAGGACATAACATTTTAGTATGGTTTGAGTTGGTGACACTGATGTCTTGGATCTTATGTCCATAGCTATACTACGCGTGCAACGCTATATATGGGGCCCTGGATCTCACACTAAATGTAGATCCATCACTCACATGAAAGAGCAAATAGATTTGATTTGGTTTGTCTATGTTCAAATTATTATCTCAATTTTTCTTTGCACTACCACTTCAAGTTGTTGTTAATTTAAACACTAAGGGTAGATTGATCAGAAAAATTGAACTAAGTAACCGTAATATACTGAAAAACAAATAGTAATAATTTGACATTTGACACGGTTTTTGCCCCAACTTACCATCCCTAGACCATTAATGTATTTGGGGGCGGGTTCAGAAGCAAAGTGGACCAATCCACACATTTCCTTTCCATTAGATGTTGGAGTTGAAGTTAAAAGTAATTCATAAAATTCAGCTAAAACTATTTAATTTGGAAATTGGAATCCAATCTTTTGCTTCCTTCACATATAAGCTTTATTGGATGAGCAAAGCGAAGACTTCAATTTCACTGACCCCCCCCCCCCCAAAAAAAAAAAAAAAAAATTTAGCTCGGGTGTTTTTTGTTTTGTTTTTTGTTTGTTCTTCTGTATGTTTGTTCGCGCTCTACCGGGCAAACGGCGTATGCGATCTTGGTGAAAATTGGAGGGGACCTTTGAAAAATCTGAACTTAGACTTGCCACGTTTTTTGGGTATAATCGAAGAAGTATTTCTCATGAATATCGTACTTTTATGGCTTTTTTCGATTTTTAATGCGATATTTTCGTGATATTTGGGCCGATTCTGACTAAACGAGTGGGGCTACAACATTCATATTTCACGTGGACATTAAGGTAAAGGTGAAGTAGTACCTTTTGAAAGAAAAAGTTGAAAAGGTTAGCCAGAATCCATAGAAATAAAGGTTTTGATATGAGTTTTTTTAGTTGTATAATAATTAACAAGTAACTATAGAAACTTGACAACAATCACCTACAGCGCGTACAAAAAGCAAGTCTTCGGGCCTCCAGATATTTTACATTCTATTAATTGGTATAAGTAAAGAGATCATACGCATACTAAAAACTTACAAAAAGCTCATCCATCAACACGACTTAAAAAGCGTTCGCGAAGCTGCCTAGTAAAACACATTTGGATTTTTTTAAATCATGGTTTCAGCCAAAAATACCAAAATATAAAGTGATTGATTCATTTGCCTCGAATTCGTAATGTTCATAATGTATTCTGGTTTAATTTACGTGGAAAAGTCCAAATAGTTGATTCATTGGTTAATTCTGCATCTCACTATTTTGAATGTAGATAATACAGAAATGCACGTCTAAAAAATGTGTGGCTCGTTGGTTTTGTTGTTAGCGTCTCTGCTTCCAATGCAGAAGGTCCAGGGCTCGATTCCCGCTATAGGCAGAAGTTTTTTTAACTTCTGATTTGGACCTTTTTTCACTTTCCATCAGTTCTAGGGTAAGCAATTTGTAAACGGTGACTTTGGAGCCGTCTTAGCAACAAGGCACATATAAATTCAAAGTTGTTCTGAATCGGCCTTGTTGATTCTGGCGTTGATCCGCGGGTGCTCCCACTGTCCATCCCACTGATTGCTATATATATTTTTTTAAATATCGATCTTTGGTTGGTTATCGCTCACTCGTCAATTGCGTCGGGTCCTACAGGGTTGGCTTGGACGCTTTGGTTACTGTATCCCACTGAAAATTAGCTACATTGACTGAGTGGGTATACTATAAATACGAATTTATTCATTTATATATTTTTGGATGAGCGAAGCGAAGACTTCAATTTCACTGACCCCTCAAAAAATTTAGCTCCAATGTTTTGTGTGTTTGTTTGTTTTTCTGTAAAATTGGAGGGGACCTTCGAAATCTCTGAACTTAAACCTGCCACGTTTTTGGGTATAATCGAAGAAATATTTCTCATGAATATGGTACTTTTACGATTTTTTCCCGATTTTTAATGCTATATTTTCGTGATATTTGGGCCGATTCTGACCAAACGGGTGGGGTACAACGTTCATATTTCACATGGACATTAAGGTGATGGTAATGTATTGCCTTTTGAAAGAAAAAGTTAGCCAGAATCCATAGAAATAAAGGTTTCAATATGAGTTTCTTTAGGTGTATAATAACAATTAACAAGTAGGTAACAATAGAAACTTGAAACATACACAATCACCTACAATGCGTTCAAAAAGCACATCTTCGGGCCTCCAGATATTTTACATTAAATAAATAAATAAATAAATAAATTTCATTTAGAGTCTACCAGCTCAGTTATATAACTAATTTTCAGTGGGGGACTTTAAATCAAAGCGACCAAGCCAACCCTGCAGGCCTACTAATTGGTATTACCTTAGCAATTAATACTACTTTATAACAAATATCCCAACTATAAAAAAACGATTTTGCAATGGGACTTGAAAAAGTAAAGAGATCCCATGCCTACTAAAAACTCAAGAAAGCTCATCCATCATCCCGACTAAAAAAAGCGTTCGCGAAGCGGCCTAGTATTTATTTAATGTGGGTTGTTCCACCACCTCTATAATATTTTATAAAGCAGGCAGTGAGATTTTGTTCAGCGAAAGGTAAATAAACGTCTGTCAAGCACATAAACCAGTGTTGTCATTGGCGCTAAATTTTGTTCTTCATTTAAAACCTTCGTAAAAGATTAGGAAAACAACGTTTGTCATCAGGCATGAAAACCAAAAACAATTTGCTGTGGAGAAAAGTCGAGTTTATCTACCAAGGTAAGGCCTCCGATCTTATAAGACTCGACTGTATTTTTAATAAGCAAATTATCTTATGTTTAGTATAGGAGACAACCCTGTCGGCTCCGACGTAAATGATTCTACCTGCTACCGAAGCTTTTCTGTGATGGCAGGTAGGGTAGACCTAGATGTCTCAACGAGCCAACTTTTGTATAGGCATAATAATATACACTGACATAACCATTTCCAGATATCTGCTAATCTCTTCTCACTCTTCTTAATCTCGAGAGCCAGCTCCTCTCCTCCAACTATTCTACCATTGATGACATTTAAGTTCTCATACAAATCCTTCTCCTTCCCGAGCAACTCCTCGCATCTTTTTACTGCTTCGAGCTCCACTACGTCTTTCACATTAGGCCTATGTCCTTCTACTTCATTATATTGAGGTTGCACACAGATTGTGGGGAGGTAAGTGGGGCGACAATTCTTTGAAATTATTCAACGCTACTGGGTGACTGTTACCTTGTGATTTGTGTATTTTTATCATTTTCGTGAGCTACCAAGCATGATTTGAGAAAAAATTGATATTATGCCTCACAAAACATGGTTCACGCTTTCTTCTTCTAGCAAAGTTGAACGTTGATTTTCATCTTGCGTAAGAAATACAATTATTTTCAAAATCATTGACCAATGAAAAAAGTAATGGGATAACCGCAATAAACTATGGAAATTGTGTAAGACATTTTAAAACATTTTTTTGTTGTGTAACTTTTAGAAGAGATGGAATAGCAACGACGTTTCGTGCAGATCGACAGTGACGATGTTTCTCCGCGCCACGTTGAGAGTATCTCTCTCGAAACCGACGTTTCATCTTGAGTGTTCGACGCCGAGCCGACGTTTCGGAAGGCTCTCTCGATGTAACACCGCGTTCTTGGCGTCGAGGCGGCGTCTCGACGCCCTGCACCCCAACACCAGGCACATTGTAGCAAGCGTTGATAAGCACTTGGTGACCTCACCCTACAAGGATGTTGAGCTGCCTAAGGTTGGCATCTGCGAGCTAGTCTGGAAGAATGTCGAGAAGTGGCCGGATAAGACAGCCATCGTAAGTAGACCACCAAATGTAAACAATCGGGAGGTTTTTAGTTAGATCTATCCATTGAGTTTAGGCCTATATATAAATCTTGCAAACTTTAAACCAACATAGTAGTATAAAATAAAATTCACTCACGTCAAATTTTCTTCCCCGTTCCACAAGAACACCTGTATCTTTCTTGTATTATAAACGTTTCATAAGTCATTGACTCATCAACGTTTGGTCAAATTGCCACCAAAAAAAATTTCTTTAAAAAATTAAAAAATTAAATTGCCCCCATCCTCCAATCACATTTAAATTACCTTACCGTGGATTGTTGATAGTAAAGCCTGTAATTATTATTTTTTAAACTTCTCGTGACTAAAGCGTGTAGTTACTTTTACACAAAAGAGTTACACTATATTTACGACTTTTAACCAACCTTTGAGCGAGAAGGCCAATGATTGATTTCATGTTGGCAGAAATCTAACGTAGCTCGTTTGAAAAAAACTTGTATTTGTTTTAATTGAAGTGCTTTTTGTTGTTTTTTAAGTAAATATATTGATTCGTATTTAGAATCTACCTACTTAAGTCATATAGCCCTAACTGATTTTCAGTGGGGGACATTAAACCAAAAGCCAACCATGTAGGCCCCGACGCAAACGACAAGTGAGCAATAACCAACTAGAGATCGATATTTTTTAATAGGAAAGCCATCAGTGGTTTGGACAGTGCGAACACCCGCGAATCAACGCCAGAATCAACAAGGACGATTCAGAACTATTTTAAACTTATTATGTGCCTCGTTGCTAGGACGGCTCCAAAGTTACCGTTTACAAATTCCTAACCCAAGAACTGATGGACTTAGTCCAAATCAGAAGTTAAAAAACTTCTGCTTATATCAGGAATTGAACCCAGGACCTTCTTTATTGAAAGCAGAGACGGTAACCCCAAGACCAACGAGCCATAATTTCTACTGCCATATTGTTAACCTCTATTTTGGGGGAGTTTAATACTCCTCTTTCCGTAAAAGGCGAGAAATGAGGCAAATGATATCTCGCAATTAGCCAATAAGTAGGCGATAAATATTATAAATAGGCCTACTCCCAAAACTAGATGCGAGCTTTGACATTTTGTCTTCGTCGGGACCCCTCCCCCCCCTCTAACTAACCGTTCACGACAATGACGACGGAATGATTGTTCAACGAAGATGACATGAAAAACTCGCCAATCTCTTTCTGGTCTTACCACCCACCACTCTGTGATGGTTGAATCTGTCCAGCCTTCCATCTTCTCTTTATATACCTCCCCCACATGCCTTAGGCTAGAGTGGCGCATTGCGATCTGACAGTTCACGATATAAACTATCAAACCACAGCATTACTGTTAAAATTTATAATATATTCTCTCATAAATTATGATATTATTACGAATCTTTCAAATTTCTACCAAATCACTTTCTTTGTTGATGCCAGGTCTGCGGTCAGACCGGGCGGTCCTACAACCACGGCCAACTGCGCGAGAGTTGTCGCAAGTTCGGCAGCGCAATGCGCAAAGCTGGCCTCGAACCCGGTGACGTGGTCGCTGTGGTTCTCTACAACACTCCCGACTACCCCGTCGTGGTCCTCGGAGCCATCGAGGCCGGCCTGGTGGTCACCACCGTCAACCCGGACTACGCGCCAGGTAGGCTGCTCTGCGAACTCTTTTAATAGTCGCGTTGATGGATGAGCTGTTTTGGCCCATGTTCCTGGTGTCGTGACTAATCTCAAATACAAATCGAGAATTTGAGATTTTGTTGGTATGATTTTGGTGTGTAGGTCTACATGTCAGAAGGATGAACGGAACGATATTGCCGAGAAAATGATGGAATTAGACATTCCAGGTAGGAGACCAAGGAGCAGATCACGACAACGACGGCAGGATAATGTGAGGAATGATGGGGGACAGCGAGGAGGAGACTGGAATGAGGTAGAAAGGGAAAAGTGATGGCAGGAGAGAAGAAAATGGAGAGACCTACCCAACGCAGAGTTGCATGGACGTAGCAACAGATAATGATGTATTATTAATAAGTTTACTTCCAAGGTGTTTCAAAAGAGTGCCGGAGCATCACCCGCGTTGATGGTCCCTCCCTGGGTAGTGCCTCAGTGGGAGGCGACGGGGATGTTCCCATGTACTCGATACAACGGCCACGTAATGGCGTCACAGATTGGCGTGGCAGTGGAAATAATACCAAGTGCGTTGGATTAATCAAATAAGCGTGAACGTTAACAATATAAAACTAACAACACGGAATTATTTCCAATTCACACTTGGACAATGCAAGGGAATGGGTGATGCAAGTTCAATTCTATTGCAACTGCGTGGAGGCTAAGTTAACGAATGTGGCAAGATTGTCCTTTTATCACTGTAAATAATTTTCAATTTTCAAATCATTGGATGAGCGTAGCGAGCGTAGCGAGCGAAGCGAAGATTCCATTTCACTACACTGGAGAAAAAAATCCGGAATGTTTTTTTTTTTTTTTCTGTATTTTTGTCTGTTTGTTTACACGATTCCGGCTAAACCGATAATCCGATTGCGATGAAATTTTATGGAGACCTTCGAAATCTCTGAACTTAGAACTGCCAAGTTTTTGAGCGCAATCGGAAAAATTTTTCTCATGAAAATCGCAATTTTACGATTTTTTTCGATTTTTTAAAAATTTCTTCGACTTATAACACCTACATGCTTTATTCGATTTTAATGATTTTTGCACAGAACCTTTATTTTATGAATTAAGATACTCGTGTGAAATTTGAGCGCAATTGAAAAAATATTTATCATAAAAATCGAAATTTTACAGGTTTTTTCTTTTTTTAAACAATTCTTTGACTTATAACAACCTACATGTTTTATCCGATTGTAATGATTTTTTCACAGAACCCTTATTTTATGAATTAATAGATAAGTGTTAAATTTGAGCGCAATCGAGAAGTTATTTCTTATAAAAATCGCAATTTTACGCTTTTTTTTCTTTTTTAACAATTTCAATTAATTTTTAAAAAATTAAAGTTAATTTTTAATTTAATTTAATTTAATTTAAAAAATTTCAATTATGTAATGATTTTGCCACAGAACAACAAAAAATTCGCATAACACATGGCTGCTCAATGCACCAATTACGCTCATCCAACAACGCGGAGGGACTTAAGCGTTTTCCTAGTATATTAGATTGGTCAATTTGGCTGGTATACAAAACAAGGCGTACAAGTAGTACAAAACTTCTTCTACTTGCAGCTGTGAGTTTTAATTGTCATATTTTGTCATGCTGGGACATTATAGGGGAATGAAAAACTCAACATAATATGCTATGCAGGCAGCTAATATGACCAAACCTATTTATAGTAGAGTGGAAATAGCTTTACATGCACTTTTTTTATAATTGGATAGAATCATCGCGTATCATTCAAAATAGTATTAATTTTGCTTTCTAAACTGGGTCTAATGGCACTGTAACTGTTTTATGAAAGAAATAGAACAGCTTTTAGTAATGGGTTGAACACAGGTGGAACTTGAATTGAGTATGGAATGATGACGTTGAAGAATTTTATTAGCTGTATAATTGTTTAAACCTTAAGTTTTTTGCCATGACTTTCTGATACTTTTCCTTATCCACAGAAAGCAACGATGAGGTCAACAACATCTCGAATGTCACCGTGAACCACGAAGCACCAGCGCTGGTGCTTTATTCCAGTGGTACCACCGGCCGTCCCAAGGGGGTGCTACTGTCACAGAAGAACCTGGTGGCAGCCATGCAGACACTTCTGGAGCCTAGTGTCGCTGTGCTGAAGACAGCCACAGGTACAAACAAACACTTATTAACAAGAACAATAATAAAGCACTGCGCTTATTGGCTAAGCGTGTGAGGTAACACTACGTTAAGAACTCTATAAGAGAGTTTTCACAGTTTATAGTTTGTTTATTTTTATTTTTATTTGTTCATGAATAACTTTAAGTTCTACTTGCCTTATGATATTTTCGATATCAATATTTAAATTTCTATAAACAAATTAAGAATTAAATATAAAAATTTAAAAAAATTAAATGCGTAAAAAATTAGAACAAGGATGGGATTTTGGGTCTGTAAATACTATGCCCAAGACAATGGATCATTTCTTTATATTTCGGTGTGCTAAAGTACCTTTGGTTCAGAGTTGCTTGGTAGCCTATAAAAATAAGTCCCGAATTCTACAAATGGTGGAGGTGCCGGGTCATTCAACTCGAGTGTGAGAATTCGTAAACACCGTAATTCATCAACCTTTTTTAGCCACACATTATTAATAGTAGGCCTTTAAATTTGATTCAATATAATTCCCCGCTAAATGACTTTAGGCTCTAATTGCGATTTTTTGTCTTTTATACCATATTTTTGTAACGTTTAATTTACATAATAATATCAGACTCCTATTCCAATTTACATCGGGTCGGGGGGTGACAAGTTACTATTTTCTCGGGCTACGGCTTATCAGTACTTGCTAGCCAGGCTCAGCACCTCATCTTCTTCGCTGAGATAAAGCAAATAAAATTAAGTATAGAAGAAAGAGGGAAGATGTGGGAAAGAACTAACGAAGAAAAACTCTGGGAGGACTTAAAGAAATGTAGAGAACTAGTGGAAATGCGAACGTTAAAATGTATTTTACAAAAATAATACAATCTTGATACATTGATATCAATATTAAAATTTTTGTGTGATCACAGTACTATTTTAACTCCATGGTGTGATATCGACAGTTAAATCATGGAGTTTAAACTCCATGGTTAAATTATGTCTTACCCAGCCCTAAAAATATTTAGGAAACATGAAGATTGTGTCACCTGTTAATATAATATTAAGACTAATATTGAGATAGGTATTAGATAAATAAAATATGACTTACTAGGTTATGATGACCACGACAATTGACGTGAACCTTTTGCTTTACATCCCAAACGATTGGCCTGACACCTATTTGTACATAACCAATAACGTAGAAATTATTAGATATTATTTTGTGTTGTAGCCTTCCACAAAGTCCCATTTATCCGCATTTCATAAGAAACAAAGATTGGAGCATGAGACAAGTTTCCGGAATCAATGTTTCCTACCAAACATAAACATTATTCTATGCTGAAATCGTTAGCTTATAGTTTTTCGGGTTTAAGGGCGCGCAACAGTAAGGTTATTATTAGTTCCCAACAGATGTTTGTTGACCAAGTTGTTTTGATCTAGATACTTACCAGGACATCCTCCTTGCGGAGTATCCGTTCTTCCACGTCTACGGCCTAGTGGTGGTCCTCCTCCTATCCATCAGCAATGGATGCAAGATTGTTACAACGGCGCCCAAACTCGACCCGAAATTATTTATGGAAGTTTTGGACAAACACAAGGTATGTATGAGTGTTATCATTGTATAGTGTATACTCATTCTAATTTTGCATATCGTATAGGCTATATTCTATTGCGTATTATTTGTAAAATGTGCATAAAAAGTGGGACATTATCAAATAGGTACTTGATGTGTGCATTTTGATTTAGTCCTTTTTCCTACTGGAAGAATTTAGTTTCTGGATAGAAAACGTTAGTCCATCAGTTCTTGGTCTAGGAATTTGTAAACGGTGACTAAACGGAGCCGTCCTAGCAACGAGGCACATAACAAATTGTAAGATTGTCCGAATCATCCTGGTTGCTTCTGGTGCTGTCCGCGGGTGGAATCGTGTGATGCAGCTTGATTGATCGGTATTTCCTACTTCAAAATGCCGGTCTCTATAGTTGGTCATTGTTCGCTCGTCGATGGTGTCTGCGCCTACAAGGTTGGCTTGGTCAGCTTTAAATTTTATGTCCGCTACTGAAATTTGTTCAGTGACTGTGTGGGTAGACTCTAAATACAAATTTATTTTTATTTATTTATTTACTATAGAAAATGATGTGTCGAGCTTGGCAGACCGATACTGATTCCTGGGATGCTCAAGATCAATGGTGGAAACACCCGTTACCCAATTAAATGGGTGTTGGAATGAAGAGTAGCGATATATTTTTTATTATTTAATGAGATTAGTATTCAACGAATGTCTAGGCAATTATAGTGGATTTCAAATAAGTGTCAGCTTGCTGACTATGTAAATGTGATTATATTATGGCAGTTAATAACAGAATGAAACGCTTCTCTGGTGTGACAGAACACCAAGAAAGGATATCTGGTAACATAGCTTGGGCAAAATCATTCGGCAGAAGCTTACTTCATAATTATATAGGCGCCAAAAGGCGTTTGTTTTATAATCTCTTTTTTGCGAGGGGTTGATTATAAGGATAGTCGATGGAATGCTTTGGTCTATATTGATCTCTTCCGTGAAATTACGTGGGAAAGACCCGATGCATGGTTGAGGGTGGCGATGCCTGTCCGACGGACAAAATTTAAAAATTAAGTTTTGACAAGATGGGAGAGAGGGGTAGTTATAGATATAAAAATATGTATGAAATCTGAGTAGTGTCTTTAAACATGGGAAACTGATTGTCGAGATGCAGAAAATAAACTTGTGTTTGTCTTAATGAGTGTTTGGCCATCTTTCTTGAGAGCACGATTTGCAATATGGAGTTTACCTAGGCGCATCTCCATTAAATATGGGTCGTGTAGATTATTGAATAGATGGTCTAATGATCAGTAATTATTAATTAGTTGGGAGATCGAAGAAGCGGGGATAGAACAGCTTTCTGGTACGTGGAGTTACAGAAAACACTTATTATGAAAAGATTTCCATTTTACTGTATGCCTAGGGAGGCCTCTAAATGCAAAGTATAATTCTTCTAAAGATACGAAAGCATTTTATTTCATTTTATTCAGCAGTTTTACATGGTATCACATTTTGCTATATTTCTAAAGTAATCAACCATATCGCATTGTCATCCAATATCATCTCAATATCGTTATCATTAACAAACCGCCCCTAGGTCACAAAAATACACCACACAGCCAAAATTAAAATTAAAACCAAAATTTAAAATTAAAATGTAAGTTTATTTATTTTTTATTTAAAACCAACATGTTTAGGGATAGGTGTTTTGGTAGTACCGGTATTTGTGCCACTACATCAATTAAACAAAAACCATCGTCACTGCTTACTAATAATAGAAACTAAAACACTTTCACATGATATAACGGGCACTTGTTAATGATGATCTGTCTCTGTCCTAGATAAGTGTGCTGCATATGGCTCCACCCACTGTACTATACCTGGGCTCTGCACCGGAACTCACGTTGGCACATTTAACCTCATTACGGTAAAATATAGATAATATTATAGTTAATACCAAATATTTAGACATGGAAATAAAAACATTTTCTTCAGGTACGTGTGTCAGGAGGGAGAGGTGCGTTAGTGTGTGTGTGTGCGTGTATAAGTCCTCCAAGTTTATTCAAGATGCATTGTGAAAGGTTCCAGTTTCAAATCACAGTTATGGATTTTTTACGCTTGAAATAAGCTTCAATCTATCAAGTTTACATTCGTTTATTGGATGAGCGTAGCGAGCATAGCGAGCAAAGCGAAGATTCCATTCTACTACACTGGAGAAAAAAATCCGGAATGGTTTTTTTTTTCTTTTTTTTTCTTTTTTTGTATTTTTGTCTGTTTGTCCGCACGATTCCGGCTAAACCGATACTCCGATTGAGATGAAATTTTATGGAAGCCTTTGAAATCTCTGAACTTAGAACTGCCACGTTTTTGAGCGCAATCGGAAAATTATTTCTCATGAAAATCGCAATTTTACGATTTTTTTCGATTTTTTAAAAATTTCTTTGACTTATAACACCTACATGCTTTATCCGATTTTAATGATTTTTGTACAGAACCTTTATTTTATGAATTAAGATATTCTTGTGAAATTTGAGCGCAATTGAAAAAATATTTATCATAAAAATCGAAATTTTACGGGGTTTTTCTTTTTTTAAACAATTCTTAGACTTATAACACCTACATGCTTTATCCGATTGTAATGATTTTTTCGCAGAACCTTAATTTTATGAATTAATATATTAGTGTTAAATTTGAGCGCCATCGAGAAATTATTTCTTATAAAAATCGCAATTTTACGATTTTTTTAACAATTACGATTAAAAAATTAAAAAATTAAAATTAATTTTTTATTAAATTTAAATTTAATTTAATTTAATTTAAAAAAATTCAACTAAGTAATGATTTTGCCACAGAACAACAGAAAATTCGCATAACACAATTGGCAGCTCAATGCACCAATTACGCTCATCCAACAACGCGGCGGGACTTAAGCGTTTTCCTAGTTTATAGTCACATCCAAGTAAACTATACTTGTTTGGGCCATCTGATTAATGAGGCAGATAATGGACGTGTTATAATGTGTGTGAAATTTGTATGTGATTGTCCCAAAAACGTGGCATGTCTATAATGTACGATATTTCAAAGGTCACCTGAAAACTCCATCAATATTAAAACATCCATTTGTCCAGTAGAGTGCTATCTTTATTTCGTTTTCAATGTTCAGGAAGTAATCAATCATTATATGTCAAAATCGTATTCCTAGCCAAGTAGGTACACCAACGACCAAAGATAAATCAATGTGTCAAATTGTATCCAGTATAGTAGCCCTTGATTTACTTCTGACGAGTGTGTACAATACAGTGTTGTTATTCTGTGTATTATCATATCAATATCAATCATATCAATGGTTATAATATTTTAAGGGGTAAATTCCATTAATTATATTTCACAAAATGCCATGGGATCTCTGACAAAATAACAAAATGCACAATATGTTTAAACACACAATATGCTATTGCTTTATTCTAACTTCTGTAGACAATTCACTAAATAATGGTATAAGAATGAGTATGATTGAGTAAAATGTTTGTAGTCTATGCACTATAAAATGTAAATAATATCATCAAATATTTTTTTGTAAATTGTTATTAACAAATTATAAATTTGTAAAAATATATTTATATTATAAAGGTTGGATTTTTTTATATCGTGGGAAACCTGTTATAGGGTGCAATTAGCCCTCTTCAGGTGAACTAGGTATGTGCGGATAGGAAATTGTGAAGGGATGTCCGAGGGCTGTTTAAGAGGACTCAATCCCTTGCATTCGCCTTAACGACTGAGGAAAACCTCGGAAAAAACCTTCAGTCAGGATTGCCGGTCTCGACGGGATTCGAACCCGGGACCTCCCGAATCAGAGTCGAGCGCTTAGCGCCCGAGCCAACACTGTCGGTAAGGTTGGATGGAAGATAAAGGTAGCTGGCCGTAATCCCCCCTGGACAATAAAGACCTTTTTTAATCTATTTCTTTTGTTTGGTTAAGTTATCTATGTGATTTACTTTGTAAGAAATGTGATCATATTATTATGAATCCTATTTTTGCTTTGTTTTGTTAAGTCATCTATGACTATGTGATATATTCCTGCAAATTGTCTAATACATACTTGTCGTCAATTTTCATTTTGTTGTATATCGTTACTTTGTGTGTAAAACTCTAACTGTTCAAATCAAGCAAGCAATCAATCAATCAATCAATCAATCTATGTATATCTATCTATATGAAGGTTTATCAACTTAATTCTTTTAGTTTTTACTTTTTAACAGTGTAGTCCTGCGTGATTTGTGTGTACAGATACGTGATCTCGGGGGCTGCTCCTCTACGCGGAGAAGACGCTCAGAGGTTTCTTAAGAGGGCACCACCGAACCTAAGATTTCTGCAAGGTGAGATCTTCTCCTAAGCCTCCTTCCTCAATAAATCGAAAAAAGAGGTTTCGTGGGTTCAGTCCATTCCAAGCTAATATCCGTGTTACGTCAATAAAGCATACATGGATAGCCATACCGTCGTAGCTTATCAATATGTTGTGAGAATCACTTAGACAAAAGGAAATCACGAATGTGGTTTATTAAATATATTTTTACATAATCCAAAATCGTGAAATACAATATTTATTTATTTTAAAATGGTTTAAAATCATTTTTTTAAGTGTGGCTTCAGATCCTTATAATTCCGCTTCCGTGACAACTGTCCTAAATTTTAATCATATGGTGTCAGTCAACTGGGCGTTCAAGATATTACAAACTTGTCCTATTTTATGCTCTTAAAATACAACCCTATCAGGTGAAGTTTTGTCACATTCAACCCAGCGCAGAATTCTCCGAATATTTATGGCACGTTGTAACGTTTCTACAAGAAATAAACAATTGTCACTTTAAACTATACGAGTTCTTTGTCCATGCTTCCAAAATATCGTTGCCAACGGTGTATTACCATTCCAGTTGTTGTGATGATGCGAACACTGCGTCAAAATATTACTATGTATGACGGCCTACCAACTGAACAGCAGATGGTATTTTGTTCTCTTCTCTTTCGCCCATAATCCAAGCTTCCGCGGCGTATACATAATGATTGGTGAAAGATTAAAATAAAATACTAAGGTCGAGAATTTCAATGTTTCGTTAAAGGTGGTCTGTCAGTTAATTTCTAATAATATAATTTAATGCTTCTGATTGCATGGTATTGTCATGGTGATAGCAAGTTACCTGGCAATTAAATTTAGTGCCTACCTTAACTGGGTATTGAAAAAGATGAAAAGAAACAGATTGTCAAAAGAATTGTGACACTTGAAGTTTGTTGATGTATTGGTGTGCGCGTAGCTGAGATCTTTAGTCGAGGCGGGTACTGGGTGGCCGACCACTAGTAAAAACAAGATACCCGATCTTCTATTAACAAAAATAATTTTTGGAAGGAATGGTGGAGGTGCCGGTCCAGACAATTTTTCAGTTATCCTGTATTTATAATTTGAATTGCCATTCAATGAAAATGTAGACAGTAGAAAATTAAATGGGAGAAATTTAAAATTGGCTGTCTTTACCTATACCCTACCCTTCACGAAAACTCGACGCAGAAAGTCAATAAAGGTACCCGATTTTCTGGTAACAAAAATATTTTTTGGAAGGAATGGTGGAGGTGCCGGTCCAGACAATTTTTCAGTTATCCTGTATTTATAATTTGAATTGCCATTCAATGAAAATGTAGACAGTAGAAAATTAAATGGGAGAAATTTAAAATTGGCTGTCTTTACCTATACCCTACCCTTCACGAAAACTCGACGCAGAAATTCAATAAAGGTACCCGATTTTCTGGTAACAAAAATATTTTTTGGAAGGAATGGTGGAGGTGCCGGTCCAGACAATTTTTCAGTTATCCTTTATATTATTTGAATTACCATTCAATGAAAATGTAGACAGTAGAGAATTAAATGGAAGAAAATTGAAATCGGCTGTCTTTACCTATACCCTACCCTTCACGAAAACTCTACGCAGAAAGTCAATAAAGGTACCCGATTTTCTGGTAACAAAAATATTTTTTGGAAGGAATGGTGGAGGTGCCGGTCCAGACAATTTTTCAGTTATCCTGTATTTATCATTTGAATTGCCATTCAATGAAAATGTAGACAGTAGAAAATTAAATGGGAGAAATTTAAAATTGATGTCTTTAATCTATACCCTACCCTTCACGAAAACTCGACGCAGAAAGTCAATAAAGGTACCCGATTTCTGGTAACAAAAATATTTTTTGGAAGGATTGGTGAAGGTGCCGGTCCGGCCATTTTTAGTTATCCTGTATTTATAATTTGAATTGCTATTCAATGAAAATGTAGACAGTAGAGAATAAAATGGAAGAAAATTGAAATCGGCTGTCTTTACCTATACCCTACCCTTCACGAAAACTCTACGCAGAAAGTCAATAAAGGTACCCGATTTTCTGGTAACAAAAATATTTTTTGGAAGGAATGGTGGAGGTGCCGGTCCAGACAATTTTTCAGTTATCCTTTATATTATTTGAATTACCATTCAATGAAAATGTAGACAGTAGAGAATTAAATGGAAGAAAATTGAAATCGGCTGTCTTTACCTATACCCTACCCTTCACGAAAACTCGAAGCAGTTTAGTACCCGAACCCGACCCGACTGTCAAAACCACACAATCCTAGTTGTAAGGTAATGATTTGAAACTCCAGGATGCGCTAGTAACGTGATGGCGATGAATAGTAGTGGGTGAGCTAGGCACATCGGTATAGTAGTTCCATGCCGACAGTTACTATCCTACGCTTCTAATATCTACGTGTTTCGCTGCTTCCAGGCTACGGTCTCACTGAAACCTCGCCTGTCGTGTGTTTCAACAGAAGAGACTCGACGAAGGTAGCCTCGGTTGGCCCGTGTGTTTCTAACACTGTACTCAAGGTCATTGATCACAATGGATACTCTCTGGGGCCCTTCGAGAAAGGGGAGATTTGCGTCAAAGGCCCACAGGTGAGATGCTCTCTGATACCTACAAACATACCTATAGCCCTTGATTTACTTCTCACGTGAGTATACAATACAGTGTTGTTATGCTGTGTATTATCATATCACTAGGAAAACGCTAAAGTCCCGCCGCGTTGATGGATGAGCGTTTTTTGTTTGCGTTTTTTGCGTTTGTTTGCACTTTTCCTTTGCAAGTGCTTTTTGAATGCATTGTAGGTGATTGTTGTCAAGTTTCTATTGTAACTTGTTAATTGGTACTATAAAACCTCAAAAAACTCATAGTTAAACCTTTATTTCTGTGGATTCTGACTAACTTTTTCAATTTTTTCTTTCAAAAGGTACTACATCACCATAACCTTAATGTCCATGTGAAATCTGAACGTTGTAGCCCCACCCGTTTGGTCAGAATCGGCCCAAATGGTTCGAAAATATCGTACTAAAAATTGAAAAACTAATATTAAAACTTTATTTCTATGGATTCTAGCATACTTTTTCAACTTTTTCTTTCATAAGGTACTACATCACTATAATCTTAAGTCCATGTGAAAATATATGAACGTTGTAGCCCCTCCCGTTTGTCAGAATCGGCCCAAATGTGACGAAAATATCGCACTAAAAATCGAAAAAAATCGTAAAAGTACGATATTCATGAGAAATATTTCTTCGATTGTACCCAAAAACAATACACCTCTAAGTTCAGAGAAAACGAAGGTCCCCTCAAATTTTCATCAAGATCGCTTATGCCGTTTGCCCGGAATCCTGCTAACAAACAGACAAAAATACAGAAGAAAGAAAAAAAAAAAACATTGGAGCTAAATTTTTTAGGGGGTCAGTGAAATTGAAGTTTTCGCTTCGCTCATCCAAATATCAATCATATCAATAGTTTCAATATATTTAGGAGTAAAATTCATGAATTATATTTCACAAAATGCCATGGGAACACTGACAAATAAGAAAATGCACAATATGTTTAAACTCACAATATGCTTTTGCTTGATTCTAATTTCTATATAGACAACTCACTTAATAATGGTATGAATAATAGTATGATTGACTGATTGAGTAAAAAAGATGTAGTCTATGCACTATAAAAGTGTAAATGTAATATCATCAAATATTTAATTGCTAATTGTTATTAATAAATTATAAATCTGTAAAAATGTATTTATAGCTAGCTATTTATTAGTTCTGACATGGCCCGTTCGCAGTGCTGCGCTGCCAAATCTTTACCAAATCTATATAATTATGTTGATACAAAATATGCTTCTATCTTTTTTTTTTAGCAAAGACGTGCAAGAAGGTATTAATTTAAATCAATCACTATCCAATAAATATAAAATTTACTTTTAAGAATTTCTCTGGCCCTTTAAATGACAATAAAAGCAATCAACAGCAACAATATGATTAGGCTATGTACCTACACCTGGTGCTGCCACGTAGGTTGATGACGTCATGACGAACAAGACCCACAGGAAGAGAGTCACTCGTAGGATACCTTGCTTAATCTTATATTCTTTTAAAGATAAGACTGGTATGTTTAACTAAGTGAACAGGGGGTTCTACCCTAGAGGGGTTTCCCAAGAAGTTGTTAGAAACAACAATGTTCCGATAGAGGCAGCTGACAGTGACAGCAAACTAGGGGGGAAATGAGAATCCTTATGTTACGTCCTGGGATCTTACATATTTCCTAGTGTGTTACTTCCAGACAAGCAACGCACAGGTAAACTGTAATGTTCAATTCTTACTGAAAGTTTTTTTCCATCGTTTTCTTCAGTTGTAAATGCGATCGAGTGCCATTGTAGCAAGACCACTTAAACTACCCTTGGGCATCAGGGTTGTAGCGAGGGAGGGGGGCAGGGTGTCCGATCACCCCCCTCCCTCCGATATCAGAAGAAGGGTTATAATAATACTTGGTAGCACTTTGTACTACGTGGCATACATAGCCTATGTAGGCCCTACCTATGGCGAGATTTTGTAAACTAACAGTATGTGGATCCTCATCATTTTATAACTACTTGAAAACTAGCTTAACAATATCTGGGGCTATGCGCCCAGCGCCCCAGAGCGCCCATTGTACCAGGATACGTACTTTTCCCGAAATGATAGTTTCGTGGATAGTTCTACAAAATGCTTAATATAATTCCCACCCCCACCCACCCCGTACCCCGAATCAAAATTCTGGCTACACCCCTGTTGGTCATACCTTATTGATTCACAATACTCTCATTTCAAATACCTATAAAGAAATAGTAAATGATTTAAAGTCCCCACTGAAAAATCAGTTCTATAACTGAGTGGGTAGTCCCTAAATAAAATTTATTATTTATTTATTAAGAGGGAAATGCAATTTTCTTTCGGCAGGTCTTCCACCAGAAATTTTAAATTTAAAAACTACACTTTAAAATCTTAAGGTGTAATTTTTCAGAAAATATTTCAAATTGTAATTAATAAAGAAAACTGCGTAAAAAGACCACTAAATTTAAATCGACTTTTACAATGAATTATATGTTATACCTTTCACTACAATTTTATTCTGTAAAATCCTAATGAAAACGATCACGCTACTATGAAGTCCCTTGGGTTAGTAGGTCTGCACTAGGGGCAGGCAGATTTCCCAGTGGTATTTTCAATCTCTAATCAACTCTTGTGCGTTTTACTTTAAGGTAATGATCGGCTACTTCAATAATCCTGAAGAAACGCGCAGTGAAATCGACGAAGCTGGCTGGTTCCACACGGGGGACATTGGATACTACGACGCAGATGCAGACTTCTACATAGTCGACCGAGTAGAGGAACTTATCACAGTCAACGGTTACCAAGTGAGTGTACAATAACTAGGGAAACGCCAAAGTCGTTGTTAGACGAGTGAGTGAGCCATGTGTTGAGTACCCGGTAACATTCCTTTTCTTCCCCCTACCTTAGGCCCCCCTAGCCTATCATAGGCTACAGTGGAGCATTATGGCCTAAACTATGACCTAACCTTAAATACCCTTATTATTTATACGACTATTATAATCAAACCTAAATGCAAATGTTCCCGCGTACTCAACACATGACTCTCTCACTCGTCTAACAACGACTTTGGAGTTTCCCTAGTCCAGTTGGCTAAAGCGCCCTAATAGCCGAAATGTGGGAGACGTGGGTTCAATGGTCGGGAAAGATTTTGTAATTTCTGGTTCTGGATTGTATTTTTAAATTATTTAACATGTTTTGAAATGCATATAACGCAGTGTAGTCCATCATCTGTGACAATACTATGGAAAACAAAGCCAGTACGAAATACGTGAAAATATTGCAAGGTTTACTCAATCTACGAGCGGAATTTGGGGGTACCTTGACGTCCAACATTCGATTAACCTTGGACACGGCATTTCACAGCCAGGTAAATAACAAACAAAAAACATTATTTCAAATGAAAACCATTGTCGTTAAAATAATTCCTATACATTTCAACGTATTTTTCAGTTTTTTATTTCTTGCAGGTTTAAATCGCAACGGATTGTGCTCATTTTGTTAGCAGTTCTCAGTTACCTGGTCACGGATGTCTGTTTAAAATTTCAGCTCAGTCTATTTGGCCGTTCGGCCGTATGGGACCGGACAGACAGACAGACATTTAACATTTAATTTAACATTTAACATTTAACATTTAACATTTAACATTTAACATTTAACATTTAACAGAATTAATCACGACCAAGGCCCGATCGAGTAGCGTTGTAGACTACGTTCGCTGCGCTCACTCGTCTAATTATTGAGAGTAGTATCACGACATTGGTGTATTAAAGCTCCTTCCGACCCCTACAGTCAGATATCTACAACCGCCTTATAACCAGTTGCGACTTAACAGAAACGTATCCACTCAAAGCTCATAAACACACATCAAGAAGAACTTCGGCTGCCTCGCAATGTGGGCCATCATTGATAGCCAAAAAGAGGCGGGTCTAGGGGCCGGGTCTTACATAAATAGTAAGCTACTTCGGTAGCTAGAATGGTCTGCCCTAGTTTTGGCCATTCAAAAAGTATCACCCTTTCCAACTTCATGCTGCGAAATACATCTTTAATGTAATATAGTTGAATGACAGCTAAGCCCTTAGCCCCCTTTCCCTACTTCAAATTCTGCATTTAATGGCGTAAAAGCGTTCTTCCATCTGGAAACATATTAATCATTACTGTTTTAAAGCTCCTAGACGAAATGGAGGAATGGAGGAAAGGATAAATGCACTTATTAGGGAAAGTATTCGCGAAACAGCCAAGCGATCTTTAATATTAAAACAATAGTTTCGGATAAAATTTTGCGAAGCTTTGAAAGGATGCAGTCTTGAGGCGTGGTGAATTTTTGTATTAAGACTGCGAAAATAAAGGTAAAATAAGCTTGGAACTTGTATTTTTTTACATGTTAGTTTTTTTGTTATTTGTGGTATATTAGGTAACACAGTCGTAACGGGTGTTTCCCCCGTCTGGGCCCGGAGAAGAATCGGCCCAGAGCATGGCTCTGCTAATCGTACAAGGCGAGTCAAGAGAAAAAGTCCACCTCACAAACATCAGCTAGTAAGAGGGGAGTATATTACTTCCCGAAACTAGAGTTGATCTGGGACACCTGTTCTTTCCCTTGACGACCTCCCCGACGACTATGACAATGACAAAGACTATGGTGACCGCGACGTGAGAACCCCCCCCCCTTTCCTCCCCCTAACCGTGGCTGGTTCTGACCAGCATAAAAATAAAATAAATACATACATTCCTATTTAGAGTCTGCCCACTCAGTCATATAACTGATTTTCAGTGGGGGACATGAAACCAAAGCGACCAAGCCAACCCTGTAGGTCCGACGCAATCGACGAGTGAGCGATAACCAACCAAAGATCGATATTTTTAATAGTAGTTATAGCAATCAGTGGTATGAACAGTGCGAATACCCGCGGATCAACGCCAGAATCAACATGGCCGATTCAGAACTATACTTTGAATTTATCATGTGTCTCGTTGCTAGAACGGCTCCAGAACCTTGCTGATGGACTTAAGCCCAAATCAGAAGTTTTAAAACTTTTGCCTATAGCGGGAATCGAACCCTGGATCTCCTGAATTGGAAGCAGAGACGCTAACCACAAGACCACAAATGGGGCCCTTCTCCACATATCCCCTAGGCTAGAGTGGCGCATTATGACCTAATTGTGATGACTAACGGGTATTTCACTTATATTGCTTCTGCGACTATTCAATTGTTATTGTTCAAAATTTGTAATAGTGTATGATTTAGAAAATGAATTTTGTATTTGTTCAGGTTGCCCCTACTGAACTTGAGGAGCTGCTGCGCGGTCATCCCGAGGTGGTTGACAGCGCTGTTGTTGGTGCTCCTGACAAGTATACTGGCGAGGCAGTGTTTGCTTTCGTCACACTCAAGGCCACCTCAACACCCTCCAAACAACTAGCTCAGGAGCTAAAGCACTTTGTAGATAGCAAGGTTATCGAGTACAAACAAATCAAGAAAGTGGAGTTCGTCGAGGTTATTCCAAAGAGTTCGGTTGGAAAGATACTACGAAGGGAGCTTCGAAACGAATTAAAGAAAATGAAGACTAAACTAATAGAGAAAATACAACATCAATACTAAGGCGAATAGAACCTTCAGAGGGTTGTATTCCTTGCTAGCTACATCATGTGAACCTAAATAAACATTGCACCTGAATGAAGTTGTCCTAGAAAACAATTGTTAAAATGAACGTAATGATTATTATGTTAAAGGCAATATACAGAATTGAGTTCATGATTTTCGTGTAAAGGTATAACATAACTAGTTATAATTATTCCTACTGAATAAATAAATAAATTTTGTAGGATGCCCGCTGTAGGGTATACACATCAGATTTAACCGATGTGACCCTCTTCGGGTGACTAACTATAGGTATATTGCGGACAGGACAATTGTGAAGAGATGTCCGAGGGCTATTTAAGAGGGTCTTAATCCCTTGCATTCGCATTAACGACTGTGGAAAACCTCGGAAAAACCCTTCAGTCAGGATTGCCGGTCTCGACGGGATTCGAACCCGGGATCTCCCGAATCAGAGTCGAGCGCTTAGCGCTCGAGCCAACACTGTCGGTATTTATAACACTAGTACACACGTGAATTATACAGAATTTAAAATGTAGAAATGTACTTTTGTCCTCAAACTCCATGGTTTGATTGGAAGATTTTAGGGTTATATTAGTGTATTATGGTTCGAGGGATGGTTTGAATACACAAGAACCAATACTCTAATAGCCGCTTATAGACGCTTTTAGCGAAGCCAGTAATTGGTTACAGAATTTGACAAGAGGTATTTGTATTTTATTGTATTTATTTATTTGGTGGCTCCTTTAGCCAATTCAGTAACATTTCATTTATATTACATCAGTTCTTATTGTGTTATATTAAAATACATAATGTCAGTCAATATTCTTAATTTATTACAGTACATTTTACATATTTTGTTACAATTAACCTACTTATCTAGCTTGTATATCAGTTCATTACTTTCACTAAAGATTATGATTCAATTTCACTCTAGTGGTAGACAATACTACTATCTTGCCCTATTCATAATGCCAGAGAACATTAGAAGAGCCAGCGGTTTAGCCACACCGAAGTTAAGCAGAATCGGGCGTGGTCAGGGGTAGGGTGGGTGACCGCTAGCTGCCCTGAAACTCACGTATACCGTTGGCTAGAGCAGATGGAGGGTTCGAGAGCTAGTGTAACGGCTTCGTTCTCCTCAACGTCTGCTCTGTAGTCCGGGTTAGTGGAGGAACCTATATGACTGTCAAAGTTACACCGTCCTTTCAGATGGGACGTTAAGCCGTTGGTCCCCTTGGTACTTTTCGATAGGAGAAGGCTACGTTCCGGTACCGGGTTTTCCCTCCTCCGTTCTGTTCATACTTATCATCTATCACCACTCATCGTCTCGAATAGCCAAAGTGCATTAATATGAGACGTTAAGCAATATTCAATCCAATCCAACATCAGAAGCATTGTGCAAAACACAGCATAAAACTTTCGATCGACGATCGGATGTCGAACTCGCCTCGGAGATTTAGCGCTGTGTGACTATCTTGCAAACATCGCGTAATGCTTAAAACATTGCTGTGCAGCTGCCACTCATCATCGATGTAGTGACTGGTAACTGTCATTTACTGACCAACAGTCTGTAGTCAACAACACGAGATCTGCATTATTTTCTAGGTCTGATTTTAAGTTGTTCGTGATTTGTAACTTTACTTTATTTAACTTTACTTAATTTATTATTATTCAATGATTATGACAGTGTGTACAATCATTAGGAATATCACAACGAGCATAGCCCTTTACACAGAATTGTGTGTGATATCCCTAAAAGCCTAATAGCCTAATATTAACCTAATAATTATAGTTCATAGTTGTGTTTGTGTCTGCATTTATGAATCATAATTAGATTTATTTAGATGTCCTTTGTAAATCAGTGTTTACTTACTTTTTAACTGAATAGTATAGACATTAAATTATAAAAAAATTAAAAAATGATTGCAGTCATTGACTCCTTGTGTTTTTGATGTCAAAAGCGAGCGGTAAGTCTTACTTTACGCTAACTTGATTGGTAACACATTTGCTACGAGGCCATCCGCAATTAGTGAAGAGATAGACCCTAGTCAGATTTTGTCCTATCGCATGCCCGCGGGGGTTGACCTTGGGTTGCCCTTTGACACTTTGTTGTCAGACTTACCAAAGTTCTCCGCTGGCTCTATCTGGATGAATATACATTTTCACTGTGTTTTCCCACTTGTCAAAGTGCTGTTTCCACACTGAACTATAAGGAGCCGCTTAAATAAATAAATAAATAAATAAATAAATAAATAAATAAATAAATAAATAAATAAATAAATAATAAATAAATAAATAAATAAATAAACAAATCCGTATTTAGAGTCTACCCACTCAGTTATATAACTGATCTTCAGTGGGGGACAGACCAAGCCAACCCTGTAGGCCCCGACGCAATCGACGAAGTGAACGATAACCAAAGATCGATATTTTTAATAGGAAATATAACAATCAGTGGTATGGACAGTGCGAACACCCGCGGATCAACGCCAGAATCAACAAGGCCGATTCAGAAGAATTTTAAATTTATTTTGTGCCTCGTTGCTAGGACGGCTCCAAAGTCACCGTTTACAAATTCCTAAGACAAGTACTGATGGACTTAAGTCCAAATCAGAAGTTAAAAAACTTCTGAGTTTGACGGTAATCGAACTCTGGACCTTCTGCATTGGAAGCTGGTAGGCTAACCACAAGACCAACGAGCCACATAAAACCAATATCACTACAGACCGCGAATTTTCAATGACAACGCCATCGAGGTAAGACGTGAGGGGGCTAAAACAGGAGACTACTTTGCCGCTCGCGCTAATGAACGGACAACATAAAAATAAAAGTCTGCGAATTTGCTCAAGAGAAAACATCGTTTGGTGGGTCGAACACAGGATAAAAATAGCCACTACATAAAAAAAGTTTACTAATCAGAAATCACAAAAAGTGGTACACGTACTACCATCCCTTCGACTTGTGCAAGAAAATGTACTACCCGTAGTAGGCACTGTGTAGGCCAATAAATAAAATGTAGACGAAACATAGGTGGATAATGAAATATCGTTTATTAAATAATTATTCCGTCAGTAAACAGAACAGAGAAATAAATGTCAGCATGAGGATTATTGTTCAAATTAACCAATGTGACATAATTATTTAGGGTTGCCAACTCTTCCGTTTTTCGGGAAATCCCGTAATACACAGTTCCCGTATCAACTCTAAACAGTAATCACTTTTCCCGACTATTTCCACAATTGTGAAAATGCAACTTTAGTTATTATTACCTTGAAAATACCAAATTTCATAAACTCTCGCCTCCTCTCGGCTCTGACCATTGAAAAGCTATGCCCGCAGTACATGGTCTACCGCTAAGTAAAAGTATAAGTAAAAGTGTTTAGCCCTTTATAAGTCTTCAAGTATTTGTAGATATTTCAAGTAACCATAAAAATGAAGTAAATTTTTAGCTTGACCACCGACACACCAACAAAGGCAATCGGGGATGTTTCCAATGTGCATGCGGTACTTTTGACCCTAGTGGAAAAACAAGTACTAGGACCTACCTGTCTTTCATCCAACCCCTCCAATTGGGAAATAAGTTGGCAACCCTACATAATTTTATTCGATCACCCACAGTAAAAAGACAACATTCATGACGAAGTATCCATTGGCTCCTACTCCGATCGTACGGGAAGACTCGCTGACAATAATCGGAGTGACCTTGGTGGTCAGGACGGCCGTGGTTCCCTTCTTGTACTTGTAAGAAGTTTGTCGCTTTCCCTTCACGTTGGCCTGTTCGTACGAGCGGAGGTAGTCGACGCTGTCTTTGCGGATGACGCATAAGTCTATGTTGCTTCCCGAACCAAGATCATTGAAGATGCCAGCAGCTACGGCATCACGGACCTAGAAAATTATATATACATATAGGCATTAAAATAATCATGTTTTTATTCCCACTAAGATCTATCCCCCACATAACAAAAACTTTTAAAAATACAGCCAAACCTTACACACTCAAAAGAAATGAGATCTAAAAAAAGGGCCAAGCTCATCTACCCTTCCACATTTGCGCATTCTTAATTCATAAACGTAACGTGCCCCGTAACAACATCCTTGAAAAGCTTGGCAAAATAGAATTTGCAACCAGTATTAATTTAAACATTAGTTCATCCAAATTCTTTTTTCTAATTAATTTAAACGTAATGGTCATGCAAATTCTATTTTGCCAAGCTTTTCTAGGATGTTGTTACTGTACGTTTGAATTAAGAATGCGAAAATGTGGAAGGGTAGATGAGCTTGGCCCTTTTTTTTAGATCTCATTTCTTTTGAGTGTGTAAGGTTTGGCTGTATTTTTACAAGTTTTTGTTATGTGGGGGATCTCATTACTTTATCAAGTTCCATTGCAAAATTATTTGTTAAAATATATAATTTTATCAAAGTCGATTTAATTGCTATGGTATAACTAATTAAAAATAGAATGTAAAATATCTTAACTTGATTTTTGTAAACAATGTAGGCGATCATTGTCAATGTCAAGTAACTTTAGTTACTTGTTGATTGAATGCCTATATAAGGCTTATATTAAAACCTTTATTTGGAAGCCTCCAGCAAACTTTTTTAAGTTTTTCTTTCAAAAGGAACTACATCACTACTACCTTAATCTCCATGTAAAATATGGACGTTGTAGCCCCACCAATTTGGTCAGAATCGCTGGGCAAATTGAAACTGACGAATTAAATAGCATTAGTAACCAGTAGTAACTAGCATCCTTAAAGTTATTTTGAGCATGTTTCAAGCCATTTTTTCACCAAGAAGGAATGCTCGTACCCCAACCAAATTTGGCATTGTGTTGTCGGGTACCTAAATCCCCTCGATTTTGATAGTTTTCAAGTTCACATCACGTTTCATGACGGCTGGGTAATACCTCGAAATCACCTCAACTTTGCTTGCTGTATCAGGTGCCAGAGTGTGTAGCGCGCCACGGCTTGGCTGCGGCGCCCTAACGGGCACCTAGATATTATCTAGGATTGCTTTCACTACCAGAGCATAGCAGTTATGAGTTCAGTTTGATATACTGTACTGTAACATACCCCGACGGCTTGGAATTAATACAAGCAAAGGGGCGAGCAAGCGCCCCGGCTGGCTTGGGCCACGGGTCTTCCCCCTCCCCCCACCGGCCTGACCAACCGGTAGAATGCTGCGAACCCCTAGTTCAGTTCACACCTTAGCGCGGTGTCGGGGTCCAGTCACAAGGATTGTCAAAACTCTCCAGATTGCTAGTGCACTAGAGTAGTTGCGGCATGAGTGACTGCAAAGTTAACTGAGCCCCGGCTGACCTTAATTGGTTGTCCGGGAGCCGCAGAGGAGGGCGGCGTCCTCCTCGCGTGAGCGGCATACGCCAGATGGATGGGGTTTATGGCAAAAGAGCCAAAGTATATACAGATCAGTACAAACAAACCGACCTGCGATCCTGAACACTCTATCATAGGTGAGACACACCGGGCTTGAATTTTTCTACACGATGAAATTCGGTAAAGGTCCTTACTTCCAGATTTGATCTTTTCTAAACGATGAAATTCGGTGAAACTCATACGTGAGTAATGAGAGAAGTGTTTCAATCCATCTGGCTGGAGAGTAGGTATTTCCTCTCTTCAATCCAAGGCTCATATAGCGGTGTCTCGTGACCTTTCTTCGAGTGCTTCTTAGATCGAATGGGTAATTTCGATTGAAAGAATGACATTTCTTCGAAGGCTTCTTAGGCTGAATGGCCTCGGTTGATTGAACAACAATCAAATGTAGTTAGCAGTGGCCTATAACAACTTGTGGTTCCGAAAGGACTACAGAGGCACTATCTCAATTCTTGTGGCTCCGAAAGGACTACCTGCGGTGGAAGTTAAGGCCTGGTTCAAATATAGAAGATTTAAACGAAGGCATAGATGTGCCGATGGCATATCTAAGGATATACGGTATTGCTTTGGGCGTACTCTTGGCTGGCCCCTTGAGACGCCCAGTTGAATAAAATATATAATGAACAAATAACAATAACTACCACTGGCCATGAACTTGAAATTGCATAACGCAAAAGAACGGTTTGACGCATAATTTCAACCGGAGAGTCAACTCCTAAGGGAGCGACAATAACTGACCTTGTGGACAGACGTCTAACGGCGAATAAAGGCCGAGGAACAACTTCAACGGGAGAGTCAACTTTATGAGTTGAGCTCAGTTTTGAAGGCTGAAGATCTGGTTCAGGGTACCGATGACGGATTTGTCATGATTGCTTGTTGTAACACGCAGATTAGATCATCTACTTGCACCTGATCCAATTTCGGAGGCTGAATGGGAAGAGCTAACTTTCACGAGAGAAGATTTACTGATGAAGAGATCGACTTGTTGGGTCGATGCTCTGGTGGAGGAAATGGCGAGATAACTATCACGCTGATTAGATCATCTTATCCGAATTGATTCAACTTCGGAGGTTGAAGTGATGGACACTTGTTACAGACGATGGGCTAGACTGGACCGGGTCGATGCTCTGTCGTTCCTTCGACTTGTGTTGCCACTTCTGGGATGGATGAATGCGACTATTTCAGGGGATTGGGTCAACTCAGACTCTGAGAGGAAAAGGAGGGAGGAAGGAAGGGAGACAAATTACGCAGATTAGATCATCTTTAACCGAAGAGAAGTGATAGGCACTTGTTACGGACGATGGGCTAGACTGGACCGGGTCGATGCTCGTCGTTCCTTCGACTTGTGTTGCTTTGTGGGAAAAAGTAGGGAGGAAGGAAGGAGGTTACGAAGTGGGCTGGGACGGAGTTGGGATGAACCAAGTCCTAGGCCTTGACGAAAATGGGCGTACTCGGGGCTTCACGCACCCCGGGACGCCCGACCGAACAACATCAGGTCCAAGATCAAACAACATCAAGATCTAAAGGATGTTCGCATCTCTGACACTGAGTAACTGAATATTCTAGCAGATAAATAGAAGGAGGAAGATGTCAAGAACTGACCAACTGAAACAGACATTCAAGCGAGAATATGAGTTGCAAAGAAGAACTCAAACTGAGGCGAACAATCAAGGGGAAAGTAATGGCAAAGAACGATTAAAGAACAGAATAACAGTACAAAAGGAATACCAATAAGAGAAATAAACGGTCAGCAAGATATACCGTACTTCTGGCAGAGGTCGCGCTCTCCCCAACAGCGTGACCTCTTGCTTTGAACAACTCAAAGACTGTCATATGGCTTGGAGCCACAAACAGAACATATTGCATAAGGAGAGTTACGGACGAGAAGATTAATAGCTCGGCAGGGGCGTTGCAAAGAGCACCACCCATTGCGGGGGGACCTAGTACCAACGCCCGCTAGTCCTAACCTAAAGGAAAGGCTAAGCAAGTGCCTAACAAACACTTGGCATGCAAGTGTCGAAAAACCTTATCAAGGCGAACAATAAGGAAATCAGAATATGAAGACGGTATGCCATTACTTTCCCCGACCCGGATGTATCTTGGACCACTGGGGATACATCCTAAAAAGCTAGTCCGTCTGGTCAACCCCTGTCATTGCATGGGGCACCTGGATTGGAATATGGGCCAAATTGGTAGATGAAACTCGAAAGAGACATCGGCGGCGACCCGTCCACCCCGGCCAACACGGGTACCGTGGGTGTGTGCATTATAAGCCCCACCGACTCGTCGTCGGTGCGCACACTAATTAGGTTGGACTCACGGGGGCAGTGGTTTCGAGGGGAAGCTAAATGCAAGAACCTCTTTGCCATGATGATAGGGAGGGAGTGCCTAGCGCACGATTGGGGATGGATTAAGGGAGTATTATGGGCTGACGCCTCGGTGATTCCCTCCATCACACAAACCTAGTCCACATATAATTGAATTGTACTGTAACATAGGCCTAGGCCTTAGGCTGTGTGAACAGGTACTCAAATACCCGCCCGTTGATAAAAACCCTAGTAATAAAATGAGTCGTCGGGTACTCCTTTTGACTTGTTTGACCACACGTCAGCGCGCAGCGGCGGCAATAGATAATAATAATAATTTGTGTGGGAGCCTGCCCAGGGTGCAATGCAACTAGGTATGTTGCGGATAGTACAATTGTGAAGGGATGTCTGAGGGCTCAATCCCTTGCAATCGCATTAACGACTGAGGAAAACCTAAGAAAAAACCTTTGGTCAGGATTGCCGATCTCGACGGGATTTGAACCCGGGACCTTCCGAATAAGAGTCGCGGGCTTAACGCTCGAGCCAACACTGTCGGTGCAGTAGATAATTTGTCATTAATTAACTCTCAAGTTTCGTCTGTGTCGTGCTCAAGTGAGTGATGTCACCACACTGAAGAGAACCAAACATTACACACTGTACACCCGTACAATGTGGAATTTAATCTGTAATCTCGTTGCGTGTGGTCGGGGTTTTATAGCACAGAAACACCTTAGCACAGAAACGCCGTTTCACCGAAAATTAACGAACTTTTTTCTAAGATTTTAATTTAAAACTGAAAATAGTGTGGGCTTTTGCACCGAATCGCCGTTACACCGAAAATATCTATACTTCTAATTTATTTCGGTACAAAGGCGCACTCGGTATGGCCCATACCCACAGAAACCCCTTAGCGCATAAACGCCGTTGGATCGAAACTAATTTTGAAAGTAAACGAGTGTGGTCCGTTACACCGAATCGCCGTTAAGCAGAAAATTAGGCAAAAACATCAGTTTGTGTCTTTAAAATACATAGGCCTACTGTAATTAAATAAAATAAATACATAAATTGGATTTAGAGTCTACCCACTCAGTTATATAACTGATTTTCAGTGGAGGACAGTAAATCAAAGCGACCAAGCCAACCCTGTAAGCCCCGACGCAATCGACGAGTGAACGATAACCAACCAAAGATCGATATTTTTTTAATAGGAAATATAGCAATCAGTGGTATGGACAGTGCGAACACACGCGAATCAACGCCAGAATTAACAAGGCCGATTCAGAACAACTCTGAATTTATTATGTGCTTCGTTGCTAGGACGGCTCCAAAGTCACCGTTTACAAACTCCTAAGACATGAACTGATGGACACAGACTGTGATTTGGTCTTAAAACCTTTATTCTATGAATTGTGGCTAACTATTTCATTTTTTTCTTTCAAAAAGCAATGCATCACCATAACCTTAATGCCCATGTGAAATATGAACGTTGTAGCCCCACCCGTTTGGTCAGAATCGGCCCAAATGTCACGAAAATATCACGCTAAAAATCGATTAAAAATCGTAAAAGTACGATATTCATGAGAAATATTTCTTCGATCGTACCCAAAAACGTAGCGAGTCTAAGTTCAGAGATTTCAAAGGTCCCCTCAAATTTTCATCAAGATCGCATATGCCGTTTGCCCGGTAGAGAGCGAAGAAACAGAAAAAAAAACAAAAAAAAAACACCCGAGCTAAATTTTTTGAGGGTCAGTGAAATTGAAGTCTTCGCTTCGCTCATCCAATTAGCGCTTGAGCTTTGACTGTGTCGAGCTCAAGTGAGTGATGTCACCGACACTGAAGAGAACCAAACATTACACACTCTACCTCCGTACAATGTGTAATTTAATGTGTAATCTCGCTGCGTGTGGTCGGGGTATTATAGCACAGAAACGCCTTAGCACAGAAACGCCGTTACACCGAAAATAAATGAACATTTTTCTAAGATTTTACTTTAAAACTGAAAACAGTGTGGGCTTTTGCACCGAATCGCCGTTACACCGAAAATATCTATACTTTTCATTTATTTCGGTACAAAGACGCACTCGGTATGGGCATTAGCACAGAAACGCCTTAGCGCAGGAACGCCGTTAGACCGAAACTAATTTTAAAAGTTACTGAGTGTGCTGTTATACCGAAAATAACCAAACAGTATAGTACGACCGTGTGGGTCTTTACACCGAATCGCCGTTATGCAGAAAATTCGTCAAAAACATCAGTGTGTGTCTTTAAAATACATTAGCCTACTGTAATTCGGTCTGAAGACACAGACTGGGATTCGGTCTTTAAACCCACACTGATATTTTTGTCAAATTTTCTGCGTAACGGCGATTCGGTGCTACGGCGATTCAGTGTAAAGACCCATACTGCTCAGATAACTTAGAAAAAATATCAATTCAGTTTTCGGTGTACCGACGTTTCTGTGCTAAGGCGCTCCTGTGCTAATACCCCGACCCCGTTGCGTGCGCATCACCATTCATTCATTGTAATCGGCTGATACGTGACAGGCGGAGATTTTATGCATTCCAGCAACATGAGTTCCTTTTGAAAGTGCGTTTTCAAAACCGGAACGTATCATTCACAGAAACAAGTATCTCTGGCGCCCGAGACCGTTGTCAGCTTACGTTCATGAAAATGGAACCGGTGTGTTGAAAAGTGACGACTCATCACTGACAAGAGATACAAAAAAAATCGAGTAACTTTTCAAAAAGTTTTTTTTACTTCTTTGAAAATTAAAAAGTTACCAAGATCGATGAGTACCCGGGAAGGCATTTCACTAATAATTTACACAGCCCTAATAGGCCTACGTACCAATTTCTTAGCATCCTCTTCATTCATGTCCTCCTTCCAGCCCAGCTCAAAGACGCCCATGGCGGCCAGTGATCCAGACCCCATGGTGGCGTAAGGAATCTTATCAGTTGAACCGTGTGGGTAGATGCAGTACAGGTGAGGGCCACTGTTGTCCACTCCACCCAACACCAGCGCTGCACCGATTTGTCCCTAAAATAGGTACCATGATTATTATTATTTTATTATTTTATATTATTATATTAGGGTTGGCATTCAATTCGTCATCGATGCCGAAGCAAAAATTGACTCGATTCAACATCGAATTGCCTTCTTTAAAAAAAGAAATATTGTGTGTAACTTGCTTCACATTTTGGTACGACGATGGTGGAGGTGCCGGGTATTGGGCCTATCCTATATAAAATTCACCTCTTACTACACAAAGTGGAGCTTGCTTCCAGTCCATTTGTTAGGTCTTGAAATGCGAGTCACCCTCACCTGGTAACGGAACAACAGCTGTTTCAGCAACACGTGCGCGGTGGCGACCGGCACGATCCGACCCGAGTTGAGCCGATGCAACTCCAGCTGAGACGCGATCATCTGTGTGGTCATTTCAGTGTCTGCAGCGATCCCAGCTCCGCAACAATACATGTTCTTAGCCAGGTAGTGGATCTTGGAGCAGTTCTTGTCTGAAACTATGGTGTCTTCGGTAGCTCGGGTGTCTGCTCCCAGCACAACGCCATCCTTGAAGACGATGCCTACAATTGTGGTTCCCGTCTTGGTTGGCTTGGGAGTGACGTAACCATTTTTCGTTATGTGAGCATTCCTAAATAAGAAGAAGACGCACAAAAGGGGATAAACATGACACATGAGTTTCAAATAAAACGTTCAGTATTGGCTACCACTAGCCGAGCACGGAACCGAGTAGGCCTACAATTCATTGGACGAGAACTTAAGGTCTCCTTCCATAAATTGCATAACTAAGGTAGGCCTAGGGCCTATTCATTTAAGGGCCTAGACCTACAGATCTTTTGTCGGTGAGCCTGCTCCCCCCCCCCCTCCCTTTAATCGGTTTATTCAAAACGATTCAGGCAGAAACAGTTTGAACAATAAGTGTAGGCCAAAATATATAGGTTAGAAACAGGCTAACTAGGCCCAAGGCCTTGGCTAATATCCTTGGCTTGGCACTAAGCGCCTACGGGTAGAACCGTGTCTTGGGCTGCAGGCCTAGGGGGCAAACGGTAAATTACGTAGCATAGGCTAACTATCCCTACTTAGGCTATGTTGAAAAAGACCTAATATAGAACCAGTAATTAATTTGTAATAAATATTTAGGTTGTTTGAAACCTACCGCTGACAATTTTCGAAAGAAAATCCAGCTGCAGGTATCTCCGGTGCAAGAACGTACGACATGTTTCAGATATTTGATAACAATCAGAAATTTTGTTTCACAGCCTTAAATACCGTAATATGTGGTAAAATTTGTTTTTAGATATCAAGCAGGCATTGATTTTGATAGATTGAGACAAAAGACACAACAGGTAAATAAACTTCGGTCCAAAACAGTTCTTAACATTTCTTAACAGCTGCCCAGAGCATGGCTCTGCTGATCGTACAAGGCGATTCAAGATAAAAAGTCCACCACGCAAACATCAACTAGTACTAACTATAGAAAACTATAGAGTTAATCTCTGGCAATCGTCGTCGGGGACACCTCGCCTTTCCCTCGACGACCTCCCCGACGACTATGACAATGACAAAGACGATGGTGGCCGCCACGTGATAACCGCCCCCCCCCCTTCCAACCCCTACTCGTGGCTGGTTCTGACCAACATAAAAATAAAATAAAAAATAAATTCGTATTTAGAGTCTGCCCACTCAGTCACATAACTGATATTCAGTGGAGGACATTAAACTAAAGCGACCAAGCCAACCCTGTAGGCCCCGACGCAATCGACGAGTGAGCGATAACCAACCAAAGATCGATATTATTAATAGTAATTATAGCAATCAGGGGTATGAACAGTGCGAATACCCGCGGATCAACGCCAGAATCAACATGGCCGATTCAGAACTACTTTGAATTTATTATGTGCCTCGTTGCTAGAACGGCTCCATAACCTTGCTGATGGACTTAAGCCCAAATCAGAAGTTTAAAAACTTTTACCTTTAGCGGGAATCGAACCCTGGACCTTCTGAATTGGAAGCAGAGACGCTAACCACAAGACCCCAATTGGGCCCTTCTCCACATATCCCCTAGGCTAGAGTGGCGCATTATGACCTAATTGTGATGACTAACGGGTATTTCACTTATATTGCTTCTGCGACTATATAATTTTTATTGTTGTCAATTTTTAATAATGTATGATTTAGAAAATGAACTTTGTATTTGTTCAGGTTGCCGCAACTGAACTTGAGGAGCTGCTGCGCGGTCATCCCGAGGTGGTTGACAGCGCTGTTGTTGGTGCTCCTGACAACTATTCTGGCGAGGCTTTGTTTGCTTTCGTCACACTCAAGGCCACCTCAACACCCTCCAAACAACTAGCTCAGGAGATAAAGCACTTTGTAGATAGCAAGGTTATCGAGTACAAACAAATCAAGAGAGTGGAGTTCGTCGAGGTTATTCCAAAGAGTTCGGTTGGAAAGATACTACGAAGGGAGCTTCGAAACGAATTAAAGAAAATGAAGACTAAACTAACACACATAACAAAAACTTGTAAGAATACAGCCAAACCTTACACACTCAAAAGAAATGAGATCTTAAAAAAGGGGCCAAGCTCATCTACCCTTCCACATTTGCGCATTTTTAATTCATAAACGTAGTGTCCCGTAACAACATCCTTGAAAAGCTTGGCAAAATAGAATTTGCAACTATTAATTTTAACGTAATAGTTCATCCAAATTCTTTTTTTCTAATTAATTTTAACGTAATGGTCATGCAAATTCTATTTTGCCAAGCTTTTCAAGGATGTTGTTACGGGACACTGTACGTTTATGAATTAAGAATGCGCAAATGTGGAAGGGTAGATGAGCTTGGCCCTTTTTTTAGATCTCATTTCTTTTGAGTGTGTAAGGTTTGGCTGTTTTCTTACAAGTTTTTGTTATGTGTGGGATCTCATTACTTTTTCAAGTTCCATTGTAAAATTATTTATTAAAATATAATAATTTTATCAAAGTCGATTTAATTGCTATGGTATTACCAATTAACAATAGAATGAAAAAATATGGTGGACCAAAGACTTGCTTTTTGTAAACAATGTAGGCGATTATTGTCACAAAACTATAGTTACTTGTTGATTCTATGCCTGTGTAAGGCTTATTTTAAAACCTTTATTTGGAAGCCTTCCAGCAATTTTTTTTTTATTTTTTCTTTAAAGGGAATTACATTACTATTACCTTAATGTCCATCTAAAATATGAACGTTGTAGCCTCACCCGTATGGTCAGAATCGCTGGGCAATTGAAACTGACGAATTAGATAGTAGTAGCCAGTAGTAGCCAGTAGTAGCTAACATCCTTAAAGTGATTTTGAGCATGTTTCAAGTCATTTTCTCACCAAGAAGGAATGCTCGTCCCCCAACTAAATTTGGCGTGTGTTATCGGACACCTAAATTGCCTCGATTTTAATAGTTTTCAAATTTTCAAGTTCACATCACGTTTCATGACGGCTGGGTGACACCTCGAAATCACCCCAACTCTACTTGCAGTATAAGGTGCCTGAGTGTGTAGCGCCTCGCGGCTTGGCTGCGGCGCCCTAACGGGCACCTAGATAGAGAAAATACAACATCAATACTAAGGCGAATAGAACCTCCCGAGTGTTGTATTCCTTGCTAGCTACATCATGTGAACCTAAATAAACAGTGTGCACCTGAATGAAGTTGTCCTAGAAAACGATTGTTAAAATAAATGTAATGATTATTTTAAATGCAATACACAGATTTGATTTTATGTTTTTCATGTAACAGTATAACATAACAAGTTATAATTATTCCTACTAGGGTTATAGTAGTGTATTTTGGTTCGAGGGATGGTTTGAATACACAAGAACAAATACTGTAATAGCCGCTTATAGACACTTTTAGCGAAGCCAGAAATTGGTTACAGAATTAGGACTAACTGAATAGGATAGACTGAATAGGATATACATTACATAAATAAATTTTAAAAAATGATTGCAGTCATTGACTCATTGTGCTTCTTGGTGTCAAAAGCGAGAGGTCAGTCTTACTTTACAATAAGTTGATTGGTAGCGCATTTGCTACGAGGCAATCCGCAATTAGTGAAGAGATAGTCCCTAGTCAGATTTTGTCTTATCACATGCCCGTGGGGGTTGTACCAAAAATGTGCCGACCTTGGGTTGGTCTTTGTTAACACTTTAAAGGCTTACCAAAGTTCTCCGCTGGATCTATCTGGACGAAGTGGCGTGATTCCCTATGGTGCAAGGTAAGCGGTATTACGGGCCCCGCGACCTATAGGGGCCCTCTCAACAGCCGATTCTAATCTTTGTATAAGAAAGTATTTACAAATTCTCAAATTTGATTTTTGAATTGACTGTTGTCAACCAGAGCTGTTGTAAAGCACTATAGTGTGATTGATCCTGTTCCTGTCTGGCTTATGTTTCGACACTTGTCAAGAGTCGCCAGAAAGAAGGCGCTCCAGACAAAGACGTTTTTTTATCAATCCCGAATTTTGTGTTGGCGTTTGGTATAAGTGTTAGTATCTAAGCCTAATACACATTATATACAAAATAGGTTTGGGAAAAGCAAAACATACAATCTAAACGTACAAAACTAAAAGACAACGTGACAACCATCATCAAGGGCCAGAAATAATTAATACCTATAATACTTGAGCACTGTATTTTAGTTTTCAATAAAAGGTGGGGGCCCAACCAATAATCCTAATTGCATATACGGGCCCCGCCATTTTGAGTGACGCCACTGTCTGAATGAATACATTTTCACTGTTTTTCCCACCTGTCAAAGTATTTCCACAATAAACTAGACATTTTCAGTGCATAGGCTTACAGTCTCGGATCAATCGGAACTGTCGGTGTCGAATAGAGCCACTTGCTTTGTTCATTCACTACAGACTTCGAATTTTCGATGACAACGCCATCGAGGTAAGACGTGAGGGGGCTAAAACAGGAGACTACTTTGCCGCTCGCACTAATTAATGGACAATAAAAGACTGTGAATTTGCGCAAGAGAAAACATCGTTCGATCGGTGGGTCAAACACAGGATAAAAATAGCCACTACATAAAAAATGTTTACTCCCCCCTATGAGTGAATTTGCAAGAAAATGTACTACCCCTAGTAGGCACTGTCTGTAGGCCTATAAATAAAATGCAGACAAAACATAGGTGGAAAATGAAATATTGTTTATTAAATTATTCCCTCAGTAAACAGAACAGAGAAATAAATGTCAGCATGAGGATTAGGCCTATTGTTTAAATTAACCAATGTGACCTAATCTAGGGAAATCCCGTAATACACAGTTCCCGTATCAACTCTAAATAGTAATCACTTTTCCCATAGACTATTTCCACAATTGTGAAAATGCAACTTTGCTTGAAAATACTAAATTTCATAAACTCTCGCCTCCTCTCGGCTCTGACCATTGAAAAGCTATGGCCGCAGTACATGGTCTACCGTTACCCCCATAAGTAAAAGTGTTTAGCCCTTTATAAGTGTTCAAGTACTTGTAGATATTTCAATTAACCACAAAAATGAAGTAAATTTTTAGCTTGACCACCGACGCATCCAACAAAGGCAATCGGGAATGTTTCCAATGTGCATGCGGTACTTTTAAACGACCCTAGTGGAAAAACAAGTACTAGGGCCTAGAGCTCAAATCTTGAATTTATCGCCACTGCTTTTCCCTCAAAGAAACTAAATTTACAAAGAGGCCGACTCATGTTGGACCTCCGCTTAGACGGCGCGTGCCTCGATGTTACCAAATAGAACTCGCTTCAAACACGACCCATTTTAATTGCTTTTCTATTATGTTGAACGAGGTGGAGCCTCCGTATCGGCAACGCTGTCCGAAGTCTGTGGCGCGAGTCATCAGGGAATAAGGGTTGACAGGTTGACAAGACTACTTATTCCGCTTGAATGAAGAGCGGCAAAACAGGCAATGGCGATAAATTCAAGATTTGAGCTCTACCTATCTTTCATCCAACCCCTCCATTGGGAAATAAGTTGGTAACCCTACATAATTTTATTCGATCACCCACAGTAAAAAGACAACATTCATGACGAAGTATCCATTGGCTCCTCTCCGATCGTACGGGAAGACTCGCTGACAATAATCGGAGTGACCTTGGTGGTCAGGACGGCCGTGGTTCCCTTCGGGTACTTGTAAGAAGTCTGTAGTTCTCCCTTCACGTTGGCCTGTTCGTACGGGCGGAGGAAATCGACGCTGTCTTTGCGGATGACGCATAAGTCTATGTTGCTTCCCGAAAGCAGATCATTGAAGATGCCAGCAGCTACGGCATTACGGACCTAGAAAATTATAACATGTAGGCATAATTAAAATAATCATGTTTTTGTTCCCACCAATATCTATATTATCTAGGATTGCTTTAGCATAGCAGTTATGAGTTCAGTTTGATATACTGTACTGTAACATAGGCCTAGGCCTTAGGCTGTGTGAACGGGTACTCAAATACCCGCGCGTTGATTGAGCGAGCGAAGCGAGCGTCTCCACTTGACTCTTATGGCTCGAATGTCTGTTTTTTTTTTTTTTTTTTTCTGTTACTGCTTCGATACAGGTCGCACCGTTTCTCTGATCAACCTGAAATTTTGCACACATGTACATACCACCTATGCGGGTTGCTGTATAGTTTTGTGGCAAAATCGTTCAAAAAGTTAAAAAGTTACATTAAAGTTAATCGAAAGTTTTTTTTTCAAACTAAACGGCGACAAAATCTGAGGTGGCCAAATCATTTAGAATGTCCGTCCGGTCACGAATATGTTAATTTTATTTTGATCCGATAAGTAGTGTAGATGGAAATTACATTATAACAAAATACCGTTACCATGGCAACGGAAAGTCGCGCAGTTTTTTGGCTCATGATAGCGGTGGAACGGAGGCTCGGATCAAGTTGAAATTTTGACCATCCGCAAGCTTCGTTCCCGATTGAATGCCATTAGTTTTGTGGCAAAATCGTTCAAAAAGTTATAAAGTTACACTAGGAAAACGCTCAGTTGGACGCGTTGTTGAGCGAGCACCGGTACGTGCAACATGACCCGAGTACGACATTCCCATAAGGCCCACCACACAGTGTAGGCCTAACTGGATATTGACATTGTACACTATGTACTATTCCAACATCTTTGCATTGTACGAATTCACGTCATGCCTTCTAAAGTGTATCTTTCTATCTTCACTGCCTCCTTCATTTTTTAACATCATTTTTCGAATTATGATTACCAATAAGTCTTTAAGGTCTTGACCGATTTAGTTGAAATTTTGGAAAATAGGAGATAATGTTGAACTTTTGTTGTACAGCTAAATCGGTCAAACCTTAAAGACTTATTGGTATGTAACATTATGGGAATGTCGTACTCGGGTCGTGTTGCACGTACCGGTGCTCGCTCAACAACGCGACGGGACTTTAGCGTTTTCCTAGTAATAATAATTGTGTGTGGGAAGCCTGCCCAGGGTGCAATGCAACTAGGTATGTTGCGGATAGTACAATTGTGACGGGATGTCCATAGTCTGGTTAAAAGGACTCAATCCCTTGCATTTGCATTAACAACTGAGGAAAACCTCGGAAAAAACCTTCAGTCAGGATTGCCGATCTCGACGGGATTTGAATCCGGGATCTTCCGACTTAGAGTCGCGGGCTTAACGCTCGAGCCAACACTGTCGGTGCAGTAGATAGTTTGTCATAAATTAGCGCTGAAGTTTCGTCTGTGTCGAGCTCAAGTGAGTGATGTCACCGACACTGAAGAGAACCAAACATTACCAGTACACATATTTCATTAGGCCTACATTACATTATTGAGCGCTCGAATGTCTGTTGTTTTTTTTTGTTTGTTTTTGTGTTTTTTTTTTTCTGTTACTGCTTCGATACAGGTCGCACCGTTCCTCTGATCGACCTGAAATTTTTCAAACATTTACATACTACCTAGGCGGGTTGCTGTATAGTTTTTGAACAAAATCCGATCGTTGGTTATATAAAAAATAAAATAAAAAATAAAATGTTCCGAACGTTATGAAATTTTGCAGGGTCAATAAATTCAACATTATCTCCTATTTTACAAATCTTCTGCTAAATCGGTCAAGACGTTAAAGACTTATTGGTATGTAACATGATGGGAATTTCGTACTTGGGTCGTTGTTGCACGTACCGGTGCTCGCTCAACAACGCGACGGGACTTTAGCCTTTTCCTAGTTAGATTACACTGTACACCCGTACAATTTGGAATTTTATGTATAGACTAAATCTCGCTGCGTGTGGTCGGGGTATTATAGCACAGAAACGCAGTAGCACAGAAACGCCGTTACACCGAAAATAAAAGAACATTTTTCTAAGTTTTTGCTTTAAAACTGAAAACAGTGTAGGCTTTTGCACCGAATCGCCGTTACACTGAAAATATCTATACTTTTCATTTATTTCGGTCCAAAGGCGCACTCGGTATGGGCCTTATCACAGAAACGCCAATTAGCACAGCCTTAGCGCTACACCGAAACATGTTTTAAAAGTTACCTAGTTTGGTCCGTTACACCGAAAATACCAAAACAGTTAAGTACATAAAACCCAGCCGGAAGGGCTGGGGGTGACAAAAGTTTTCACCTGCTGATGACAACTGTAGCTTATTTAAAGTTGTTTGTACCTTTAGCAACAGTTGTCAACAGCAGGTGAAAAGTTTTGTCACCCCCAGCCCTTCAGGTTGGGTTTTATGTTCTTTATGTTCTCTATGCTAATCCAACCTGGCAACCCTTCTCCAATCATACTAAACAAGCCGATTGGCCTTTTCCTAATTGTAACAAACAAACAAAAAGTTTAGTAGTACGACCGTGTGGGTCTTAACACCGAATCGCCGTTACGCAGAAAATTCGGCAAAAACGTCAGTGTGTCTTTAAGATACATACTGTAATTCGATCTTATGACACAGACTGTACTGACTGTGACTGTGCTGTGACTGAATTTCGCTCTTCAAAGGCACAGACTGCGATTCAGTCTTAAAACCCACACTGATGTGTTTGCCGAATTTTCTGCGTAACGGCGCTCCTGTGCTAATACCCCGACCCCTCTGCGTGTGCATCGCCATTCATTGTAATAGGCTGATACGTGACAGGCGGAGATTTTATGCATTCCGGCAACACAGTGGTGGCGTAACTCCCTATGGTGCAACCGTGCAAGGTGTGCGGTGCACACGGGCCCCGCGATCTAGGGGCCCCCTCGACAACCACCGACTTGTAATAAATGTGTGCATAAGAAAGTATTCACAGATTTCAAATGTGATCTTTCCATTGACTGTTGTCAACAAGCCCTGAAGTGTGATTGAACCTGTCTCTTGGACCCTCGTCTTCTGGTACAACAATCAAGGGAAAAGGGGCCACATTGAGCAGCAAGCGATGTTATCTTAGCCTACTAATTGGCAAGCGCTTTTGTTGAGGCTTAAAAGGGAGTTTAAAAGGGACATGTAGTAGGGCTTTACCGATATATTTGTATTTTGCGTATGGTCTACGTCTACGTGAAATGAGTATAAAAAATAACTTGTGTGAAGTGAAGTAGACCAACTTTGTATCTTGACACAGCGTCTTACCTGTTTAGTGCGAGCAATATACGTTTTTCAGCAACCCAGAATATGATGTAGGCATTTGGTAAGTGTGAGAAAGTAGCTACTATACAAATTTTATACAAAATAGGTTTAGGAATAACAAAAAATACTATCTTAACTTACACAACTGAAATCAAAGTGATATAGGTAAGAAATCTGGTGCTAGGAATAATTAATGCCCTGCAATGCTTAGATCACTATGCTACATTTTAGTTTTCAATCCTTAAAAAAGTGGGGCCCCAAAAATCCAACTTGCATACGGGCCCCGTAATTTTGAGTTACGCCACTGCGGCAACATTAGTTCTTTCTGAAAGTGCGTTTTCAAAACCGGAACGTATCATTCACAGAAACAAGTATCTCTGGCATCCGAGACGTCGGCATGCTTACGTTCATGAAAATGGAACCGGTCTGTTGAAAAGTGAAGACTCATCACTGACGAGAGTAACAAAGAAAATAAATCAAGTAACTTTTCAAAGTTTTTTTTTTACTTCTTTGAAAATCAAAAAGTACCCAAGGTCGATGGGTACCCGAGAAGGCATTTCACTAATAATTTACACAGCCCTAATAGGCCTACGTACCAATTTCTTGGCATCCACTTCGTCCATGTCCTCCCTCCAGCCCTGCTCAAAGACGCCCATGGCGGCCAGTGATCCAGACCCCATGGTGGCGTAAGGAATCTTATCAGACGAACCGTGTGGGTAGATGAAAAACAGGTGAGGGCCACTGTTGTCCACTCCACCCAACACCAGCCATGCGTTGATTTGTCCCTAAAATAGGTACCATGATTGTTTATATTAAGGTTGGGACTTGACGACATCGATTATTCAATTCAACATCGAATTGCCTTCTATAAAAAAAAGTAAATATTGTGTGAAGCTTGCTTCACATTTTAGTACGACGATGGTGGAGGTGCCGGGTATTTGGGTCTATCCTATATAAAATTCACTCTAAGTGGAGCTTGCTTCCAGTCCATCTGTTAGGTCTTGAAATGCGAGTCACCCTCACCTGGTAACGGAACAACAACTGTTTCAGCAACACGTGCGCGGTGGCGACCGGCACGATCCGACCCGAGTTGAGCCGATGCAACTCCAGCTGAGACGCGATCATCCGCGTTGTCATTTCAGTGTCTGCTATGAGCCCCGATCCGCAACAATACATGTTCTTAGCCAGGTAGTGGATCTTGCTGCGGTTCTTGTTTCGAACTATGTTATATTTAGTAGTTCGAGTGTCTGCTCCCAGCACAACGCCATCCTTGAAGACGATGCCTACAATTGTGGTTCCCGTCTTGGTTGGCTTGGGAGTGACGTAACCGTTTTGCGTAATGTGAGCATTCCTAAATGAAAAGAAGACGCACAAAAGGGGATAAGCTGTCACATGAGTTTCAAATAAAACGATCAGTATTGGGTACCACTAGCTGAGCACGGAACCGAGTAGGCCTACGATTCATTGGACGAAAACTTAAGACCTCCCTCCATAAGAATTGCATAGACTAAGGTAGACCTAGGCCTACAGATCTTTTGTCGGTGTGCCTGCCACCCCCCTTTAATCAGTTTATTCGAAACGATTCAGGCTGAAATAGTTTGAACACTAAGTGTAGGCCAAAATAAATAGGTTAGAAACAGGCTTACTTGGCCCTAGGCCTTGGCTAATATCTTTTTTCTTGGCATTAGGCCTCTACGGGCAGAACCCTGTCCTGGGCTGCAGGCGTCAGGGGCAAACGGCAAATTACGTAGCATAGGCTAACTATCCCTACTTTTAAAAAAAAGACCTAATATAGAAACAGTAATTAATTTGAAACCTACCGCTGACAATTTTCGAAAGAAAATCCAGATGCAGGTATCTCCGGTGATAAAACGTATGACATGTTTCAGATATTTGATAAAAATCTGAAATTTTGTTTCACAGCCTTATACCGTAATATACGCATTATTTAAAATGTGGTAAATTTGTTTTTAGATATCAAGCAGGCATTGACTTTGAACGATTGAGACAAATGACACAACAAGTAAATAAACTTCGGCCCAAAACATTGATCAGTTTCTTAACATTTAGCCCTTATTAATATTGTCTAACTAATTTGTCAATTTCACTAAATTATTGATATTCATTTAAATAAACCTACAAGCTAACGAGCTAACGCAACCGCTATCGCCATTGGGCATGATAAATAAAAACTATCTATTAGGAAGAAACGTCAAGATTACCTCCCATGTTATGGCTAACCCTAGAGTGCTTCGTCCGATGTCAACGTGAGTTAAAAGAAATTAGATTTGTTGTATTGTATTTATTTATAGTGTGATGCTTAACTGTGGGGAGCCCACACCATCAATGAGGTTGATGGTTTCTTACATTTAGGGCCTACATTCCCGCAAGAAAGCTGTGTGTGGCTCGTTGGTCTTGTAGTTAGCGTTTCTGCTCCAATGCAGAAGGTCCAGGGTTCGAATCCCGCTGTAGGCAGAAGCTTTTTAACTTCTGACTTAAGTCCATCAGTTCTGCCAAACGATCAACATAGTTTCCCAACAATGTAGCTGTGAGTTGGTGTGTATTTGATAACATGCATATTGCCGACTGCTCGCCAAACGGTCATGTCGAGTTGCTCAACACCTGGCAACACCACACACATGTTCAACATTCTGAACTACTAGCAATAAAAATTAGCAACTTCCACTCGGATCTCCACATCGTTGATAACCAATCACAACAGTAAGTGTCACCATTGTTACTTTATTTTGTTGCGTGTGTCGGGGATAGCAATAAAGTTGGGCAATGGGAGTTGGGCAAGTTTGTTGATCGTTTGGCAGCCGCTTTAGGAAAACGGTGACTTTGAAGCCGTCCTAGCTACAAGGCACATAGTAAATTCTAAGTTTGTTCCGAATTAGCCTTGTTGATTCTGGCACTGTCAGCGGGTGAAATCGTGTCCAGCTTGATTGATCGGTGTTTCCTTCTTAAATATGCCGGTCTCTAGTTGGTCATTGATCGCTCGTCGATGGTGTCGGCGCCTGCAGGGTTGGCTTTGTTGGTTTTGAATTACTGTCCCCCACTGAAAACAGTTATGTGACTAAGACGGGTAGACTCTAATTAGTAATTACGAATGTATTTATTTATTTACTTATTTATTCAAGCTCAGCTAGGCCTACAGTAAAAGAGATAGAACCTATAGGACCGGACACGGAAATTTTTATATCGAAAGGTGATTAGCCTATGCAAAAAGTAACAAATCACTTATTCTGCTTCTAAAAATTAGAGATTATGTAGGAATCCGAAAAGTGGGCCTTTAGTTAGACCCCAATGTGTGGCTAAAATTTGTTGATTTAAGGTATCTCCAAAATACATAACAATGTTTACCCGGCACCTCCACCATCGTCCTACCAAAATGTGAAGCTCCACTTTGTGTAGTAAGAGGTGAATTTTATATAGCCCTAGGATAGGCTCAATACCCGGCACCTCCACCATCGTCGTACCAAAATGTGAAGCAAGAATTCCAGTTTTATTTTCTTAAATATTTGCATCATAAAGGTTTTACCAGTAATTTTTTTTTTTAAAACTTTTATTAAACTCCAGAGAGTACAACACCAACTATGGCGTAACATAGGCAACATTACATCATAACAAAGTACAAAAGTAATTACAGTCAGTTACACATTTCAGCTATACATTTCAACAAATCATATACATCCTCGTTATAGTAAGGCTATGGTTTTTCACTTTAAAAAAAATCCGTATTGAGTCTAATTAGGCCTACTATTTAGAAATTGTTCCCAACTAGGCTAGGTATATCTAGGCCTATATCTTTGACCAGCCCTAATGATGATATTAATGCACTAAGGCTATTTGAGACGATGAGTGGTGATAGATGACTATGAAGGACGAGTACAAAAAACCCATACCATATACGGTATATGATACCACGTCCTCGTATAGAGCCACACACTTCGAACCAGCGCCCTAATCGTATATGCCACAACAGACGGCACCCAGCCCTCACTATAGCCTACATGAAGGTTCATGATTACAGCGGTTAGGGTCTTAATTTGGTATAATTAATTGGCAACGAAAATTCAAACAGTTGACAAATTTAGTAGCCTTGGTTGAGCTAGCAATTCCCAGTCATGATCAAGCAAGAATGACTGACAAAATTTATGTTGTAGACTAGGCCTAGATATTAAAGGCTTAGTTAAATACTTTACTTAGATCAAGTTAATGCCAGTTTTCTCAGAAAATAGTGTATTACATTTTACCTTAATTGCACTAGGGTAAATATACAAGATAAATCAAAATAAGTCACACACCATTTTTTTTATCTCACACAATTATTTTTTAATTTAAAAATCAAATCAAATTGATGTTATACACGTTGACAAGACACAGTAAAACATGTTTATACTTGTTATTTTTAGAACAGTGGAATGGGTGTAGCGTTGACCACGCCACGACGTTTCGTGCAGATCGACAGTGACGATGTTTCTCCGCGCCACGTTGAGAGTATCTCTCTCGAAACCGACGTTTCATCTTGAGTGTCCGACGCCGAGCCGACGTTTCGGAAGGCTCTCTCGATGTAGCACCGCGTTCTTGGCGTCGAGGTGGCGTTTCGACGCCCTACACCCCAATGCCAGGCACGTCGTAGCGAGCGCTAATGCGACGCACATGTTGACCTCACCCTACAAGGATGTCGAGGTGCCCAAAGTTGGCCTCTGCGACCTTATCTGGAAGACGATCAAGCAATGGCATGAGAAGAAAGCCATCGTAAGTAGTTCTAGTTGAAAGATAATTGAACTATTTCTTGCCACAAACCCAACGGGAAATCCCCTTGAAAAGTGTATTTGTTTGTGACTCCTATTTACCTTGACTCTATAGACTTTGGGTTTATCCTAGTTCTATAAATTATCCTTGCTTATTTGCTCATTTACGAAGTATGTTTTCTTATGACATCAGACCGAAGAGTCGAAATCTCACATGATACTTAGATAAGGATTACAAGTTAAATTTAGACAATAATTGAAGCTATCTAACACCCAAATCTACCTAGAAAGAAGCAAGCTTAAACATTGTAAATATGGAAATAATTTAAGAGGAAATGGCATCTATGCATAAGCAAATAAGGAAGCTATTACCTTCTTCCTCTTCTTCTCAAATGCCCACATTTGGCCTATGATCCCATCATGCTTGATCTAGTCAACCAGTAGAGACGAGCCTCCCTTTCCTCCCTCTTTATGCCGTTGGGCATTGCTTCACGCTCATTTGCCATATTTTAGAGAAAGGTTTTGTTGCGTCTTCGTAGTCTTGTAAAACTTAACTAGGGAAACGCCAAAGTCGTTTTTAGACGAGTGAGTGAGCCATATGTTGAGTACCCGGGAACATTCCTTTTCTTCCCCCTACCTAAGGCCTCCCTAGCCTATCATAGACTACAGTGGAGCATTATAGCCTAAACTATGACCTAAACTTAAATACCCTATTATTTATAAATGTTCCCGCGTACTCAACACATGACTCTCTCACTCGTCTAACAACGACTTTGGCATTTCCCTAGTCGAGTTGGCTAAAGCGCCCTTATAGCCGAAATGTGGGAGACGTGGGTTCAATGGTCGGGAAAGATTTTGTAATTTTCTGGATTGTATTTTTTAAATTATTTAACATGTTTTGAAATGCATATAACGCAGTGTAGTCCATCATCTGTGACAATACAATGGGAAAACATAGTTAGTACGAAATATGTGACAATACTATGGAAAACATAGTAAGTACGAAATAAGCGAAAATATTGCAAGGTTTACTCAATCTACGAGTGGAATTTGGGGGTACCTTGACGTCCAACATTCGATTAACCTTGGACACGGCATTTCACAGCCAGGTAAATAACAAACAAAAAATATTATTTCAAAATGAAAACCATTGTCGTTAAAATAATTCCTATACATTTCAACGTATTTTTCAGTTTTTTTTATTTCTTGCAGGTTTAAATCGCAACAGATTGTGCTCATTTTGTTAGCAGTTCTCAGTTACCTGGTCACGGATGTCTGTTTAAAATTTCAGCTCAGTCTATTTGGCCGTTCGGCCGTATGGGCCCGGACAGACAGACAGACAGACATTTAACATTTAACATACAGAATTAATCACGACCAAGGACCGATCGAGTAGCGTTGTAGACTACGTTCGCTGGGCTCACTCGTCTAATAATGCTGTTGTTATTTTATTTTATTTAAATTTTAAAAAATCGGTGATTTTATTCTAATGAATTAGGCCACACAGCCAACATTAGTGCAGTTTATTACATTATTTCCCTATATTTGTGTTTGCGTTTTTATAGTAAGGGTTAAAAGTTAAGCTAATGGGTCTATAACTTTAAAATGGAAGAAGAATAGCTACAGGTAGCATTTTTGAAAGACCATACGGGAATAGCAGCCGAAGCTGTGCGGAGAAAAGCGGAAAGAGCCGAATGCTCTCGGTATGATCGCGATTATCTTAGAATTGTGTTTTTACGCTTGGCACATTGGCAGTATTTTATTTATTTGTTCACAAGCTTATTTCTTTATTGAACACAAATAGAACCATATACCATTTTACTTTGTGGTACCAACGTAAAAATAGGTGATTCCATAGATTTTGTAATAAGAGTTTCAACAATCACTGGCCCAACGCTAAGATTTCAGTATTAAATTTTTAATTTAATCAAAATTAATTATAAAGTTAGGCCTATTTGTTTTCACAAATTCCAAAGTAAACATAAATGTGTCATGTTTGGTATCATTTAAAAGGTTTATTTATAGATATTTAGTTAAAATAAAATAAATTACTATATATATTGAACTACACGTTACAGAAATTTCATGTCGGGCTGCCGATATTAAAAAAGTCACTCGATTTTCGGGTAACAAGAGAATTTTTTTGTGGAATTGGTGGAGGTGCCGGTCCAGACAATATGTTATTGATGGTCGTAAACAAAATGCCATGAAATGAAAATCCAGACAATAAAAAATAAATTGGGAGAAAATTATAACGTGAGATTCTCATTATCCATTCTAACATGCAATATTAGAACGGCAACCTTTTCCCTACCAGACACAGCCCGACCCGACCAGAAATTCCGAAGCAGTTTAGTACCTGAAACCAACCCACTATCTAAACCCCTACCCGCACATCAATAATCATCATCATTATCCATCGCCGTTTACTGCTTCTGGCAGGGTCAGCTTGGGTTTTAGCAACAAAAATTTTCCACTTCTTTCTATCCTCCCACAATCGTATCTCTTCCACATCTTCCCAGCTTTCTCCTCTTGCCTCCAAGTCTCCTGCTATGATGTCCTTCCATCTCTTCCTTGGTCTACCCCGTCTTCTTCTTCCTTCTTCAATCCTTATTTCATACATTTTCTTGGGCATCCTATTTTCCCCCATTCGTTTCATATGTCCATACCATCTCAACCTTGTCCTTCCTATTCTGTCACTTAACTTTTCTCTAATGTCCGTGTTTCTTATTCTATCTCTTCTCGTCTTGTCCACTGTGCTCCTCAGGAATCTCATCTCTGCCGCCTGTATCTGACTCTCCTCTCGATCTCCCATTGTCTAGGTTTCTGCTGCATATGTAAGGATCGGTATGAAAAAAGTTTATCATCTTCATCAGGGTCATCTTACACTGAATGGGTATTTCCCTATCCCACACTAGACCTTTCACACACTGGTAAAAGTTACTGGCCTTTTTTATTCTGTTAATCTCCTTTTTTATCTTTCCACTTCCTAGATAACTAAAACTATCAACCACTTTCAGGGTTTCTCCTCCAATGTTTATCTGTGCTTGATAATCCCTGTGTCCCCTTCTCCTGGAATAGTTACAACCTCACTCCTTATAATGCTTAATTTCATACCTGCCTCTTCTATGTTTCTATTCCACAAGTCTATATATCTTTGGAGTACCTCCTCATGCTCGGACCATGCCACCATGTCATCGGCAAACAACATAACCTCCACATCTTCCATTGCCTCCATCTTTACCTTGTTGTGTATGTCATCCATCACGATTATGAATAACAGAGGTGACAACACACTTCTCTGCCATAGCCCTGTTGTTATTTGAAACCACCCTGACAATCCAAACTGTGTTTTCACACAGCTTTCACAAACTTCATACATACTTTTTACCCTGTCTATCAGTCCATAATCCACTCCTTTTCTTTCCAGACTCTCCCATACCACTTTCCTTGGCACACTATCATACGCTTTTACTATGTCTAAGAAGACCATACTCATTCTTCTTCCAAGCTCCCAACTCTTTTCCATGGCCTGTCTAAGTACAAATATAGGATCTATTGTGGATCTTCCCCATCTAAATCCGTATTGTTCCTCATTCAACATGTGATCAACCTCTCCTCTTATTCTTCTGTCAACAATCCTTTCATAAATCTTTGCTGTGTGGCATAGTAAAGTGATCCCCCTGTAATTACTACATTTTTTCGATCACCTTTCTTTTAATATCGGCACTATAACTCCTTTTCTCCAGTCCTCCGGTATCTTTTTTCTTTCCACACAACTCGAATAACTCTATACAGCCAATGCATGGTAACTGGTCCGCCTGCCTTTATCATCTCTGCCACCAGTTCATCAACTCCTGCTGCTTTTCCATTCTTCATTTTTTTCAGTGCCATCTCCACTTCTTGCCAGGCTGGACCATTCACTTCCACATCTCTGTCCTCTACGCCTTCTGCATTTAACAATTGGTTGAAGTACTCTTTCCATTTTTCCTTTATCTCATCTGCATTAGTAATGAGTCTCTCCGAGTCATCCGTTAGGTATCTTTGTCCCCCACTTTCTTTTCTCTTTGTCTTCACTATGCCATACAACATCTTCTTGTATCCTTCTGCATCTTTTTCCAACTTCTTTGCAAACTTCTTCCAGTCTTCTGCCTTCTCTTCTTTAACCATTCTTTGTGCTTCCCTCTTAGCATTTTTGTATACTTCTTTCTTCTCATCGGCTATCTTTCATATACTTCCTCCATGTTCTATTTTTCACTTTTACTTTCTCCTTTACCTTATCATTCCACCAGCTTGTTACCATCTCTTTTTTCACTCCACTTGTTCTCCCACAAGTTTCCTCGGTTGCCTGCACCAATGTTTTCTTAAATGCTCCCCATTCTTTCTCCACTCCTTGAGTCTTTCCCTTCGGAATATCCTTTCTTATCAGCTGCTGGTACTCTTCTTCGTACTTTTTTTATACTTCTATCTATTTGGAAATCTGCTACTACCAACCTATGATCTCCATCTAATCCCACACTCGGAATGACCTTCACATCCATCAGCTGCTTCTGCTTTCCTTTGCTCAAAACCACGTAATATAACAAGCCCGTTCCTATTACACAAGTCCAACAGCCTTTCTCCCTCCACATTTCTTTTTCCGTACCCATATTTCCCAATTACTTCCTCGTATCTATTCCTTTCATTGCCAACTTGTGCATTAAAGTCTCCGAGCAGGATAACAACATCTCTTCTCCCAATTAGCCTTTCCAGCTTTTCCTCAAACTTTTCTTTAGCTTTCAGGTCACATCCTACTTGTGGGGCATAGATTTGACATACGTCCCATTCCTCATGTTTGGCTTTCATCCTTATCTTTATTATCCTCTCTCCTTCTTCCTGTACTTCTTCTTAATACTTCTTCCTTTCATTTTGGGCTTACTATGATCCCCACTCCATTCCTCCTTGCTTCGTTATTTCCACTCCACCATAATCTGTACCCACCATTGAGTTCTATCTTTCCTACATCCTTCCACTTCACTTCGCTCAATTCCAGAATGTCGATACCTCTTTCCGTCATAACATCCAGCACCTCATTCACCTTACCAGAAAGGGTGATGACATTGATCGTCCCTACTCTGATCATCTCTTTCGTCTCATCAATAATAAAAGCGTAATAAGTTTTTTTTAGGGATTTTGTTAGTTTTATTGCCAAAAGATATATACCTACTCGATCTACTCTCTGCCATGCAGGTCTGCGGCCTGACCGGCCGGTTTTACTACCACGGTCAACTGCGCGAGAGTTGTCGCAAGTTCGGCAGCGCGATGCTCAAAACGGGACTCGAACCCGGTGATGTGGTCGCTGTGGTTCTCTACAACACTCCCGACTACCCCGTCGTGGTCCTCGGAGCCATCGAGGTCGGCCTGGTGGTCACCACCGTCAACCCGGACTACGCGCCAGGTAGGCTGCTCGCAATTCAATATTTTGATAATCCCTGTAGGCCTTTACTATATAATATGACGGCAACGTGCAAAAAAAATACCAAAATTTGAATAGCAACTGTAAAAAAAAAGGATTTTTATATTATATTATACCAGCGGTTTTGCCGCGGTCGCTTAGCTGGTTCCCACTCAAACATCGAATTTAAGTAACCTTCGGGCGTGGTCAGGTATATAGTCGGTGCATGACCGCTCTGCCCTGAAACTCACATATACCGCTGGCTAGAGCAGATGGAGGGTTCATTAGCTAGTGTAACGGCTTCGTAATCCTCGACGTCTGCTCGGCAGTCCGGGTTTGTGGGGGAACCTATATGACTGTCAAGGTTACACCTTCCTTTCGGATGGGACGTAAAGCCGTTGGTCCCCTTGGTACTTTTCGAAAGGAGTAGGCTACGTGCCGGTACCGGGTTTCCCCTCCTCCCTTCTTCTTCTTCATCGTGCATCATTGTTAATCATCACTGGTCACTCTAAAATAGCAGAAAATGCTGTATGTGGCCAATTTATAAAGAAATAAAATATCTTACTGTATGTATATCTATCACATGCGAACAAACCAAACCCATGATGTTCAAGTAACCAAATTTCGTTACTTTAGATAGGCAGACTTTTGGTGTATGAAACTGAAAATGAAAACGTGTCGTTATTCGAGTAGTGAAACAGAGAATAATTAAAACGTTTTGTACCATTTTATGATGATGTGTTTTCATCCGTAGTTGATATAGCGAGGCAGCTCCAGGACATCAACGCTCGGCTGGTGGTCACTTCCCCCGAGATATGGGCTAACGTGGTGGAGGGGACCAAGCTGGCGACGCAGCACGGGTACAAGGCTCCAGTCATGGTCGTCACAGACGGGGGCAAGGGGAAGGACATACCGAAGGATGCGTTGGATATGCATCAAATGATCAGTGAGTTGAAGTCTGGACCATTATCTATAAATATTTTTATTGGTGCACCAAGTTTTGGCCCAGGTAGACTTTTAACCGTGGCATGCCTCTGCTGGTAGTAAATGGTGTGTCACAAAGAAATTTTCCAGCTATCTCGTACAAGTTTGAGCTGCGGAATTTTTTACTATAACTCACACGAAAACTTGTCGATCCAGTGCCTACATAAGTGGATTCTACTGCCGAACTGCCAAAATTTGGAACTACTCCGTATTTGATGAAATTCAAGGTCTCGTCATGTCTGCTTTCAAGAGAGCTATTAAGTCTTCTACATTATGATTGCTTTTTTGATATTATGAATTGTTATTGTTTTGTTAATTTTTCTCTTCTATGTTTTTCTCTTTTATGTTTCTATGTTCTATGTTGTGTAAGTGCTTGTTTATTCTCACAATTTGTTGTGTAGAGGTTTGCAGACACCTTGTGCTTGGGGCATACTGCCCTTTTCTGCCAACCTTCGTACTAAGCCTATATGTGGAAAATAAATAATAAATATATAAAAATAAATCGACAGTTATAACTTTTTAAATATAGTAGATGATGAGACAACTTGTCGATCGACAGTGACAACTTACTGAATTGAACCCTAGTGCAAACATTTACTTTGGTGGCTCTTAACAATACTAGACTGATAGACCGTGTTATGCAGAGCCCTGATTCCAACTGAATAGGGATTTGTTAGATGACAAGGTACTATTTGCAATCCAGAAGTTGTTATAAAGTTGATTGATATGTGATTGATTTGATTTGATATTGCTTAACGTCTCATATTAATGCACTAAGACTATTCGAAACGATGAGTGTTGATAGACGAGGATGAAGTATGTTTAGAAGTGAGGAGGGGAAACCCCGGAACGTAGTCTACTCCTTTCGAATAGATCAAGAGGACCAACGGTTTTACGTCCCATCCGAAAGGACGGTGTAATCTTGACAATCATATAGATTCCTCCACTAACCCGGACTGCCGAGCAGACGTTGAGGAGAACGAAGCCATTATACTAGCTCTCGAACCTTCCGTCTGCTCTAACCAGCGGTAAACGTGTGTCTCAGGGCAAAGCGTTCATCCAGTCTACCCCTGACCACGCCCGCAGGTTGCTTAACTTCGGTGTTCGAATGAGAACCGGCTAAACAACCTTGGAGGATGGGATTGCCGCGAAATTAAAACCACGCAAAATCACAGTTTTTTGTGACATCTCGAGAATGATGCAAAATATCTAAAAACTGATTCTAGACCTGCTATGTGGTTTTGTGAAAACTATAGCCTGTACGAAAAAATATTCTTTTGTGATTGTAATTAAGTTTTTTATTAGAATTTTAATTATTTAAATGCATATCTTAAATACAAACCGCACCGATTATTTTATTTATATATTTTTTCTTGTGCTATGTTGTTAAAACAAAACCACATAGCGGTCTAGAATCAGTTTTTAATATTTTAGATATTTTGCATCGTTCACGAGATATCACGATAATACTGTAAATTCGCGTGGTTTTAATTTCGCTACTATCCCATCCCTCTTAACCGTATCGGTAGCTCAGGTGTCAAAGCGTCCGGCCAACAATCGAGGGAGCTGGGTTCGTTACCCGGATGATTTTTGTTTTTATTCCTGGATATATTTCCATGATCTGAATGACTTATGATCCGCAGGGGGAAACGACGACTGGTCGAACCTATTGGAACTGAACGTAAACCTGGATAAGCCGGCAATGGTGCTGTACACGAGCGGGACGACGGGAACACCCAAGGGGGTCCTCCTCTCGCAGAGAAACCTGGTGGCAGCCTTGCAGATCCTCATGGACCCGCACCTCGCGATACTGAAGCCTGCTACTGGTAAACCAAGGACTTGCTGATACTAGAACGGAGACGAGTTGTGTGGCTCGTTGGTCTTGTGGTTAGCGTCTCTGCTTCCAATGCAGCAGGTCCAGGGTTCGATTCCCGCTAAAGATAGAAGTTTTTTAACTTCAGATTTGTACTTGAGTCCATCAGTTCTTGTCTTAGGAATTTGTAAACGGTGACTTTAGAGCCGTCCTAGCAACGAGGCACATAATAAATTTAAAGTTGTTCTGAATCGGTCTTGTTGATACTGCGGCGTTGATCCGCGGGTTCGCACTGTCCATACCACTGATTGCTATATTTCCCATAAAAATATAAATATAAAAAAACTTTCTAGGGTTGGTTATCGCTCACTTGTCAATTGCGTCGGGGCCTACAGGCTTGGCTTGGTCGCTTTGGTTTACTGTCCCCCACTGAAAATCAGTTATATGACTGAGTGGGTATAGACTCTAAATACGAATTTATTTATTCATTATTTATTTTAGGATGTATATTGGGGGGGGGAATGAAAGTGTATCGTAATTATCATGTAGTAATCAAAAAAGACACACAAAAGCATCAAACATGAACCGAATTGAACTGTTCGGCGCGCGAGTCAATGCTTTTCTTGTTTTTTTGAGCACCTCTATTTTTTAAACTTTTTATTTTTTATTATTTTTTTCCAACATGCATACAAACAATTGCTGGAGGAAGAAATTAGAGCTAGCCCCATAACACCAAGTGTCCCCTTTCCACCAGAACAAAAACACAAAACATAAAAAAAAATATACAAAAAACCTTCAACAATACATAAAGCCACTAACGCCACATAACGCAAAAAACGACATAACGAAAAATAACGCCACAAAACGCCACATAACGCCCATAACGCCACATAATGACATAACGCAACATAACGCATCGACTAACGAAAAAAACCCAAAAAACCCCCCCCCCAAAAAAAATAAAAAAAAAAAAAAAAAAACGACATAAAAGCCACCCCAACGCCACATAACGCCAAAACGCCACATAAAAAACCCAAACGCAAAAATACCACTTACGCCACAAAAGCACAAACGCCACATAAACCGCTAACCCCCAAAACGCCACATACCCACATAACGACTAACCAAATAAAGCAAAATAACGCCACTACGCACATAACCCCCCTTAACGCCCCCATAAGACATAAACCCCATAACGCACTAACGACATACACAAAACGCCAAAATACGCCACAAAAAGCACAAAACGCCCCATACGCCCCTAACCAAAAAAAACGCAACTAACTCCACTTGACGCCCATAACCCAAAAAGAACATCCCATAACCAAAAAAACGCAAAATAAAAGCCACATAACGACATTACCACAAACGTAACAAAAACCCAAATAAAGCCCCCCAAAAAACGCCACATAAACCCCCAATAAAACCACATAAATAAAACCGCCCCCATAACCCCAAAAACGACTAACGCAAAATAACGCCCCAAAAAAACCCCTAAAGCAACATAAAACCCCAAAACGAAAACCAAAAAACGCACAAAAAACGCAAATAACGCAAAAATAACCACAAACGAAAAAACCCCCAAAAGCACATAATCCCCAAACACATAACCAACAAAACCCCCTAACGACAAAACGCACATAAAGAAAAAACCCCCATAACGCCACATAACGACATAAACCCCCAAAAAAACGCAACATAAAGCCACTAAGCCACATAACGACACATAACACATAACCACATAACGCCACTAACGCCCCAACATAACGACATAACGCAAAATACGCCACATAACGCCACATAACGCAAAATAAAGACATAACCCCCTAAGCCCTAACCCCCTAACGCCACATAACGCCCATCGCTTTTAACGACATAACCAACATAACCACATAACCCAAACGCCATTAAAGCCAATAAACCCAAAATAATGGACATAACCAATAAAGAAAAATAACGCCCAAAACCCTAACGCAATAAACCCACATAACGCCATAACCACATAACCAAAAAACCAAAATAAAGCCACATAACGGCCCCTAACCCTGCCAAAAAACGACATAAACCCCATAACGCACTAAAGCCCAATAACGCCACATAACGATAAACCCCCAAACGCAAATAACGCCCATAAAACCCACATAACGCCACATAAAAACCCCTAACCACATAAAGCCAAAACGGCATAACCCCCATAACGCGAATAACGGCTAAACCACTAACGCCCAAAAACCACATACCAAACCCCCCAAACGCCCATCGCATAACCCACATAACGACATAAAACCCCCAACCACATAACCCCACATAACGCCACTAACCCACATAACCACATAACGCCCACTAACGCCAAAAAACCCCATAACCACATAAAGCACAAAAAACGCAAAAACCCCCTAACGCCACATAACGCCACTAAACCCCATAACGCAAAAAAACCACGTTACGCCACAAAAGTTTTCATAACGCCACATAACGACATAACCCAAAACGCAACATACCTCACAACCGCCAATAACCCACTAACTTAATAACGACATAAACCACATAAGCCACAAACGACCCGGGCCCCATAAAGCCTAACCACATAACGCAACAAAACGCCACATAACGCCACATAAAGCCACATAACAAAACCCCAAACCCAAACGCCCCAAAACCAAAAACGCTAAAAATAAACCCCCACTAAAACATAAGCCCCAATAAAGAACTAACCCATAACGCAACATAAGCCACTTACCAAAATAACGCACATAACCCAATAAAAACATAACCACATAACGCAAAATAACGCCCACGAAAAAACCCACATAACGACTACCACTAAAAGCCAAACGCCACAAAACCCCCAACCAATCACGCCCCATAACGCCACATAAAGAATACCCCCAAACGCACATAACGGCAAAAAAACGCCACATAACCCCCATAACCATAACCCCATAACCCCCACTAACCCAAACCCCAAAAAACCCAAAAGCCCAACCCCCTAACCACATAACGCCCAAAAACAAACCCACTTTCGCCCAAAACAAACGCAAAAAAACGCACAAAGACATAACCCACAAACGGCCCCCCAAAAACCCCACATGCCCAAAACCCACATAACCCCAAAACGAATACCAATACGCCACTAACGCCACTAAAAGCCACATCCCGCACATAAAAGCCCCGGCCATAACCACATATGCCACAAAACGACATACCCACAACGCACATAAGGCATAACCCCTAACGCCCCAAATAACGCCACATAAAGCATAAAACCACATACCCACAAACGCCACAAACCCCCCTAAGCCCCACATAACCAAAAAACGCCACATAAAACCCCCATAACGACCCCAACCCCCCATAAAGCAAAAAAACCCACCTTACGCACATTTAAAGCCACAAACCAAAACATAACCCAAACCACAAAACGCAAAATAACGCCACATAACCAAAAAAATAAAACATAAAACCCCAAAAGCCACATAACGCCACCAAAAACCCCCCAAAACCATTAAACCACAAAACGCCACATAACCCAAAAAACGCCCCAAAATAACGCAAAAACGCCCCCATAGTAAAGCCCTAACGCCCCATAACCAAAATAACGCCACATAACGACTAACGCAACATAACCACAAACCCATAACCCACTTTTAAAGCCACATAAACATAAAGAAAACCAACCCAAACGCAAAATACGCCCCCCACTTAAACCCACATAACCACTAACGACATAACCACAAAACGCAAAATACTCCACATACCCCCAATAACGCCACAAAAAAATAACCAAAAACAAAAACGCCCAAAAAACTCCACATAACGCCCCCAATAACGCCACTAAAGACAAAGACATAACCAATAGCAAAATAAGCCCCTAACGCCCCCATAAAGCACATAACGACATAACCACATAACGCAACATAACCCACATAAAGCCACTAACCCACATAACCACATAACCCATAACGCACCCCCAAAAGCCAAAAGACTGACGCACATAAGCAAAATAACGCCCCCAAAATAACCCCTCCACATAAGCCCACATAAAAACCACTAACGACAAAAACGAAAAAATAACGCAACTAAAGCAAAATAACGCAAAACGCCACTAACGCCACATAAACAAAACCCAAAACCAAAATAACCCACTTCGCCATAACGCACAAAAAGAAAATAACCCAAACCCCCAAAAAGCCCCCATAACGCCCCATAAAGACATAAACCAAAAACGCAACATACCCCATTAAAGCCACTAAAGCCACAAACGCCACTACCCACATACGCAAAAAACGCAAACCATCCCAAAAAAACGCCACAAACGCACATAAAACAAACCAAAAACGCCCCTAACCCACATAACGCCAATAAGCTAACCCCAAACCAAAAAACCCAACTAAACCCCATAAACGCCCCATAACGCCCAAACATAACCAAAATAAAGCAAAACAAAACCCACATAAAGCCAAACCCTAACCACATAAAGCCACTAACCCCATAAGCATAACCACATAACGCCACTAAAGCCACAAACCAAATAAAGGCCCACATAAAGCCCACATAACGCCAAAACCCCCTAACGCCAAAAAACGAACATAACCCATAACCAAAAAAACGCCCCTTACCCACATAAGCAATAAGCAAAAAAACGAAAATAACCCCCAAAAACGCCCCAAAACGCCCATAAAACATAACCAAAATAAACCCCAAAAAAGCCACATAACGCCTAAAGCCACTAACGACATAAACCCTAAACCAAAAAAAACGCAAAATACGCCAATAACCCATAACCAAAATCGCAAAATAAAGCCCCAAACCAAAAAACGACTAAACTAAAAAACCACTAACGGGACATAAACTCCTTAGCCCCCCATAACGCCACAAACGTAAACCCTAAACCCATAACCAACAAAACGCAACATAACGCCCCTAAAGCATAAACCCAACGAACTAAAATCCAAAAAAACCACATAACGCCCATAAAACCAAAAAACCCCCAAGCCCCCATAACGCCACATCAACTTACCACATAACCAAAATAACGCAAACACATAACCACATAACGACAAACCACAAAAACGAAAAATAACCCACTAAAGACATAAACCACATAACCACATAACGCAACCGCCATAACCCACATAACGGGCCATAAAAACGCCCTAACGCCAAAACCCAAATGCCAACATAACGCCCAAAAAGCCCCCACATAAAGCAATCCACATAACCACTAACGAACATTTAAATAACGAAAAAACGCCCCATAACGCAAACAATAAAACCGCCCAAATTACCCACATAACGAATACGACAAACCAATAAAAGAACAAACGCCACATAACGCCCCAAAAAACGCCCAAAACGCCCCAAACCAAATAACGCACATAACGCCACTACGGCCACCCTACGCAAAAAACGCCACATAAGACATAAACCAATACGAAAAATAACCCACATAACCCAAAAAGCACATAACGCATAACCACAAACGAAAAATAAAGCCACATAAACAAACCCCCCAAAACCCACTAAGGAAAGGGGAAAAACCCAATAACGCCCCCTAAGCAAAACCACATAACGCAATTAAAACGCCCCAAACCCCCTTTAAAAAACCACATAACGCCAAAAGCCCCAACAAAACCGCCCCTAAAGACCCAAAAAAACCCCAAACGCAAAAATAACTAACGAAAAACCACATAAACAAACCCCAAAAATAACGGGGCCCCCCAAAAAACCACAGCCCAAAATAACCCCGACATAACCACTAACCCAAACAAACCACCCTAAAAGGCCCCCAATAAAAAAACCCAAAAAACGAACAAAACGCCCAAAATAACCCACAAAAAAACCCAAAAAACGCCCAACAAAAACCCCCAAAACGCCCATTTGCCACTAACCCCCTAAACCCTCATAACAATAGTGGTTTCCACATAAGCCACAAACACATAAACCATAACCACAAACCCACCGACATAACCCACATCCCCCAAAAGCCCAAAAAACCCTACGGGACATAAACCCCATAACCAAAAACCCCCTACCCACATCGCCCATAAACGGGCCCAAAAAAGAAAACGACAAACCACATAAACCAACAAACCAAAACGCCACTAACGAACTACCCACATAAGCAACAAAGCACCGAAAAACGACATAACGCCAATAAAGACATAAACCCCATCGAACAAAAACGCCACTTTCGCCACATACTTTTAAAACCAAACCCCACAAACGACAAACGCCCCCTAACGTCAAAATAAAAACCAAAAAACGCCCACATAAAACCCCCATAACCCCTGAATAACCCATAACCACAACGCCCTTTTACATAACCCACAAACCCACATACGACTAACCACATACCCCAAAAAACGCCAAAAAAAACCCAAACCCCATAACGCCCAAACCCCTACGCCACATAACGAAAAAAACAAACCCCAAAAAACGCCACATGCCACAAACACCCACATAACGACATAAAAAACCACATAAAAAACCCCCATAACCCAAACCCACTACGCCACAAACGAAATAACCACATAACCAACATAACCCCCCTTACGCAAAAAAACGCACATAACCCCCAAAAAAACAAACCCATAAAGCCCATAACGCCACCGCCACATAACCCCCATAAACCACATAAAGACTAACCACTAACCTACATAACGCACTAACGCCCCCATAAACCACATAGGCAAAAACCCCCAAAAACGCCACTAACCAAACCCACATAACCCACTAAAATAAACCCCCAAACCCACATAACGCCACAAAAACGACAAACCACATAACGCCACATAACGCCCACAATCCCAAAAGCCCACATAAGCCACATCGCCACATAACGCCCCCATAAAGAATAACCACATAACCAAAAATAACCCCTTAGAAACGCCAAAAAAACGCCAAAAACGCAAAAAACCAAACCCCCATAAGCAAACAAAACGCAACATAAAACCACAAAAATAAACCCCCCATAACCACATAACCCAAACCCCCATAAACCCAATCGCCCATAACCCCCAAAACGCCATACCACTAGGAAAACAAAACCCAAAATAACACCCCAAAAACGCCACATAAAGCCCACTAAGACATCCCAAAAATAACGCAATAAAAAAAAAAAGCCAAAACGCCACATCGCCACAAAACCCCACAAACCACATAACACAAAAACCAAAATAACCCACATAAAAACCCAAAAAAAACGAAAAAAACCCCATAACGCAAAAAAAAAACGCAAAATAAACCCACATTTAAAGCCAATTAAAGCCCCATAAAAGGCAAACCCCCATACGCATAAACCAATAACCCCCTACGCCACATAAAAAGCAACCCCAAAAAACATAACCCCCAAACCCCACATAACCCACAAAAGCCACATAAGGGGTAACCACATACGCCCCAAACGACATAACCACATAACCACATAACGCCACATACGCCAAAAATCGCCAAAGCCCCCTAAACCCCCATAACCCCACTAACCCCATAACCCAAACCAAATAAGCCCTACCAAAATAACCCAAAAACGCAACAACGCCACTTTTTCGCCACTAACGACATAACGCCACAAAAACACAAACCCCTAACGCAAAATAAATCACATCCCCCACTAAGAAAAAACCGAATAAAAGACATAACCCAAAAAACGCTACATAACGCCCAAAAGAAACGCCCCATAACGACCTAACCACATAACGCAAACCCCCACATAAAAGCCACATAACGCCCATAAAGCCCATAACACATAACCCCGCAACAAAACGCCTACGTTTAAACGCCCCCACATACCCTTCCCCCAAAAAACCCCTAACGCCACATAACGAACATACCCCCATAAAGCAAATAAACCCACTTTCGCCACATAACCCCACAAACCCCAAAAACGACTAACCAATAAACCCACAAACGCCCAAAAGAAAACCCCCAAAATAACCCAAACCCCAAAACCCCAAACGAACAAAAAAACGCAACAAAAAGCAACATAACCCACATAACGCCCCCAAACGAAAATAACCACAATAAGCAAAAAAACGCCACACAACGCCCCTCGCACATAAAAGCCCCAACCACTAACCAAAATAAACCCCACATAACCCCCTAACGCAACATAACCAATAACGCAACATAACGCCACAAAAGGACATAAGCTACATCGCCACTAAAAGAATAAAAACCCAAAAACCCAAAATAACGCCACATTTCGCCCCTAAATCCACCTAAACCCAATAACGACATAACCACATAACCACATAACGCCCCATAACGCCACATAACGACATAAACCCTAACCACATAACGCCATAACGCCCTAAACCCCCCATAACGCCCCCACATAAAAACGGCATAACCCACTTCGCCACTAAAGAAAAACCCAAAAAATAAACCCCAAAACCCCCTAACGCCACATAACGAAAACGCCCGCCATAAAATAGCCCAAAAACCCATAAAGCCACATAAACCCCACATAACGCCACATCGACATAACCACTCGCAACATAACCCACTCGCCACAAAACCCAAAAACCGCAAAAAATAACCCCCATAAGCAAACCCCAAAACGAAACAAACATAACCCAATAACGCCACAAAACCCACATAAAACGCAACAAACGCACAAACGCCCATAACGCCCCCCTAACGCCCTAAACCCACAAAACGCCACATAACCAAACCCAATAAAGCCCCCAACGCCACATAAGCCACTAAAGCCCCATAACCCCACTAAAAAAAAAACGCCCATAAAAACCCCTAACGCACAAACCAAAATAAAACCCCCCAAAAACGCCCATACCCACATAAAGAAAATAACGACTAACCAAAACGCAAAATAAACCCCCATAAAAAAAATAAAGCAACAGAAACCAAAATAACGCAACAAAACGCCCCAAACCATAAACCCACATAAACGCCAAAAAACCAAAAACATAAAGACAAACCCAAAAAAGCAAAAACGCCACATAACCACTAACCCCAAACGAAAAAACCAAAAAACGCAAATAACCCAAAACCCCCTAACGACATAACCCAAAACGCCCCAACCCCAACGCCACTAAAGCACATAAGCACAAAACCCACATAAACCCCCCCTAACCAACATAAACGCCACATAAGCACATACGACATAAGCCCTAACCAAACCAAAAAAACCCCACATCCACATAACCCCCCTTTCCCCAATAAGCATAAACCAAAAATACCACATACCCACATAACGCACATAAAGCAAAAACCCCTAGCCACATAAAGCCCCCCATACGCCAAAACCCCCTAACCCCGAAAACCCATAACCAATAACGCCACATAACTCCCTAAGCCACATAACGCCACAAACGCCAAAAAAAACATAACGCAAAACAAAAGCAACATAACCCATTACGCCAATAACCACAAAAACAAACCATAAGCAAAAAAACGCAAAATAACGCCACATAACGACATAAACCCAAAAAACCACATAAAACCCAAAACGCCACATAAAAGCCAAAAAATTTTTCCCCCAAATAACCCAATAACGCCACATACGCCACTAACGCCAACTACGCCCCAAACTAAAAGACTTAACGCCAAACCAAATAAACAAACCCCCATAACGCCCAAACCATTTTCGCACATAAAAAAAACCAAAATAACGCAAAAAATAAACCCGCCCACATAAACCCCATAACGCCCCATAACACTAACCCCCAAAAGCAAACATTAAACGCCACTTACGGGGCCCCATGGGCCAAAACGCCACATAACGAAACCAATAAACCCCCATAACGCCCCATAAAGACATAAAGCAATAACCAAAAAAAAACGCCACAAACGCCTAACGCCCCTTTTAAAGCCCCATAAGACATAACCCCAAAAACGCAAAAAATAACGCCACATAACGACATAAACCAAAATAAGCAAACATAAGCCAAACCAAACCCACATAAGCCAAAAAAAAAAAAAAAACCCTAACCACTAAAAACCCCAAAAAGCACATAAGCCACAACCACAAACCCCTAACGCAAAAAAACCCACATAAGACATAACACTAACCCCCCCAAAAAGAAAATACCCCAAAATAACGCACATAACCCCCCATAAGCCACATACGCCCCCATAAAAGCCATAACATTTAACGCAACATAACCAAAATAAAGCCACATAACCCACAAAACGCAACAAACCAACCCAAAAACGCAACCCCAAAAAAGCCAAACCCCAAAACGCCACAAAACGCCACATAACCAACATAACGACACATAAAAGACATAACACAAACCAACATAAATCCACATGACGACAAAAAACGCACATAAACCATAAAGCAACAAAAAGCACATAACGCCACGTAACGCCACATAACGCCACATAAAGAAAAAACCAAAAAACGCAACATAAGCCCAAACCCCACACATAACGACATAACCACATAACGCAAAATAAAAGCCACATAACACCCTAACGCAACAAACGCCACATTCGCCACATAACGCAAAATAAAAGAATAACCACATAAAGCAAAAAACGCCACTAAAAGCCACAAACGCCTCAAAACGCTTAAACGACAAACGCAAAATAAACCCAAAATAACGCCACATTACCCACTTCACGCCACATAAGCCCCATAACCGACATAACCAATTTAAAGCAACATAACCCCCATAAAACCCCCTAACGCCACAAACCACTAACGCAAAAAAACGCTACGTTACCCACATAAAGTTTCATAACGCCACAAAAAGAATAACCTAATACCGCCACATAACGCCACATAACCCTTTAATAACGAAAATAACACATAAACCCACATAAAGCCCAACGCCACATAACGACCTAAACCCCAAAAACGCAACAAAAAGCCACAAAAAAAAAAAAAAAAATAAAAAAAAAAAAAAAGAAAAAAAAAAAAAAAAAAAAAAAAAAAAAAAAAAAAAAAAAAAAAAAAAAAAACAAACGCAACATAACGCCACATTTTCCCCCAAACCCCCCAAACCACATACGACATAACCACTACGCACATAAAGCCCCATAACCCACATCCCATAACCCCCCATAACGCCACTAACGCAACCCCCTAACGCCAAAAGGTTTTCCACATAAGCCCATAACGCCACATAAAAACATAACCACTAACGCCCCCCCTAAAGCCAAAACCCTTTTCCACAAACCCACTAACCACATAACACATAACACATAACGCAAAATAAAACCCCGGGCCCCATAACGCCACAAAAGCAAAAAACCACATAACGCCAAAAAACCCATAACGAATAAACCACATAAAACCAATAACGCCATAACCCCCATAACGCCACATAACGCCCAACCCTAACGACATAACCACATACGAAAATAACCCCATACGCACATAACGCCACAAAAGCCACATAAACATAACCAACAAAACGCCAAACCCCAAAAAGCCACATTACGCAAAATAAAACCCCATAACGCCACAACGCACAACCCACCCTAGCAAATAAACCAAAAACCAAAACCAACAAAAACCCCCTAAGCCACATAACGCCACATAACGCACCAAAAAAAAGCAAATAACCCCAAACGAAAATAAAACCCCATAACCAAACCCCAAAAACGCAAAAATAACGCCACATAACGCCACATAAAAACCCCCTAACGCAAATTAAAAAACAAAGCCACTTAAAGCCACATAAGGGCCTTAAAAGCCACTAAAGCAAAAAAATAAAAGCACAAAAGCCAAAAACAAACCAACTAAAAGAAAAATAACGCCACAAAAACCACATAACGCCACAAAAGCCACATCCGCCAAAAAAACGCCACTAACGACATAAACCAAATAAAACCAAAATAACGCCCATAACCAACATACGACAAACGACCTAACCAATAACGCAAAAAAAATAAACGCCACATAACGCCCAAACCAAATAAACAAAACCACAAAACCCAAAATTAACCCCATACGCACTAAAAAATCCAAAATTACGCCACATAAGCACTAACGCCCCAAAAACGACATTAAAAAAAAACCAAACCCAAAAAAAGCCCAAACCCCCAAACGCCACATAACGAATTAACCACTAACGCAACACAACGCCACATAACGCTACATAACGCCATTAACGCCACATAATGAAAAAAATAACGCAACATAACCCACATAACGACATAAGCAAAAAACGCAACATAAGCACATAAAGCCCCCACATAACGCACATAACGGACATAACCAAAAAAAAACGGCCAAAAGGACCCACATAACGCCCCATAACGCACATAACGACATTACCACAAACAACAAAACCCCTAACCTCCCAAAAATAACGCCACATAACGCCACATCCCCCCATAACCACTTAACGCAAAAAAAAGCCCAACTAAACCAAATAAAGCCCCCACCCCCTTACGCCCCTAACGCCACATAAAAGCATAACCACATAACGCAACATAAAGCCACATAACGCATAACGCCCCATAACGCACAAACCACAAAACGCCCAAAATAACGCCCCATAAAGCAAATAACGGACTAAACCACAAACGCAAAATAAAACCCCCCATACACAAAACGCCACATAAAAACCCCATACCCACAAAACGCATAACCCCATAACCATTTTAAAGAAAAACAAAAACGCACATAAAGCACATACGGCCCAAAAACAAACCCTAACGAAAAACCAAAAAAACCACATAAGGTACCACATAAGCCCTAACGCAACATAACCCATAACGAAAAAACCACATAACCCCAAATTTAAAAACGGCATAACCACATAACCCACAAAAAGCCACATAACGCACATAACCCCTCTAAAAAAAAAAAAAAAAAAAAAAGCAACATAACGCCACTAACCCGCCCCATAAAACCCCTTACGCCACATAAACGCCAAAAGAATAACCCATAACGCAAACAAACGCCACATACCGCCCATAAAAGCCCCCAATAAAAAACCCTAACCACAAAAACGAAAACGCAAAAAAACGCCACATAACGCCACCCCAAAACGCACAAAAACCCACAAACCCCACAAACGCCACTAAACCCCCCTAACGCCACAAAAACTACCCCCCAAAAGCCCCTAACGCAAAAACCATAACCCAATTTAAACCTAAACCCCCATAACGCCCATAAGCAAAATAAACCCCCTAACCCATAAGCCACTTTTCGCAAAATAACGCAATAAAGCCACTAAAGCATTACCCAACCCTAACGCCACTTTCGCCCAAAAACCCAAAAACCACATAACGCAACCCCCAAAACGCCCAACCCCAAAAACGCCACAAACTCCCAAAAAAAAACCCCAAAAATACCCCATAAACCACATAAGCAAAAAAATACGCCACATAACCCCCAAAAACGCAAAACCCCTACCCACATAACGCCACAAAGCCCATAAACCACTAACGCCAATAACGCCACTTAGCCAATAACGTTACTAAAGCCCAATAACGACATAACCACATAACAAAACAAAACGCCACATAACGCCACATAACTCAAAATAAACCACAAACCAAAATAACGCCACATAACGCCACATAAAACGAAAAACATAACGACTAAACCAAAATAACCAACATAAACGCCCATAACGCCATAACGCCACATAAACCCACATAACGCAACATAACGCCCTAAAGCCACATAACGCCACATAACGACATAACCACATAACGCAAAATAAAACCCACAAAAGCCAAAAAAAGCCCAAAAAAGCCAAAATAACCACATAAGCAAAAAAACGCAACATAAAGCCCCATAAACCGACTAACCACTAACGCAACAAAAACCACATAACGCCACATAACCATTCCCCAAAAAGCCCAACCCAAAACGCCCAAAACCCAAAAAACGCCACATACGCCACATAAACCCCCATAAGACAAAAACCAAAAATAACGCAACAAACGCCACTAAGCCACATAGCTTAAAAATAACCCACATAACCCCCATAACCAAAATAAGCCACATAACGCAAAATAACCCCCATCGCCCCAAACGAAAAACCAAAAACGACTAAAGCAAAATTTAAAGCAAAAAATAACGCCACATTACGCCCTTCCCCCAAAAAGCCACATAAAAGACATAACCAAAAACGCAAAATAACGCCAATAACGCCACTTAAAGCCATAACGACATAACCCCTAACGACATAACGCCACATAACGCAAAAAAAAAAAATTTTCCACAAACGCAAATAACGCCACATAAAGGCATAACCACATACGACATAACGCTAAACATAACGCAATAACGGCCCCCATAAAAGCCCATAAAGCCACCCCCCCAAAAAAAGCCACATAAGACTAAAAAACCACATAACGGGAAAAACCTAAAAACCCCATAACCCACTAACGACATAACCACATAACGCCACTAAAACACAAACGCCCATAAGCCACAAAGACATAACCCCCATAAAGCCAATAAACCCAATCCACATAACGCCACAAACGAACAAACCACTAACGCAAAAAAAACGCAAAAAACGACTAAACCCCCAAACACTACCCATAACCCCCCAAAACGCCCTTTCGACATAAAACCCAAAACGCAAATAACCCAATAAAGCCAAAACCCAAAATTTAAAATCCCACTTTCGCCCCATAACGACATAACGAATAACACAAACCCAAAAAGCAACATAAGCACATACCCCCACATACCCCCAAAATAAGCAACAAAAAACGCACATAACCACAAACGCCACATAAGGGCTAAACCCCAAACGAACAAAACGCCACAAACCCCACATAACGCCCAAACGCCCAAAAACGACATAACCAAATAAACACATAAAACCACATTAAAGCCCCCCCCCACATAACGCACAAAACATTACCCAAAAAAACCCAAAATAACGCCAAACGCCAATAACGCCTAAACCACATAACCAAATAAAGCACATAACCCACATAAAGGGCAAACCACAAACGCAACATAACGCCACATTTGCCCCCAAAACCCATTAACCCCCAAAAAACGCATAACCACTAAAAGCCAAAAACGCCCCATAACGCCCATAAAGCGACATCACGGGATAACCAAAAACGCCACATAACGACATCCCCACATAACGCGACATAACCATACCACATACCCCCCTAAAGCCACAAACGACATAACCACAAAAAGCCTAACGCCAAAATCCCAAAACGCAAAATAACGCCACATAACGCCCCATAAGCCAAAACGGCATACCACATAACCAAAAAAACGCACATAACCCACATAAAAAACAAAAAACCAAAATAACGCCAAAAGATTTACCAACATAAACCCCAAAAAACCCACATAAAGCATAAACCAATAAACGCAACATAAGCCACATTTTCGCCACATAACCCCCTTAAATTACAAAACGACTACCAAAACGTAAAACGCCACTAACGACATAACCACAAAAAGGGAACCCATAACGCACATAACGCCACATAACGCCCCCCTTACCCAATAACGCCCCAAACCCCATAAAGCCACATAACGCCACAAAACCCAAACGCCTTTCCAAATAACGCAAAAAAACGCAAAAAACCCATAACGCAAAAAACCAAAATAACGACATAACCACAAAAACGGGAAAACCCCTAACCCCAATAAGCAAAAAACGCAAAAAACCCACATAACACCACATAACGCCCCATAACCCCAAAAGCAACATAACCCCCTACGCCATAACGTTTTCATAAACCCCATAAACATAACCCCTAAAGCAAAATAACGCACATCCCCACATAAACCCCCTAATTCCAATAACACTAAAACCCCATAACGCTACATAACGCCACAAACCCCCATAACGCCCCCAAAAATCAAACCCAAAACCCCCATAACGCCACATAAAAGACATAACACATAACCACAAAAACGCCTCCCACATTACGCCAATAACGAAAATAACGAATAACCACTAAACCATAACGCACTAACGCCCCCTAACCAAATACCACATAAAGCAAAAATAACGCCCCTTTCCAAAAAAACGCCCCTAAACCAATAAACAAAAAACATAACCAAAATTTTCCCCCATTTGCCACATAACCAAATAAAGCCCATAAAGCCAAAAATAACGCAACATAACCCCATAACGCCCCAAAGACAAACCCATAACGCAACATAACCCACTTCGCCCCATAACCACAAACCCAAAAAGACATAACCACTAACGCCACATAACGCCACATAACAATAACGCAAAATAACGAAAAAACCCCCCTAAAGACATAACGCACTTTCCGACATAAAACAAAAAATAAAAGCCCCAATAAAAAAGCAAAAAACGCCCAAAAACCCCCCATAAAAGCCAATAAACCATAACGCATAAACCCCCCATAAAAGCCACATAAACCCCCAACATAAACCCCATAAAGCAACAAAAACGCAACATAACGCCCAAAAAGCAACTCCAAACGCAACAAAACCCATAACCCACATAACGGCAAACCCCTAAAGCAAAAAAACGCCACATAACGCCACATAAACGCCAATAACGAATAACCCAAATAGCAAAATAAAGCACATAACGAAAAACGCAAATAACACAAACCACAAACGAACATAAAGCACTAAACCCACATAACGCAAAAATAAACCAATAACGACATAAACATAAAAGCACATAACGCCACAAACGCCACATAACGAAAACCATAAAAAAAACCCAACATAAAAAAAACGCCACATTTCGCCACTCCGCCACATAACGACATAAAAAACAATAACGCAAAATAACGCCAATAAAACCATAAACCACATAACGCATAAAACCCCATAACCAAAAAAGCAACATAACGCCACATAACGCCACTAACCCATAAAAGCAAACCCAAACGCCAAAAATTTTCCCAATAACCAACTAAAAGCCAAAAAGCATAACCATAAAGCACATAAAGCCAATCGCCAATAACGGGAACCAAAAAACGCCACATACCCACTAACCACATACGGCATAACCACAAACGCCACTACGACTACCCCATAACGGGAAAAATACCCCTTTAAACCCCCATAAAAGCCACATAACGCCCCCATAACGACAAACCACTAACGCCCCCTACGCCACAAACGCCCCTAAACGCCCATAACGCAACAAACGCCACAAAAACGAAAAACGCCACTACCCCCACATAAAAACATAACCCCAAAAACGCAAAAAAGCAAACATAAAAGCAAAATAAAAACATAACGCAAAATAACGCAAAATAACGACCCTAAACGCACATACGCAATACCAAATAACGACATAACCACATAACCAACATAATCCACTGCGCCACTAACGCCACAAAACGCAACTAACACATAACGCAACAAAACGCACATAAAAGTTTTACAAAACGGCATAAACCCATAAACCCCCACATAAACCCCCTAACGCCTAACCACATAAACAAAATACCAACATAACGCACTAACGCCACATAACGCCTTACGACTAACCCAAAAAACGCAACATAAAGCCCCCATAACGCCACATAACGCACATAACGAAAATAAAACCTTATACGCAACATAACCCCCTAAGCCCATAGGCTCATAACGCCCAAAAAACGACCTAACGAACATAACGCAAAATAAAGCCACATAACCCACTAAACCCACTTTAAAGCCACATAAAACATAACCAATAAAAGCAACATAACGCCACATAACAATAACGCACATAAAACCTAACCCCATAACGCCCAAAAAGACATAACGCAAAATAACGCACATAAGCCCATAACGACATAACCACAAACCAAAATAACCCACTTACCCACATAACGCCCCTAAAGCCCTAACCCATAACGCAAAAAAAACGCCCTAACCCCCATACGCGAATAACCCTAACCAAAAACGCCCCATAAAGCCACATAACCCACATAAAGCTTTCCACAAAACGCAAAATAACTCCAAATAACGCACAAACGCCCCTAACCCCACTAGCCACTAAAACCCAAAAACCTTTAAAGAAAAATAAACCCATAAAGCCACAAACGCCAAAATTCGCCACATAAGCTCCCAAAAACGCAAAAATAACGCCCCATAACGACATAAAGCAAATAACGCAAAATAACGCACATAACACATAACGCAAAACAAAACCAACAAACCCCATAACAAATAACCAACAAAAAACTCCCAAAAAAAACGACCCTAACCCACATAAAGCCCCATAACGACAAAAAAAACGCATAACCACTAACGCCAAAAAAATAAAACTCCACATAACGCAACATAAACCCCCTAACCCAAAACATAACCACTAACGCAAAAACGCCACATAACGCCCATATTTTTTCCCCCCCCCCCCCCCCCCCCCAAAACAAAACAAACCCCTAACCAAAAATAACGCCACTTAACCACATAACACATAAAACAAAAAACGCAACTAAACCCCACAAAACGCCAAACGCTCCCTTACACATAACCCCCATAAAGCAAAATAACCCAAATCGCAACATAACGCCACTAAACAAAATAACCCCAATAAAGCAAACCAAACCCACTAAAGGGTTCCTAAGCGAAAACGGCCACATAAAGCCTAAAACCACATCACGCAACAAAAACGCCACTAAGACATACCCACTAACGCAATAAGAAAACCACATAACGCCACATAACGCCACAAACGACATAAACCCCACATAAGCACAAACGCCCATAAGCCCCAAAACGACATAACGCCACTAAAGCCATCCATACCACTAACCACATACCCAAACCCCCTAACCCCCAAAAAGCAAAATAACCCAAAAATACAAAAGGGAACCCCAAACCCCCCATAACGCCACAAACGCAAAAAAATAACGCCACATAAAGCCACATAAACCACATAAACCCAACATAACGCCCTTTTAACCCCAAAAATAACGCCACATAACGAAAATAACCAAACGCCAAAACTAAAATCCCAATAACGCCCATTACCAATAACGCAAAACCCCTAAAGCACATAACGCCACAAACGAATAACGCCCCCAATAAAGAAAAAAAAACGCCAAAACCCACATAAAGCCACAACGCCACATAAAAATGAAATAACCACAAAAGCAAATAACCACAAACGCATACGGGAAACCCCTAACGCCCCCATAACGCAACCCCCTAAAACACTAACGGCAAACACAAAACGCCACATAACCCAAAACGACAAACCCATAAACCACTAACGCCACAAACGCCACATAAAACCGGAAAAACATAACGCCCCATAACGACAAAAACCCCCCCAAAAAGCAATCGGAAACCCCCATAAAAGCAATAAAGCCCCATAAGAAATAACCCATAACTCCCCATAACGCCCAAATGGAAAAACCACTAACCCACATAAACCCAAACGGCAAACATAACGCCCCAAAAACGCCCATAACCCCTAAAAACAAAACCAACAAAGCCCAACAAAACGGCATTAAACCCTCCCCCAAAAACCCACATAAGGGAAAAACCAATAACGAAAATAACCCACTAAAAGCACATAACCCCCATACCCAAAGAACTAACCCACACGCCCCATAAAAGCTGCCCCTAACGACATAACACTACGAACAAAAAACGCCACATAAAAACAAACCCAAAAACCCAAACCACATAAAAGCCACAAACCCACTAACGCCAAAAAATAACAAAAAACGCCACATAACGCCCCTAACCCCCATAACGAATAACCCCTACCAAAATAACGCCACATAACCAATAAAGCATAAAAACCAAACCCAAACCAAAAATAAAAGCCCCTAACCCACATTAACGAAAAAACATACCCCCTTTGCCCCTAACCCAATAACCACATAACGCCACTAACGACAAACCCACATAAAAAGGGCCACATAACCAAACAAATCCCTAAGCCCATTTCGCCACATAACCCACATAACCCATAACGCATAAACCCCTAAAAGCTACATAACGCCCCATAAAACCCATACGCAAAAAAAAAACCAACATACGCCAAAAATAAATCCACGGTTTCCCCCCTAAACCACATAACCCACATAACACATAACCAATAACGCCCCCAAAAACCCCCCACTAACCACATAACGCAACATAAAAGCAACCTAAAGCCCCCATAGTACATAACCCACTACCCCCACTAATGACATAACCCCATAACGCACAAACGCCCATAACGAATAACGAAAATAACCCAAAAATAACGCCACATAAAAGCCCCAAACGCACATCCCAAAAGACAAAAACCCCAACGAACAAAAACCCACACGCCACATAACCCACAAAACGCCAAAATAACCACATAAACCAAAAAACGCAACATAAAGCCACAAAAACCCATAACCACAAACGCCTCCCCATAACCCTAACGCAAAAATAACGACCCCATAAACCAAATAACCCACATAACGCCATAACCCCATAACGCCACATAACGCACATACGACATAACCCCCTTACGCCACTACGCCACATAAGCCACATTTAAAACCCATACCCTAAACCCCCATAAGCCAATAACGCCCAAAACCCACAAATAAAACGCAAAACGCAACTAACCACATACCCCCAATAACCGCTAAAGACATAACCACATAAAAACCCAAACCCCATAACGACAAAGCGCCCAAATGCCAAAATAACGCCCCCATAAAAACCAAAATAACGGCATAACCACATAACCAAAATAACGCCAACCCCCTAACCCAATAACCAACCAAACTAACCCATAACTGCCACATAACCCCTTCCACACACGGGATAACCCATAACCCACATAACGCCCCCCTTTGCGATAAAAAACCCCAAAAACGCCAATAAGCCCCGAAAAACCCCAAACCCACATAAGCCCAAACCCATAACCCACAAACGCCACTTACCCCCATAACGTTACAAACGCCACATAACGACATAACCCCCAAAAGCAAAAAAACGCCCCTAACGCCACATAACCCTAACTTCGAAAAAACCAACTAACCCCCATAACGCCCCCCCAAATAACGCCCAAAAGAAAACGCCCCATAAAGACTAACCCTAACCAAAAAAAAAAGGGGCCCCAAATTAAGCCCCATAAAGCCCCAAAAAAGACAAACCAAATAAAGCAACATAACGCCCCCAAATTAAACGGCCACTAACGCACATAAGACATAACCACAAACCAAAATAACGCCAAAATAAAGCCCAAAAAAAACATCGCAACATAACGCCCTCCCACATAACCCACAAACACATAACCCATAACCAAAATAACCAATTACGCCACTAACCCACAAAACCAAAAAAACCACATAACGCCAAAAAAACGAACATCGCCACATACCCACATAACCCACATAACGCCCCTAACCCCCAAACCCCCAAAAACCCAAAATAACGCCACCGAACATAACCCCAATAACGCCACATAACCCACATAACCCACCTACGCCCCATAACGCCACTACGGGCCAAAAGAAAATAACCACAAAAAAAAACGCCACATACGCCACATAACGACATAAACCCCAATAACGCAAAAAATAACGCCCTAACGCCCCATAACGCCCTAACCCATGACATAAACCCAAAAACGCAAAAAAAACGCCCCCCCTTACGACATAACGCACATAAACAAAAAAATAACGCAAAAATAACGCCACAAACGCAATAACCCCAAAAGACAAACCCCTAAAGCAAAAACCAAAATACGCCCATAACGCACAAAAACGCCTAACCATAACCACAAAACGGGAAAATAACGCCACAAAAACCCACATACCACAAACGCAACAAACGCCAAATAAAAACAAACATAACGCCAAAACGGCATAACACATAACGCAATAACCGGGCCCCCAAAAAACGCCACATAACGCTCCCCTAACCAAAAGACATAAAGCCCCCCATAAAAGCACTAACGGGTCACTAAAGCCACTCCACCCACATAACCCGCCACAAACCCCCAAAAGGCCCCTAACCACATAACGCCATAAGCCACATAAGGCATATAAACGCCACATAACGCAAAAATAACCATAAACCAAAAACGCAACATAACGCCACATAACCACAAAAAGCATAAAACCCCTAACCCACATAAAGCCACATTACGCCAAAAAATTAAAAGACAAACGCCCTAAAAATAACCACAAAAACGAAAAACCACTAACCCCACATAACCCACATTTTGAATAAAACTAAACCACATAAAGCACAAACGCCACAAACCCACTAACACCAAACCACATTTAACCAAAAAAACCTAAAAACCCAAAAAAAACCCCCAAAAAAAAAATAAAAAAAACGCCCATAACGCCAATCGACCAAAAAAAAATAACCACATAACCCAAACATAAACCCCCATTTAAACCCACATAACCATAACCACATAACGCCACTTAAAGCCCATAACGACATACCCCCATAACACATAACCCAAAAAAAATCGCCATAGCCACATAACCCCATTACCAATAACGCATAACCAAAAAAATAACCCCAAACCCCTACGCCTAACCACATAACGCAAAAAACGCCCAAACCCCCAAAATAACGCCCCCATACCCCCATAAGCAAAAAAAAACGCAACATAACGCCCCCAAAAACGCCACTAAGCACAAACCCCCATAAAAACCGCCACATAAAAGCCACATAACGATTTTCCCATAACGAACATAACGCCCCGTTACCAACAAAACGCACATAACGCCCCTAAGACATCCACAAACGCAACATAACGCCACAATTTTTCCATAACCCACTTTAACCCCCATAAGACAAACCACATAACGCACATAAACCCCCATACGGCATAAACCCAAAGCCACATAAACTCCACATAACGCACATAAAAACATAACCCCAAAACCCCCATACGCCACATAAAACTCCACTTACGCCCTAACGCACAAAAAGACATAAACCCCCAAAAACCAACCCCAAAACGCCACATAACCACAAACGCAAAAACTAAAACCAAAATAACGCCACTAAGCCACATAACCAAAATAACCACAAACGAAAATAACCCCCAAAACCAAATAAACCTCAAAAAAGCCACATAAAGCCCACATAACGCAACTTAACGCCCACCCAAAAACCCCCCACATAACGACTTTAAAGCACATAACGCAAAATAACGCCACATAAAAGCACTACGCAACCCAAAAACGACATAAACCCCCAAACCCCAAACCCTAAAAAAGCCACATAACGCCCCATAACGCCCCATAACGCCCAAAAAGACAAACCCCAAAAATAAAACCCCCAAAAAACCCACATAAAAACCCCTAAAGGCCCCCATAACGCCCTAAGCAAAAAAACCCCATAACGCAACCGCAAATACGCCCTAACTTACTGGCTCCTATAACCCCCCACAACCCCACATAACCACATAACCCCATAAACGCAAAAAAAAAGCCACATAACGCCACAAAACGCCAATAACCCCCATAAACCAAAATAAGCCACAAAGCCACATAACGACATAACCCCCAAACGCAACCAAAAACGCAAATAAGCAAACCCCCTAACGCCACATCCCAATAAACATACCAATAACGCTTAACCCCCAAAAGCCACATGCAACCATCCCAAAAAAACCCCTAACCAAAAACGCCACATCGACATAACCCAAAACGCAAATAACGCCCCTAAAACCCCATAACGCCATAACGACAAAAACAAACCAAAATAACCCCCTAACCCCCAAAATAAAAAAGCCCCAACGCCCGTTGCAAATAAAATTTTCCAATAAATCCCATAACCCAAAAACCCTAACCCAAATCTCCCATTTAAAGCCACAAAAAAACGCAACAAAACCAAATAACCAAAACCCCCAAACGCAACTAACGCACATAAACTTCACAAAAAAACCCCTAACCCCCTACCCACAAAAAAAACCCCCACATTAAAGCAAAAAAACCCCCAAAAAACGAATAAGCCACATAACGCCCCAAAACCCAAAAACCCCAACAAAAAACCAAAATCGCCCATAAAGACCATAAAACCAATAACGCATAACCACATAACGCAATAACCCCAAACGCCACATAACACCCTAACACATAACCAACCAAAAACGCACACGCACATAAGCCAATAAAGCCACATAACGACATAACCACATACCCCACATAACGCCACATAACGACATAACGAACAAACGACATAACCAATAACCACATAAAGCACTTTCGCCACATAAACTAAAGCAAAATAACGCCCAAAACATAACGCCCTAAGCAAAATAAACGACATAACCCCCAAAAGCCACATAACGACATACCGCCAAAATACCCATTACCAATAAAGACAAAACCAAAACCACATAACCAAAAAACCACATAAAACCCTAACCCACCATAACCACAAAACGCAAAAACCCACATAAAAGCCACATAACGCCACATAACGACCCTTTCCACAAAACCAACATAACCCAATAACGCCCATAACGAAACCCCCAAAACGAATTAAACCAAAATACCAAAATAACGCCCAAACGCACATACGCCCCTTAAACCCCCCTAAGACATAACCACTAAGCAACAAACGCCACATACGACATAAGACATAAAAACTAAGCAACTAACGCACATTCGCCACATAAAACTCCACTTAACCCCCACATAAACCACATACACAAAAAACGCCTAAAAAAACGCGACAAAACGCAAAAAACCCACATAACGCCACTAACGACTAAAACCAAAAAAAACGCGCATAAAGGCCCTAACCACATAAAGCAAAAAAACCCAAAAAACGCCACAAACGCAACAAAGCAAAATAACGCCACATAAAGACTAACACAAACACAAACGCCACATAACCCCACTAACGCACAAACGAAAAATAACCTAAACCCAAAATAAGCCAAAAATAACGCCCCCTTACCCAAAATAACCCCCAAAGCAAAAAAAACGCCATAGCACAAACGCAATAACGCCACATAAAAACATAACCACAAACGCAAAAAACGCACATAAACCCACATAATCCACTAACCACTAAACCCGAAAATAACCCACATAAAACCAAAATAACGCCCCATAAAGGCATCCAAAAACGCCCCCCTAAAGGCATAACACATAACGCAATAACGAAAAAAAAACCCACATAAAGCGACATACGCATAACCACATAAGCCACATACGCCACATAACGCCAAAAAAACCCCATAACCCTCCCACAAAGCCACAAACGCCCATAACCACATAACCCAAAAGCCCCATAACGCCACATAACCAAAAACGGCAAATATCCCCCCAAACGCCCATAAGCACTAACCATAAAACGCAAAAAACGCCCCCATAACGCCATAAAACATAAAACCCCTAACGCCTAACCCAGACCCACATAACGTTTGCCACATAACGAATAAACCCCCAAAAACCAAATAACGCCCCATACCCCCACTAACGCCACATAACCAATAACCATAACCCTCGCACATAACGACAAACCCCCCTAACGACCTAACCCATACCCACAAAACCAAAAAACGCCCCAAAAACGCCACATAACCAAAATAACCCATAAAGCAACATAAAGCCACTACGAAAATAAAAGCACATAACGAAATAAAACAAACCCTTCCCCAAAAAACGCCCCCCCCAAAAACCCCCCACATAACGACATAACCAATAACGCACTAACGCCACTCCCCCACTAACGCGACATCCGCCCCCATAACCCACTAACACACCCCATAACCACATAACGGGTAACAAAACGCCACTAACGCCACATAAGAATAACCCATAACGCAAATAAAGCCCAAAAAGCCCATAAGCCAATAACGCCCCCATAACGACATAACACAAACGGGAATCCACTACGCCCAAAAAACGACAAAAACATAACGCAACAAAAAGCCCATAACCCACAAAAACGCCACATAACGCAAAAAAAACATAACCCAATAAAGACTAACCAAAAAAGCAAACCCCAAAAAGCCATAAAGCCCCTAACCCATAACACATAACCCATAAGCAAAAACCCTAACGCCACATAACGCCACATAACGCCACAACCGCACAAACGACATAACCACATAACGCAGAATAACGCAAAATAAAGCAACAAAAAGCCACATAACGCCCATAACCCACTTAAAGCCCCAAAAAAAAAAAAAAAAAAAAAAAAAAAAAAAAAAAAAAAAAAAAAAAAAAAAAAAAAAAAAAAAAAAAAAAAAAAAAAAAAAAAAAAAAAAAAAAAAAAAAAAAAAAAAAAAAAAAAAAAAAAAAAAAAAAAAGCCCCCAAAAAACATAACCACAAACGGCCCCCCATAACGCCACCCTTTAAGCCAAATAACGCATAACCACTAAAAAAACAAAAAACGCCCAAAAAAACATAACG